>WHYT01016394.1:246282-292798 GCA_009806455.1 Tetrax tetrax
CCCCCCCCCCCCCCCCCCCCTTTTTTTTAAGAAGTACAGATGGGGAGAAACTGTCCAGTCAACAGCACTGAATTATTGAAAATGTGACGATTATCTATTCACACACCTAAGCACGTATGTCTGTATGCATAGAGCCCCAGGTCACTTTTTCCTGATTAGTCCCCGTAGATGTCTACTGCAACCCTACATCATCGTAATAATAGTCTCAGATAACAAATGTAGACTACTGCTTCCCAAATCTTACTTGGAAAGCAAGGGAAAGGCAGGATGGAACAGTTTATCTGGGTCACTGAATCCATCCCAAGGTGATTTCACAAACTCTCTCTCTCTCTCTCTCTATATATATATGCTAAGTTTATGCTGATACTAAGACTCATTCCTTAGGCAAAGGAGGAAGAGGAGGAGCAGGGGATAAAGGAGGTCAGTGCTGTTTCTTTGGTAGACTGTTCATCTGATGGTTTCAGATGAGCACTATCCAGTAGTATCCAGATCCTGCATCTATTCTGGAAACTAATATTCGGCACTTCTTTTAGCACTTTGTGTTTAAAATCCTAGTAACTAGTCAAAAAAGCTGCATGGGAAACACGTTGAGTGATTTAATGTGTTTGTATGCATGCATGTGCACCTTGTAATAACAAGGAAATGGAGGCATCACATCAAAATGACTCACAGAGCTATTGAAGTAGTGGTGGAACCAGCATTGAACTCCTAGCTCAGTCCTGACACATGTTTAGGAATGGCTCAGGCTGTGGGGGGAGAGAGGTTGCGAAGGCAGATCCACCTTAGGTGACATGAGAGTGCTTGCTGAACTAACTGGTACTACTGGGGAGAGGACGGCTCAAACATCTCCCCTGTAGCTGCCTTCCCATTGCTCCCCACTAATGAAAACACCAGTACCTAAGCAGCTGCACTTTGGATGCTAGAGGTTGATCTTAACTGGGCATCTTTTGTACTTCCTGAGGAGCAGCACTAACCTGCTCTTAACCGGGCAGGTATTTGCCTAAATTTTTTTTTCTTGCGGTGAGTGTAGTTTCTAGATGAATTTAAGCTGATCTAAAGCCAGGCTCCTCCTGAGAAAGATGTTTTTTTCCTCATCCCACCCCAGCCTGGACCTTCAGCTGTGCAGCCCCACCCCTCTCCAATGTCTGTACTAACACACACATCCGCACACAGGTCAGGAAGCTGGTTCCTTTTATAAAAGTAATCTCTTTTTTTAACCATTTATGTATTTGGTCTTGCTGAATTAACTTTCTGCTGGATCAGCTCCGTGTCCTGACTGACTACATATTGTGCTGGAACCAGGGAGGCCACAGGAATGCACAGCTGGGGGCAAGGAGAGGTGTCTGGGCGGCTGCCTCAGGTTGGCTCAAACTGGTGGTGGAAGGGCAGATGAATGATTCAGTGTCCCTCTGCTCTCCCTTTCAGCTGCAGATAACTTGATTTCACTTTCTTTTTTGTTCCTTTTATGCAATTCGTTTTTCCCAAGTTTTGAGTGTTGGCCTTTCATCAAGCAGCAGCAGGGCAAGGAGACTTGCCTTTGCCATGGACAATGACATTAAAAAAACCTGTGAGGATGGAACAGTGGAATGGAGAGCAGGTGCCTCTACTCCCTGAATTATGTACACCTGAATTGCTTGTAGCTCATATTTAAAAACTGACTAAGGTTCAGGTTGGTGTCCTGCTTTGGAATGCTGTTGCTTTTTGACAGAAATAAAAGAAAAAGACAGTTTGGGAGATTTGGATCTTCGCTCACTAACATCTTAGGTAACTTCTATTGAATTGGTATGTGTCATTGAAGAAACAGCAGATGAAGATAAGTAAACCTTGAAACCTCTTGATTTGACAAACTTCTTGAAAAAGTGACATTTGAATCTATTTCCTTCTTGTGCTGTGTGTTTAAGTGGTCTGGGTTTGGCCAAGTTTAAATACACCCTGATTTAAAGCAGGATGTGCTCTTTAAAGAGTGGGCAATACTCAACTGTATCCTATGTTTTTGCAGGAATAGTTGTGAGAGTTTAATCTTTTATAGCAGCATTTTATGTGATCCTGTTGCGCCAGGTACGGCATTAAATGAATGCGTGATAGTTTGCACTGGGGGTACTGGTTGCATGTATTCTTAAAACAGCATAGCAAAAGCACTCTAGGAGTGTGCGATGAGAAAGGGAATCTGTTAAATAATAATTTGTTAAATAATATTTTTTTTAAATGCAAGGTCCCTGGCTCTTGCCTTCAGCTTGCTTTGGGACACAACAAAGAGCAGCATTTATTCTGCTGCATACAATAAAGGAGGATGCAGCTCAAACTGCGATGGTTCAGCCCTCAGATCTGAGCTTGAATTTCAAATACCTTTCAAACAGGAAGGGTACAAGCTGGATTGCCTTTCTCATGGGCAACGTCTTTCTCTTCCCTCCTTTCTTGCCTCCTGTGGAAACCCCATCCTGCTTCCTGTAGGATCAGTTCCACACAGGTTGCTGAAATATTGGCACCCTCATGTCATTGTCTTTTTCTCCTCCTTCCTGGATCAATTAAGAAACCAGTTTTTCCTCTTACTCTTTCTGCTTCTCTTGTCTGTCCTCCTCTTCTTGAGAAGGAAAACTAAATGCTTATGATGAAGTAATCCCTGTTTGTTGGCACTTGCTGCTTCAGATAATTTCTATAAAAACAAACTCCCAGTGTTTCTGAGGTTCTGCGCAAGCCACATTACCAATTGAGTAACTTTTTGATCTCTTTCAGCTTTGCATGTACGCTGTTATCTGATTTTTGTACCAACTACTGCCATTGTTTTTGTTTGTGTGGAAGTCAGTGTAGTTGGAAGCATGTATTTAGGAAATAAAGGGTCTGTTTTTAAAACATGAAATGGACGAAAATGTGCAGGTTTGTGCTTGGTGAGTTTGTATGTGCTGCTGTCATCATTATGTATGCGTATTAGGCACACACCAGAGGCAGAATTTGGCCATTTGCATTCAGTTTTAACAAATGGGCAGTAAAAAGTGTGGGTTCTCCTCACAAACTCATGTCATGACTTTTTAAAAATCAGACACAAAGCATTTTTTCCTCTTTTCTGCTGAATCAGTTTCAAGCTCCTTGCCTTCCTACTTTGATGTCCTCTTTTTAACTTTAACCATGTTTCTTTTCTGTTCTGTTTTGCATCTTCTCTCATTTGTCTTGAACAAAGTGCAAGTCCTAAATTATAGCGAACTTTTTTCTTCTTCCAAATATTCCCACGAAAATAGCATGTGTTTGGAGAATTTTGAACTGTTCCTCTGGGCCCTGTGCATGCAAAACACTTATATAACAAAAATAATAGCATTATTATTTGTGTAAGAATACATAATTAGCTTGCATAATTAATTACGCTATATTGGATCATTCTTATCAAAAGTTTCTATTCATCTCTTCAGCATTATTACTGAGAATATCTTCACCAACATGAAAGTAATCGCATTATGGATAAGCCATTATATTAACTCTAATCCAGGAATTTGGACAGATCTGGGTTGAACTGTGCTAGGTTGAACTATACCGATTATGTTATAAAAATTAAGTATTGATTCTCATTCGTGCTGATCAGAGGAGAGTCGGAAATGAAATCTGTGTTTTGGGATATGAAAGGGTGTTGTTACTTCTGAAGATGCTCGTGATAAGTAAATTAGAAAATTATCTTTGGATTTTTGAAATGGGACTACAATGCTGAATGTAATGTTCATCAGCTGAGTAAGGTGGACAAAGTTCAGTCCTTCACAGTTCAGCACTTTAAAGGACTTTACTTTATAAAACTGGATCTCCATGGGGATTCCTTTATTATTATTTACTCTAGAGAATATTAGAAATGAGTTCATAACATTGAAACGTTCGTAGTATTATATTTATCATACATCTACAGACAGCCTGAATATACACCTATGTTATATTTTCTCTATATGTTTGTGTATCGTATGAGCAGGTGTCTGTCTGCATACACCAGTGTACTTCGGTAATGTCTTTAAACTTTGTGTAAGTAATATATTCTGTAGCACAGATACATTCATATGAATATTGTTTAACACAAAAACACTTTTAGGTCCGTATGTTGCCAAAGCAGCCCAAACAAAACTGAATTTAATTTTGTACTATTAAATTATTCTGCGTACACTTGGCATAAATCCAGGCATTTCTTTCATTGATAACATTGTAATCTGAACACCTGAAATCTTAGGCTTATATTTGTGAAAAACTACGCTGAGAACGCACTCGTATGTCACTGTTAGGAGGGGACTTAAGCCATCCTGCAGCACCTTGGAAATGTGCCTCTGAAAGTCTGCTCAGTTGTAACGTTTTCTTACAATAAATTGCGATCTTTGCTTCCATAGTCTATCATCAGACTTCCAGGATTATTCTTATTAAAGTATTTTTCTGTCTTCTAGAGTATTTTTTAGTTCTCTGCTGTTGGTGTTCACTAAGGGTAGAGATGTTGAATGCTTTTACGCTCAGCCATGTACAAAAAGCATATAAAACCATTCATTGTTTTCAAAGGGAACAACAATAACCGATTCTGACCTGCAAAATACAATAGGACAAGTTTGGATGGCTTTACTTTTTCTCTCCAGGCAGGTGCAGAGTAGTACCTCAAAAGAACCATTATTTTGTGCCTTTATTGCAGTATGTACATAAATGCTTGCATAACCCTTGCACAGCTGCTCTACAAACTGCTCATGCCACAAGTATTAGTAATCCTAACAGGGGAGGTTGCATGGAAAACTGGGGTGTGTATGCTAAACCATATGTACCGTGCCCCTGAATCATAAAACGTCTGCTGCTGGAGCAGGGAGATCTTTGGAGACTGCGGGTTTTACAGGTCTGTAGGAAGCAGGGTTTTATACAACAGCTGCACCCCGCGGTTTCTCTCCTGTGGAGGCTTATCTTGTGCATTCAAATAAGCAGGAAACAGAATTTGCTCCAACATTATCTTAATGTGGTCTTAGCTTCTGCTTTTATTTATATTTCATTTCCATAGGAACAATTATTTTAACAGTTTATTTTAAATACGCATTAGAGCCACTCAAATCAGAAGTTCTGAGCTGCCGATTTCCAGCTGCACGGGGCTGCAGAGACACAATGTGCACTTTTTGTCTCTGGTTCTGCCTCTAAAACAACTTTCTTTATATCTGTGATGATTTATAGCAGTGTTTCTGAACTGGTCTGAAGCAAGATAGAAGCTGGAGATTCATTTGATTCTCTAAAGGCCTGGCCACAAGAATCCCATCCCGAGTTGCGCGGCGCGGGACGGTTTGGCCCCGGTTCTCCGTGGTCTGAGGAACGTTCCAGCTCCCGGCCGGACCGAGGGAGGAGGTTTGCCACATCGCAAGTGGTTGCGTGAAGCAATCTCCCGGAGCTTTCGCAGCAGAAAATCATTAATCAGAAGTTTATGCTGGAGGATTTTTAAGTAATGTGAAGGGCCTGTTTCCTCTGCCGGTGTAAATTGGCATAGCAGCATGTGAGCGGACAGCGGTACGCCTGTTTTCGCCAGCCGGGGAACTAACCGCAGGCAGTCCCGTGACTGTGGATGGATGGAGTGGTTGGTGTTGCTGCTGCTCTTTTTGGGGAGGAGGCTTCAGTTATAAGCGCAACGCTGGAAGAGTTTATCTTTCTGAGACTGGCACTTCTGAGTTTTCAGTCGGAAAACTTCTGCTTCCTACCTAGTGCTCAGCGTGCGCTGAGTTGGCTGTGTAAAGTGCATCTTTTCAGCATTCATCCAAAGCCTTTTCTGCAGTTGTCTGAGCCCCATAGGCAAATATATACTGTTAGACTATTAAGATAATTTTTCAGTTAAGACATTGTCAAACTGCAAGCGGGACAATAGAAACAAACCCCCTTTTGTTCTGACTAAACTGTTCCTAATGACCCCCTCTATAAACAGTGGCACCAGTGGAGGTCTTGACAAGGCTCCTCATTGAGACCCCTTTCAAAAGGAGAAGCAGAGCAGAACATGGGGCAGAAACTCTCAGAGTTGCTGCACTTTACTCTGCTTTGGTGGTCTGACCACAAGAGAGAATCCGTTGTTTTTGTTGTTCAAGGCACCCAAAAAGCATAATTTAAAAGCATAAATTTCCGCAATTAGCATCCTATAAAGAGTTCTAAATATTTGGATTGTCAGCAGAAGAGCAGAAGGAAGCAGTTTGTTTGTTTGTTTGTTTACTTAAATCAAGGGGCTATAAAATAGACTCTTATGAGTTCCATATAAAAGCTTAATTTTTTTTTTAGGAGATTAATTGTTATCTGTTAAGCTCGTATGAAAATAAAAATTTGAAGTCCAAAAAAGTTAAGATTTTTGCATTCCAGTAAGATCCCTGAGTTTGTTTTGAGTGTAAAAATAATCTGTGTGAATAATATGTGTTTATCAGGAGCAGGGGAAAGGTTTCAGTTGTTTCATTTCCAGAGAAATTGGAGATGTGGTGACAGAGTGAAACCACTAAGGACCAAACTCCCGTTCTTCCAAGTGAGTTGACTGTAGGATGCTCTGTACAGACACGTGTAGCATAGACAGTCTCTCTTCACGCAGTGGAGGGTTATGGAGATTATGAATCACTTCCTAATTATTTGTGTCCCTATTTCTGTGTTCTGAATACATCAGAAGAATAGCATGGAAGACCTTCCACCTAAGCAAAAACCTATTTACAGAGTGTCTTCATTGTCTGTAACTGGGAAGCAATGATAGATCAGGCAGCAAAAGTCCGTAATTTGGATCATTTGGGAATTACACTGACTACATTTGCAAATATAAATGCTGCTGCTTCTGAAAAAAGTTGGAGTTTGTGTTCTAGCATCTGATTTACTAGAGATATTTCTAACTTAAAGCATGGGCTACAGCTTCATTTGGAAACAGACAGGAAGAGATGATGGAAGGAGAAGAGAGAAGAACATCCACTAAGACAGGAACCCCATATTGTGAGTAGAGGCTAAATCATGGAGAAAAGTAACTCCTACAATATTTGGAACACCTTCAAATCTCCTTGACGTAATGGGTCTGAGCGCAGTCTGCCATTCACGTGGAGTGCTCGGCAGTTCTTGTCTTTGGGCTTTTGTTTTTTTATTATGGATAGAGTCCACACTTTTCCTTCATAGGAGAGTGGCATGGAAGATTTCAGTCTGTCCTGGAAAAAGGAAGGATTTGGGTAAGTGCAGGATAAAGGTCTAGTGCCCTGTGACAGGATACTGGGAGAAAGAGAAACGTCAAAGAAATCTTTAAGAGATTTCCAGTAGAAACAAAAGAATCTTTGTGAAAGATACAGTTAGCAAGTCTAATGGAAGGAATGGGGATGTAAAATGAATTGAGAGGATTTGCAAGTTGTTTCTAAGCCTTGAGGGAAGAACAAAAAGCTAAGCATTTACTGTTTACTATATTTGGTATACGTATGGAAGAGCAGTTTGGACATCAAGGGAGCTAATAAAATGCAGAGCCTAATTCATCTCCTTACTGCAAGCTGTGTTGTTGTGCTAGGGACAGAGAAAATGCTTCTGTCAGAGGACAGTTCTGAGGAAGAGCAGCTGAGACTTGACCTGGCCTTTTGTGAACACGACTGTTCTCATGGCAGTGTAGCTGAGGTCCATAAGCACATGCCAATGTTTTTCATGAAAGCAATTTTATTTTTATTATTTGTATGCATGTAAGCATTGTACAGAGTGCTGTAGAACTAGTTTTCAGGTTTAAAGATGAAGGTACAGTATTAATTTTGTCACATCTTTCCTCAAAAATCCACATTTGAGGATTGCTTTTACTAAAATTTCTGAAAAAAAAAAAAAGACTGACTGTATCTGACTAAAATTTGCTGCCTCAGAGGCTTTGATTGAGAAGTCTTGGTGGATAGGCTGAAAAAACACCTTGTTTTCTGAATCTGTCTATGGAAGTTTATGGGAATTAACTTACCAGAATAAATGAACAAATGGATTTTGGTGTTTAATGCTACGTAAACCAAATTTTATATAATACTTTGAGTAGAAACTCTCTTGTTCGCGAGTAATGTTAGATAATGTTAGAGATGGGATAACTGTTAATAATGAAGAAAACTGTGTCAAAGAGGATATTTTTTTCTAGTTTTCATATGGTTACGTTAAGATAAAGATGAGGAAAAAGTAACAATGTGAACTTTATATTAACTTTGGCCAATGTAAAATTGCTTTCTCTTGAAAGTGATGAATCTGGTTACACACGAATCTCCTGAGCTGAAGTATTCTTCTTCCTGTCTTTCAAACAATCCTGTGGTTCTCTTACATTTTAATAATGTTAGTAGTTATTTAGTTATTTATCACAGAGCAAATAAAAGGTTATTGCAAGCTTTGAACCTATATTAACACAGTAGGACACAGTTGTACTGGTGTAAAGCAGTGATCTTTAAAATTTTCTGATTTGCAGACTTTGGTGGCAGCCGATCCTTTATGTCATATCAAAGCAATCTATCTTATTTACCTTTTTGGATCCCTGTAAAAGCAGCTCATGGGTCCCAAGTGCTTTTGAAGCACATTTTAAATTATATAGGACAATACAGAATACACAAATCAAATTAATTTTCCCTATGCAAGAGCTAAATGTCTCTCACTCATCTAAAGGCCAGCAACTTGGATCAAGTTATAAGAGGAAAAATGACTTGAAGAGTTAAGGGTGGTGCACTGAGAATTAGAGTTGTCCAGAAACAAAAAAAAAAAAAAATCTAGTATATAAAAAAATTAACGATTTTGACATTTGTTTTAGATTTGTCACAGAATGATTTCAAAAACAAAACATGAATAGAAAGAATGAGACATCCCAGAATAGCCAACATCCAGTGGCTAGGGTATTTACTTGGGCCGTATCCAAGTAGTGCTTTATGGGATTTGGAGCAGACATTTGACATAATGTTTTCAACATTATTTTTGTCAGACTCAAATTTGGGCTCTGAAGTGGGTTGAAACAGAGCTTGCTTGGAGTCCTGTACCTCATAGGTGAGACTTAGTCACCAGGCTGTTTCATCACTCAGTCTCTCTTGGCCTAGGGAGTTTTATTTTTATTTTTTTAAACACAGTAAAGTAGCTGTATAGAGAATAGATGGACAATTATTCTGTTGCATTTGGTAGGATGCTATCCTATATTTGGGTATTTTTCTGATTTTGGGAGTGAATAAAGTAACATCCACATTTCTACTCCATTCTCATTCAGAACGTTTTTCTCATGGAAATATCTGAACCTATCTAGCTATAATTCCATGGAAATCAATGTAGTCCTTTTAAAAACTTATCTTTGACAAGTTCGCGTTTTCTGATGACAAAAAGCACTCTGTCAAAAAATTCCCAACCAGCTTTTCTGAGCTGAGATCTGCCTCTGTATTGTGCAAATGTCAGGCATTTATCTTCAGTATTTTTGTAGATTTAAGAAGAGATCACAGGTGAAATGTGGTCTGGGATGCTAAAAACTGCATGTGTAAATTTGTGGGAGCTTCATAAGGACTGTGCAGGAAAAAAAGTACACAAAGCTGTTGATGACTGTCTCTCAGTTAATACTGAAATTAGGTTAAATTTGCTATGTCGGGGAAAAAGATCAGAAAATTTATTGGGTTGAAATTTCAGCTCTCCTCCTTTGCTTTGCAAACATGGATCTTTCAGTCCAATCCTTTCCTCCTCGTTCCCAATCCCACTCTGAATCTCAGGCTCCACTGGACACACGCGTTCAGCTCCTCTTTCTGGTTCAGCCTGTGCTCCTGCCAGCCTCCCACTGTTCCGTGTTCCTTCCTCCCTGCTGCCTGGCTTACACCCAGGTTTGATCCTACCACAAATGCACCTCCCTGAGGCTGTGCACCCTCGGGCGTTAATGACTAAGAATTGAGACTTGCGAGTGTCCCAGGGGAATGTAGAGGTGTATGGAGAGATGGAGAGCCTGCGTTTCAACAGCGCGCCATCTCCGTGCCTCTCCACTCTCAGTGCATTCATCAGCATAGTTAATTTTAAAGACGTTTACCATTTCTGCAACTGGTTATTGGAAAGCTGGTTACTGGGTTAATGGCCCTACTTGAAAACAGTTGTCCCATTAATGTAGATGAAGTCGCTCCAGTTCAGCATACCTTGTAATAAAGCGTTGGTGCAGATTATGTATACAGTCAATGCCTTCTTTCCTTAGAAGAACAAAATGGAAATATATTTTGCATCAGAAATTAAATGTGGCTTGCCCTGTTCCCCAAGCAGTTAAATGACATTGAAAAATATTGGGAGTAGCTATGTTTGATGTGACACGTGCCTCTCGGCTCCATTCCCACGTACACATTCAGTATCTGTAATGTTTCACTTTTAACATTAATTTCTGAACACATAAGTGTCTTGAAGAGAACGCGAATGCCATGAAGAGACAGCAGAACTAAGTCACCTCCAGCCCAGGATTTGGTATACCTGTGCTAATTCTCCTACTGAGAAATGAAATAAGCTAATTACCTCCGAGAAGCAGAATTTATTAGCTCTGGTGCAGGTTCCTTGTTCTGCTCCTAGAAGCTGGTCTGGCTCGTTTTGGGCTAACGCGGCAGTCTGAACAGGTGCTGTGCACACTTCCTGTAATTTAGGAAGCGCTGGGTGATGCTCTACTTTAGATGAAATATATAAACAAGATCCTACTGACTTCTGGTCAGTGGAGATCCTATCACACCTTAGTCTGGTTCCCTAGGGAAACTGCTTGCACAATCTTCTTATTTGTCTGACCCAGTTTCCAATGTGCTGACACGTTTGTCACAGGTTACATAGATGTTTCGGAGATACTGCGTCCTTGCCAGTTTTGCAAGAATTAGTACCTAACTAGACGAAGGAATGCTTATTAATGCTCCCATTGACGAAGAAGGGAGAATTCTGCAATTATCCATTGTGTCTGACAACAGCAAGCCGTTCGACTGTTTTGCACATTGCTCTGATATTCTGTGGTGAAAACATTGCTTTATTGAGCTGCCAAATAAAAAAAAAAGTCAAGGGATGGCTAGAGATGCCGAGGCGTGCTGGGGTGTGCTCCCCAGAAGAAGTGATACCGCGTGTTCTTGTCGGGGGCGAGGGGCTGGCGGGGCGGAGGGGGCTGGAGGCAGAGGACAGGCGGACTAGTTCCAGAGAGAGGGAACATAAATCCGTACAGAACCAAGCTTCATTAGTTCCACTTTTCAGGGAATAATTTGTTAGGAAAATATTGAGGTTTTAATTTTGGTATTTTGGATACATCTATCCGCTGATTTAACCCTTCTACAATTCGTGTCTCGGTTGTAGCTGGTATACCGCCTTGCTGTGACACAGCAGGAATCTGCTGTTATTTGACCTGAAAAGGATCATTATACAAGCTTTATTTGGTGTGCGTTTAATAAAGTTGTAGCTGTTGTGACCATAACTCATGACTCCCATGTCACTCTGCAGCGGTGTAACCAGCGGTTCAGCATTCCAGTACCAGCAGTTCAAAGGGAGGTGCGGGGGACTCCGGCGTGTCCCAGAGCACTCTGACTTTTATTGCTCCTCCTCCCGCACCCCTCTGCTGGGAAGACACATTCTCTAGCTGGAGGAGCGAGAAGTACAAAGCATCCTTAGACCTTGTAGTGCAAAATGTGAAAAGTGATGTTATCTGCAGAAAGTGGACTTTAGATTCTATCAGCGCACATTTAGCATAAAGCATTTCCTATGGTAATGCCTCTCACTTTCCCAGACTTTTAAAGGCTCCGAGTGGCACACAGGCTGCAGAGCTCTTTGTAATGTTAATGAATCATCTTAATGGACTGTTTTAGCAGAAACATTCATCACCTTTTGTACCACAATGATTTTTTTTTTTTTTTTTGGTATACTTAAATGGTTAAGTAGGCAATAAATGCCTATCAGACCAACCACTACGGTCTAGTAATCCACCTCGCTATAAATCACCAGTGGATTATTATTGTCCTGTTTAATTAACGCTCTTAAGGGATTCTGTCGTTGGACAGACTTTCACCTTGCGCTAAGCAGGCATTAACATTTGAAATAGGAAAAAGTGTGTTTATGTGAAAAGTGTTAACCGGGGTGACCTGGAACTGGTAGCGGTGTAGGGGTGAAATATGTGCGCGTGGCCATGCCTGCGCGTCCGCGGGTGGTGGGTCCTCGCATCCCTTTTCAGTGGAAGACCTATGGAATACTTGTTCAACTCATAGGGAGCGGTGGTTTCAGTATCATTGGTATTAGGTCTTAAAGATATTTGGCTACGTTTGGTTGTAAGTCGCAGCTTTAAAGATTTTAATTCCAGGAGTTAGGAAGGTGATGGTTTTTGTGAGTGTCCGCAAGTGTAACATGGGTTTGCTTGTGGTCTAATTCAGTCTGAAGTGTTTGTAGAGGACTGGATTAAACCCTTTTATTTTTCTGCCACAAAAGGTGAGAGGGGAAGTCTGATCCTGTTGCTCTATGAACTCTTTTCAGCCTTCCCAGCCAGAAAGAGTAAGCTAAGCAGCACGCGTTCCTGGGAAAGGCAGGGGGGTCCGGAGGCTTAGATGCTCTTTGCAGAACAATCCCTGCAGTTCTTTTGCAAACAAAATTCCCACACTGGGACACAAGCTCGACACAGGATCATTCTCAATATACAAACATTTTTGTACGTAGTACAGCTCAATGCTATTTTTTTCTCTCTTGGCAGAATATAAAGATGGCAGCTTTTTTTTTTTTTTTCCTTCTGTAATACAATTTAATACATTTACTAGTAATTTCCTCATCTTTTGTCGAGCGAGAAAGACATTTGAAAAAGGCTCTTGTTAAGGCAGTGTTTCCCATCCATGAAATCTTATCCTGCTTTCTTTGATTTTGTTACATGCGTAATACTAGCAGTGCACTTACCAACTGCGCATTCTATGGATACCAACGCTAACAGCAGCTATGTGAGATAACCAGGTGCTCAATTTCCATTTTACAGACCGAACACCTAACATGTAAATCTTCAGAGATTTTCTGAGGTCTTTAAGAGTCACAACTAGTAGCATGGCTCAAGAGACCCCGTTTCTTGCCTGCACATAAACCTGGTATGCACATCCCTTTCCTCTTGGCATTTCTGTTAAATTATTTCCTAGTATGGACTCCTGCAAATTAGAGAACAAATAAAACTGCTAAGTGGAACGCAAACACACTAAATCTTTTCAATTAAGAGATTGAATCTCTTAGTATAAATTCATTTCCTGAAACAAAACTCCAATTATGTAAGATTAATTCTTTCCTCTAAGATTGCATGGATTTATTGACTAACAAAATCTTCTGTTGCGTAAATGGAAATGTGCTATTTAATGTAGTCTGCTGATTAGAGACAAAAGCCATAGCATTAGCATTTTCACTGAGTATTTTTGTTTCAGTTGCACACTAATCTGCCAGTTTTTATTCTATTTGTAACTGAAAAGGTGTGAAATGGTCCACTACTGAACATGTGGGAAATAGCACAAAACACTAAAGGAGTTTGAATAAGGTGAGAAATTAAACTAGGCTCATAAAGAGTATGTTGTTATTGCATGAAGAACCGCGGTGACAGAAGATAAGAATGTCTTATGTGCAGCCACTGTTGTGAGGTATGTGTGCATTGATCATACAATAGTTTTTTCAAATCATTTAACAGAGATGCACAAACCCCACACAGTTTCAAGTGTAGGCATGTCCTGAGAAGAATCTCCTTCGTTCCCTCTAGACACACCCTGCTAATTAAATCCATCATTGCCTAGTAGTAAGCCCCAGGCTTCAATCTTTTCTGGAGCACTGTTACTATCCAACATTTTAGCTCATACAGTGGGCAGCCAAGATTTCGTGTCTATGCATATAGCAGGACTCCTAGCCAATATTTCCTACAGTTTCCTCCTCTCCATCCCAATCTGGATATATAATGTTATGGGTTTTCTTTTTTTGCTAGGTAAAACTTCAACATTCCTTTCAGATTTCTTTCTTATATCCTAATGCAATAACCTGAGGGTGGCAAGTTAAAGTCTAATAAAATCAGGACTCTCTGCTCCATATAGCTGGTTGTCCATGAGAAACTGCAGCAAGGATGGGTATTGAATGACTTCTATAGTCCAGCCAGGTCTTATCAGAACAGGTCATCAACCTGTAGCCTGCCCAAACCTGTTCCACTGCTTCTCCATTGATTAAATATCTGGAGGCATTTACCCGTATATCAAATTCTCCATAATCTATTTTATCTTAATCACACCCAAGTTCTTTTTCAAGCTAGGGCAAAAAAAGTTCCCTCCAGTGGTGAGAAAAGATAGTATATCTCCTTAATGTACTTCTGTACATTGAATTTCCTTAGAGCCAAGCTGTGATCTCAGTACCCCATGGGCTGAAATATCAGTGGGATAACTGCAGGGTTTATAAGGGATGTAAAACCTGCTTATGTACAGATAATTATGTCACCCAGTGTGTAAATATTTTGTGTTTCTTGAATAAAGAGTCTGTATTGAAAATATAAACCACTGATCTGTGGAAACTGAAAAGATGCAAAGGAAAGGAAAGCAATTTTCTCTCTGGGTACTGAAAAGCTGAATGGTTGAAACTGGGTGTGGGAAGCACTAAAATTGGTGTAAGCCAAGTAGACTTAAAACCCCAAGGGAAAGGTAAAAAATTGTTGGTGTCACAAAGTGCCTTAAATAGAATATCTGCAGTATAAATGATCAGAATTAACCCCTTTGCTTTAGCACACATGTTCCAATGTAGTGGTCTAAACAGATGATTAGATAAATACCACAGCTGATGTAATAAATACCTAAAAGCCCCTGTAATAAAAACAAGAAATAACCTGTCTTGATTATTCAAGTAACTACTGCTAGTTGATTAACATGCTCATATTGTTTGGGCCAATGGATTTTTGCAGTGTTCTTTCAGTAGTTTTTCTTTTCTTTCCAGCTTTTTTCTTTGTCCCATTGGCCAAAGTGATGCAATGGTGCCCACATTCAATGAATTCATTACGAAAAGCTAATTTTTGATTCAAGGAGATGATAGTCAATATTGCATTGAAAATTAAGCACTTCTGGTTTTCACTTGTACAAAAAGAACTCATTCCTCACGAAAAAATGGCATTCTGTCAACTACTAATTGCATACAAAGATTTTTAAACAAAAATGCAGCATATACATATGTGATAAAATATGTGTATTAGTGTAATATATGTAATATTGAAGGTAGGAGATATCTGAAACAGTAAGAAACCAGAGGATGGCAATTTTTTATTTTATATTAGGTTTTTCAATTGTGGTCATACTGGGGTGTTGTTTTTGTAGTTGTTGAGGGGTTGGGTTTTTGGTTTTTTTTTTGTTTTTAAAAGAATGCCTGAAAAATTAGCAACATTTTTTCCGAATTTTCAACGGAACCTCCCACGCTGTAATTTATGGCCATCGCTCTTGTTCTGTCATATGACACTACCTACCAAGACGAACTTGGCTATCATCTCTGTAACTGCCATTCAGGCAGAGATCAGTCCTTGTTTTCGCCAGGAGAAGCACGCCCAGCACCTTCAGCTGGGCTTCAGCACATTTTCCCCAGCTATTAGCAAAGCCATACTTTTCCATTATACTTGGCTTTAGAGAGGTTGACTTCTGTGCGGGATGCTCCGGTGACAGAAACCCCGTCTTTCTATTATCACATAGACAGGGGCATGGCTAGAAAAAAAAAGGAGACTATGGCAGGTTTTTCCATGGATAACTAAGTTCTGCATCTATACCCTGGGGACTGTACCTAGCTGGTATAAATCAATGCAAATGCCCTATTACTAATCTTGCCAGAAATTATGTGAGAATGAATGGAGTACAAAGATGAACTTTACATATCGTTAGGACCAATCTGCCTCACTGCATTTATAGGCAAGGCTCTTACCTAGGAAGTCAGTTGGCAAAACTTAGTTTTTTCTTTTTAAAATTATGATAGAAATATGCATTTGTGCTGCACAGCAATGTTTCTCAAATATCAAGGCCACTTGGGGATTTGACAATTATGAAAACTTGAAAACAGTTATTGATAATTGTGTCTCAAACACTCAGCAGAAAGTATTTTTATTACAGTGTGTTAGTGTGACTGACCTCAGTGTATCATTTAATATATTTATTACAAGTGGGCCATACAAAACACTGAAACATATAACTTCAAAGTAAAAGTTTGCTTTCAGTTTAACTCTCCATCAGAAGACTGAATGTAACATAGAATGTACACATAGAATGTAACAGAAAAAAAAAAAATCAAGACTCTGTAATTGTTAGCTTTTAATAGTAGAAAGCTAGCATGAATAAGGATGACTATATATTCTGCAAGAACTTACCTTGTTTAATTTATTAAATGAGAAGTTTTCCACTATGATTGGAAATCAGTTTGAATCTCTATAAATATTAGCTTTTGCATCATGTAAATTATTGTTTGTTTGTTTTAATTCTACATTACCAGTGACTAAATAGATATTATATGAGTACAGTGACCCCTTTGGTTTGTGTTCTCTTGTTTTTCCCTCCGCACAAGGAGAATAAGTACAATATGAATGCAAAATAAGTTCCTGAGAGATGGACACTACTGAAATCAAAAGATGGGCACACAGTGTTATGAAAACCTTTCAGTCAGTCATCTTGCCAACCTCTGGTCTCTGAGTTCGAAGGCTATGCTCTAGTTTTTCAAAATACATTCCAATAGAAAAAAAAAAAAAGTTTTATTCCATAATTGCACCTGTTCGCTTAACTGAATTCTCCTATTTTGGCCTTTATCCTGTTTCTTCCAGTTCTAGCCTGAGAGATGTCTAGTTTGGCTTTCCAGCTTCTATTTATCATTTTCTTCCCGCTAGCCAGTCTTTTGGTTCTTTCCAGTGTAACTGTGACATGAAAGGGTTTAGGTAATAATCTGGTAATGGATTGCTGCACCAGAATGAAACCTCATTTCTTTTTTCCCAGGACTCCCTGGGAATCCTTTTGCCACAGCCTTTTTCTCCCGGAGGAGATTATACAAAATTGTTCTTGTGGCCATTCATTCTGTCAGTATGAGTGGACAATCCCATTCCCATCGGTTCCCATGGGTAGAGCCGTGATTCCCAGAAAACATACCATCAGCACAGCGCTTCTTAGAACCGTTAGAATTACTTCCAAATGCCAAGCCAGAAGTGCCTGTATTTCAGTAGCATGTCAGTAATCCCAATACACACACAAATCTGTGGAGGCTTGGATCCTTCCAGGCAACTGATACAGTGTAATAGTCTTCCTCCTATTAATTATTCAAATTATCATGTTATTGCTAATATATTTCTGTGAATCTGAGTAGTTATTTCCCTGTGGCATTTGTTTTTTTTTGTTTGTTGGCAAAAATGTCTTTATATAAAGTTTTGCCTTTCTCCGTCAGAATATATATATGAATATTTATTTTTGATTGTAAATCTTTGTAATCAAGAGTCCTTGAAAAACTATAGAAAGATAAAAATATTTTTAAAGTATTCAAGAGGAAACATTTTGTTTTTGTTACTATTCTCCTTTCATGTCAACAATATAATTTGTTTGGCTAATACAATTTTCTGGAAGTAAGTCTACATTTCAGCAAGTGTAATCTCTATAGAATAAGCATATTCTACAGGAATTTACTAATTTTAATGGAATAATTTAAAAAATTATTTTAAGTCAAAATGAAGATTTTGATGTATTTGCCATCATAATATGGCTGAAATATCTAGAAAATCAATTTACTTAAACCTTAAAGGAACAGTTCTCTCCTACTTGAATCTGTAAGAGAGAAGAGCCAATATAGTGTAATAGCAGCTGTTCAGCAACACCTATTATTTGCTTACATTACATCACTAATATGAGGTACCCTGTCGTTAAAATGAGAGTTAGGAATTGGCTCTCCTGATTTGCTTCTTAGCATTCTATAATTTTGCTGAGGATATGAGCTCATCCAGCTCTCCACACCAAATAAGAGTCTGGATTGGTTGATGAGCATGTTATTTCCTTCTGATGAAGTATCAAACTGTATTAAATTGCTGAAAGAAAACCTTGATCTTAATTTATAGAGAAAGCTTTAAATATTTTTACTTAAAACTAATGGATGGATGGAATGGATGAATCTTCAGCAATGCCATTTCTACACCAGTTATTTTTTATTTCTTCTCCTTGACACGTTAGGGTGTTGGTCTTGCATTCCTGGCACTCAAAACTCCTCATGAGTGGATCCAAACATGGAAGCCTTCCAGCACAATGCATGAGAGACCCTTTAAAATTACAGAGTAGAGGACACGCAGGAAAATATTGAAATAATAAATTAACACTACATCAGGTTTCTGGAAAGGAACTGTCTCTCTGGTAACAAGTGTTAGACCCACCTGTCATCCACCTGTGCCTAAGGCACAAATAGGAGTTCTTAGCCTAGAAAAGGTTCTGCTGACAGCAAGTGGCTATTTATTGTTTATTTATTGGTTATTAAAATTAATGTGCTACCACCAAAAAAGCTTGACTTTTGGAGAGGCACGGAACTGTTGTATATTTCTTTCTAACAACGTGTATGATGTTATCAGAAGGCTGATGACTGAGATGTGCGATTTGTCAATCAGAGACTACAGCAAGTAATTTCAATAATACTTTTGCACTGACTTAATTAGATATGGGTTTATTAAAATGATTTAGTTAAGCTGATGCAACATCCTGTAATGGACGTAGCCTTGCAGATGCAGAGATGTTCTTAGCATGCAAGTAATGATAGTAAATTATGATAATATATCTTATATTAGTAAATTAAATACAGAGTCTTAATCAATTGCATCACAACCTAATTGAAAGTTCCCTTTCTACTTTACCATTTTGCCACATGTTATATATCAGACAAAAAGTATTCTTCCGTACAATCCAAGCTTTTTCCCTACTACAGATATGCACGGGCACTAGTTATTTCTGAATAAAGTATCCATAATAGCTCCCTGTGTGGATATTCTAGTCTGGAAAAGTCGTGGATCAGACAGTAAGTCGTTGCAGAATAGCTTATTCTGCAATAGCAATTCCAGTCAATTTTCTGGTGTAGAAAAGCCCTTACTTCACATTGTGCCAGAAGGTTTTGTCTTTAGAGAATAGTGTAAATTTGTCCAATTCAATTCTTTAAGGCCCAAATTCAGCACTGAATTCCCTTTGGGGTCAATACATGAGATCAGCCAGGGAGAGCTTTGTATTACAGAAGTTTGTATTTATGTGCACAGACTCTGTAGTTTTATTAACCAAGCATTTAATTAACACCTTCTTGTAGCTGTGAGCTGTATGCATTTTTGGCTGTGAGACATCCTTGTGATTCTTCTGGTCCAGTACCTTCTAGAGCCCAGTCCTAAACCAGCAGACAGAAAGTTGCCTGGAAGAAGATCCATCAAGCCAAACTCAAGACGGTTGGCAGCTTTCGTTGCCAACAGCAGTGAAGCAAGGCAAAACAGAGCAAAACGTCACACCTTCCTCCATGCCCAGATACAGAAGATGGTTTTACAGCAGTGACATCCAGCTGACACATTTGAGTTTGCTCTGAGTACAGAGAAAAGAGTGTTCTATAAATACATAGAAAGACTTTGAAAAATGCTTGAATGGACGAAAAATGTATCCTGGAACGGCAGCGTGGAGAAGTCTTTGCTGAAGGCCAGTTAACAATCTCACTGCATCCAGAACTGCTTATACAACAATTTGGTAAGACGTTTTGGGCTGGGTTCATGTTTACATTTGAATTATGTTTTTTCTCTTCTCCAGTAAAAAAAAAAAGAGCAAACCAAGATAAGACATTGATGCTATTTTTTTTTTTTTTGTTTGATATATTTTTTACCCTTAGGACCCTCAAAAGCAAAGACTGCCATTTATCCAAAATTACATCACAGTGCCCCTGGCATTTTTGTGGTGTGGACCAATTAACATTAGTAGCTTAATTAAAATCACCAAATGCATTTTAAAGGATGACATAAAGTTGATTTTAATCTAGGCTTCCAAAAATGAAGTCTGTTAATCAACTGCCCCACCCTTTCCGTTATTTATATGGCCCACAGAACTCAGTGTTAGAGTAGACTCCTATGTGATCCTCTTACTTCATTTTCCTCAGGCATTATTCAATAGTTAATAACAAAGGTCTAAAGTCCATCCTGAGTTTTACCTGTTGGCATAAACCTGGGGCTGTGACAGCACTGGTGTAGCATTCGTATAAATGAAAGAACAGATTTTGACTCAAGTATTTAATGTACAGCAGCTGGAATTTTTGGATTTAAGGAGCAAAATCACACCTGAGTTTTTATGCTTTCTAGGATTTTGCCAACAAAAGGAAAATAGAAAATAAACACGAGATTTTACCTTTTGAAAGCGAAGAAATGGTGCAGCTGTTTCCAAGACTGCTATGTTCAAGCTGTCACATGAACAAGGACTAGAAGACATTCTTGCTTTCCAGTCATGTTTTAGCACAAATGTCTTCCATTTGTTTATTTCAACATATTTTCCCTTTAACACATTTTTTTTTGTAGTCAGAATTTTTCCTCATAACATGTTTATTCAGTGTTCAGTTAAAACCAGATTTTTACAAGTATATTTTTACAAATCAATTCATTAAATGTTATTGCTGCTCCTATGGTATGACACGTAGCACCTGAGAACTCCCCACTGTTGACAGGTGGGTTTGGTCAGATTCTTACCATACAGACCGTAAGAGCAGCTGATTTCTGGGAGCTGCCAGAGAGAGTGGAGGGAATTGGCTGTAATTCATCCCTGGTCCCCTAACCTTATTGTTTATTTAGCTGCTATATAAGCTCTTCAGTCCAGACTTTAATTTGATTCCCACTCCTAGCAATGAAAAATGCGGTAACGGGTAAATGATAGGTGTTTGTCTCTCTTAGAAATAGATGGGCATTAGGTGCAGAGCGTGGCACCATGATCTCTGTTATTATTTAGCTGCCATGCCATTTTGATACAGAAGACAGCAGAGAGAGTTTAACATTCTGTCTATAATTTAGACAGTTATATTTATTATTTGTATGTAAGAGACCTGTAGGTTCTTCAATAGCAAGACAATCTCTTTAGCAGTCACTTACAGACAGTACAAGAAAGACATGGACCACTTGGAGTGGGTCCAGAGGAGGCCACAAAGATGATCAGAGGGCTGGAGCCCCTCTCCTGTGAGGACAGGCTGAGAGAGCTGGGTTTGTTCAGCCTGGAGAAGAGAAGGCTCTGGGGAGACCTTAGAGTGGCCTTCCAGTACCTAAAGAGGCTGATAGGAAAGATGGGGAGAAACTTTTCAGTAGGGCATGTAGCAATAGGACAAGGGGTAATGGCTTTAAACTAGAAGGACGTGGTTTTGTAGGCATGGTGGTGTTAAGCTGATGGTTGGACTTGATGATCTTGGAGGTCTCTTCCAGCCTTAAGATTCCATGATTAAAAGGCCTGAGTGAAAGACTGGATTTCACATGCTGTTTGACATTAATTGAAAATAAGCATATCGGGTCCACTGGTGTGCCTACCAGTCTATTAAAAGAATTAAGGACAGGCCATTTGGTGAGAAATACCATAGCAACCATGAAAACTTAATATAAGAGACTCACTACATATAAAAAGAGGAAAAATCTTTGATAAGCTATGCAGTGAAGAAAAGGAAAAAGCATCTGTACGCTTTTATCTGGTTTATATATTATTTGTTCTACTGATGCAGTTATTTATACAAGAGAAATCAGTAACAAGCAGTTAAAATCTTGGCACTAAGATAAATGCCCTTTTTTTGTTCTGTAGGGCTCTTTCATTGTGTAGTATGTAGTGATAGCATGAGTTTTTGATCCAGATAGGTTTTTCTTCAGCAGTTACAGACAGACTTTGAAATTGGCATCAGACAGTTTATACAGACTATTTCATAGCATAGCTTCCTCCAAAAGTATACTGATAAGAGCCTGTGTTTATGATAGGAGACGATCTGAAGGGAACTTTTTGGTAACAGGCTATCTTCTAAAGCAAACAGTTCTGAAAGTGTTTCATTACCTGTCATACTTGTTTTATCAAGGATTAGTGAAATCATAGTGTTAAATTTAACAGCTTCAAAGTAGTAATTTTCTTTTCTCTGCCATCTGTGGTGCCCTCTACTGCACATCTTTGTAGAAGCAAGACAAACATTGAGATAAGTGCATTGGTTACGTTGTTTTTTTCACATTTTTCTTTCCAACTTAACATTTAATAATGGTTCATTACTTGTTTTCCTAATAATTTTCCTTCTAATATATACACAAAAAAATGCACTCAGAATTTGCAATTGAAGTTATTTTCCTTTTTTGTTTGTTCGGTTGTTTTTTTTTTTTTTTTGCAAGCAGTGTTTAGAAAGGGAAAATAAATAAATAAAGTGGGCTTTAGGAGATTAACCTGCTAGTTCGTGTAGTGATTGTAGTTCATGTACTGGTCATATCCTGGATACTAGTTTATGTGTTTATATGTATGTATATATATTTACATATTTGTGTGCCATATTAAGGTTGAAGCATGGAAATTTTTGGTTTTGTTGCTTGTTTTTCAATCTCTGGTTTGTTAACTTGGGTATACGCATTGAATATTTTGGTTGTGCTTTTTTATAGTTGCTGTTTGTTGCTGTGAAGAAGATACAAGTCATTAAATCAGCTTTTCACAAGTTGATGTATATAGTTGTATTTGCAATCTGTTGCTAGGGGCATGGTATAATTTTGTCAGTTCTATATCAAACAAAAATCTGTTGATTTTGATGTTGAATTGTTGGAAAGAGCTACAGAGATTTTACATAAATATTTCCAGAGTGATCTCAAGGTACCCAAAGGCCAAAAACTTAAGATGAAAGATCTGAAAATTTGAATTTATTAATTCCGCTTTCTTTTACTTGCCTCTGTTAATTGAAGCACCTTGTGTTTATATCATCATAGCCTGAGGTTTTCCTTGAATAAATCAATGCATGAATTTTTTAATTACCTACCCAAGCTGGATTTAGACTGCTTACTCTTACAAGTACGGAAGAAGAAAGGTTCAGGGGTAGTAGCTAATGGAACAGCAGGAGAAATGAGCTGCCTCCAACGTTTTAAACACTACATCATCTAATTTGCTAACAGCAAGTCTAAGCATCGCAGCATTTGAAATGCTGTTGGCAGCAAGCTGGATACAGCACAGCTTCCAATGTTACTGAATGCTGTGCATAAAAGATGTTATCAACAGTGGGCTTTAAAACATTTCCTCCAGAAAGGACAAGCCTGTAAGGTATTTGTCTCCTAAGTAACTGCTGACACTCTCTGAATGACCACTGTCGGACAGTCAATTATGATGGTGTGGTTAGGAGTAGAAAATACACTTCAGCATATCATAACTGCAAAGCCAAGAGCAGTTTGAAATCCTAGGATTTGCTTTTTTTTTCACCATCGAGCTGCCAGTGAAGGAGACTGAAACCCACTGAAGAAAGCGAGTTCTTCTCGGGGAGTGCCCGGGGCTGCAGAGGGGCTGTTTCAGCAATGAAGAGGAACTGGCTGCACACTGGTGCACACTTCTGAATTATCACATTTTATTTTTAAAATTACAAAGAGTTTCAACTTTCTGAAGTGAAAGAGAAGACAGGTTTTTTTTTTTAGGAAAAGGCAAACACCTAAAAACAAGAGGTACGAAATACAGCATTGTGATAATCGCATGTGAGGTAGCTTTTCAAATTTGCAGTCTGTCTCTGGCCACGTATCAGCCATTTTGAAGTGATGCCCTCTAGCTGAGGATGCTACGTGATTCATGAGAAGTCGTGGTTCAGCCGGCAGCCTTACAAAATTTACCATTTTTTTTCTTAAATCTTGGCTTCCTTGGAAGCTAGTGATTCATAACTTTAAGAATTGGGAGTTCATTGTTTGTCAGAACAGAAGTTTTTAACAGTGTATTGAGAAAGATTTGAAAACATATCCCAGCTCTATTCTAAAACTTCTGAATGCTAAAGGCAAATTATAAAAATAGTATTAAATATCTAATCTCAATAGAAATTGCATTCCATTTTGGGGGAGGAAGCTGATTTTTCAACACTTGCAGTTGCACTGTATTTTTCAGCTTTTTTGGCTTTACACTTGGCCACTTTGGTCGGATTTATTCCACTGACCCCAAGATCTGAGTGCTGTGAAGTTTGTGCTTAAATCCCTGCTCATGTACAGCAGCTCCAGAGACAGTTTTGGGGTTCCGTTCCCAGCGGAGGACATGGGCAGTCAGGCAGGGCGGGAGAATGTCCCTGTCAGGGTGGGTGGGGCCATCTCCTGTCTGTTGGCAAGAGCGGGAAAAGCCATTGGTCAGTCAGAAAGAGCGGCAAAGGCCATTGGTCAGTCAGAAAGAGCGGGAAAGGCCTCGGTCAGTCAAAAAGAGCGGGAAAGGCCTCGGTCAGTCAGGAAGGGCAGGGCCAGCTCCGTTCATGCGAAAGGGCGGGAAAAGCCCTCAGTCAGTCAGGGCAGGAAAATGTTGACTTTGGTTTCCATAGAAATTTTCTGTTTTTTCTCTCTGGCCCTGTTTTGACCTAAGATCATGAGTTTTAAGTCCAGCACGCAGAACAGCCTTTTCTATTTTCTTTGGTAATCTCTTTTCCCTCTTTTTAACGTGGCTTCGTCCCTTCCAGAGAAGTTGGATTGGTGTGCACCAGCCTTCATGGAGGACCACAGTGTGTATTCCACTGGAGTGCCAGCTGGGAACAAGGCCAGCTTCAGGGAAACAAGTCCATCTGGTCATGAGAGCCAGGTCTCTAGGTAAAAGATGTGAAAAATAGCACCCGTACTCTCCTTCTGTGGTAATACTTAAGCAGGTAGTGCACCATTGCACCTCACGGGCTTGTGCAAAAGTGAAAAACATACTCCACTGCAAGAACACAGGGGAGAAGGGGCTCTCACACTGCAAACAACATCTCTGTTGCCTCAGACCTCTCCAAAAAGTCTGTAGGTACAGACAAATACAGAAAACCGTGACAAAACAAACATACTGATTTTCACTAACAAAAAACTCCAATTATTTTTTTAAAGACTCTTTCTGGATACAGTGTATCAGCCTCTGAGGCTAGACCAGACTGGGAACATTTTAGAAGTATTTTAAAAGGAAAAGGATAATAATAATAATGATGATGATGATGATGGTGACTTGGAGAGTCTTTGTGGCAGGGTGTGGAAACCGCATGGCTTTAGCAACATACAGTTCTGGGGTTTGCTGTGTGTTGGTTTATTACATTGCAAATTTTTATTTGTAGCTGTTTCTCTTGTGTATTTTTATTGTTTGCTTGCTAAAGGTGCTATATTATTAATCTTTAATGCTATTAATGTTGAAGATAATTTCTTGTGCTATACAGAAACAAGTATCTACTCATGCTGCAATGTATTAGAAATGATCAGGCAAACCTTGTCAGACACAGTGCCTACCCCTTCTCTGCTCAGATTTCACTGTTAACTAAACCAGAATGAATTTTAAGTAGGCATACTTGGCCAGAACTGCATGTTTGCTTATTAAAATTGAGTTAATCTTTGCAAAAGGAGGCAGAATATCAGCAGGGGGTACACTGAGAATTGCTGTTCTCTTCCTCCTGTTTTGCCACGTTTACAACTTCTGTTAGCCAATAAATCAGAAAATCGCGATTGGAACAGAAACCTGGACTTTCAAATTCTGCAGCAAACTTTGAAGTACATCTGGAATATTAAGACAGAACCAAATAAATAAGTAAAATATTTGAGTATCAAAGCAATGACGTGGTTTAGATTATCTGTCTACCTACCTTTCATTCTTCTGCCCATACATATTTTTATTGTCTTTGCCGCTCTACTCTTATCATTTGCTGCGTTACGCAATTAGCTCACCAGCCAACCATTTCCTCTGTGCTTAACAGAATTTCTATTTTGGATACGGCAGTGAGATGTAGGATTTTAAGTAGGAGGAAGAGACTGTGAGTCTGAAAGTTAGGGAATGTTGGACTTGATTATGAAACAATTATACAGTAGAAAATGAATTTACATATTGGCTGCATGACCTGACCTTCTTGTATTATCAGCCCTGCAAATGCTTCACTGTTTCACCTTTAGAAAGCCATTAGTCTCTCTATGTCCAAGTATATTCATCTGAAAAACAGAAAAAAATTTTGCGTTGTGTTTGTTGAATAGTTTAATATTATGGGACAAAAACGTTAACAATACTAGTAGGATTTTTTTTTATACAGGTACTATTGCAAATAACATTTTAAAGTAACAGGTTAATACTTTCCAGAAATTGCTTTCAAAATATTATAATCTATTTTCATCAGAATGAGGAGTAAATGGAAGCTGAGTTACAAAATGGAAGAAACATGTTCAGCTGATAGAGCTTTAATGAGATTTCATTATTGTTTACAGAGACTCATAGCTAGGTTTTAAAAATCATTCTTGCTCATTTTGTAAAAGTGAGATAATTCATTTTGAGTGGTGTGCACTGGTATTGACTCATCTTTTCTTAGTCTATTACTTAATAACAAAATTGGACTTTACTGATAAAACTTTGAGCTAAAGTAAGTTTTGTCTATTTTAATTCCTACCTAAACTTACGATGGTGTATAGTACACTTGCAATTTTATGGACAGCTGAAATGTTGGAGTCAGATTGCTTATGAAAATAAAAAGCATCTGTCATAACACTCAGTCCAGCCTACAGTTACGCTGTAAGGGATCTGCTGCAAGGTTACTTTGTCTTTTTAGGTGAAAGATAAAGATTTTATTCTTTTCACAGTGCATCTGTTGAGACTAAGCCTTCATATAACTAAAACCCTTAACAGTTTGTTCAGGGCAGCAGATCAAAAGGTTAACGTGCAATGGTACAACAGGAAGTATTTGTACTCTTGCATATTTTTTAAATTTACAACATTTAAAAACAATTTAGCCCAAATCATAGCCAAAGCCAATATTACATCATTTATAGTAAAACATTAATCATTAGTCACAAACCAGCCAGTAGGTCTAAAAGTTCAACGGATGAAAAATTTGATGGTTTCAGAATTGAATAGAAATGTACTTCTAATTGTGTCCTCAGTCATGCATCTGGACAGGGAAGTTAAAGATTTTAGGGAAACTGGACAAAACAAAAGAGTTCTTCTACATTTTTGAAACAAATACATCCTTGAAGAAGTTTTGGATTACGTGCTTTTTGTAGGAGTGGGGCTAGATGATAAAAACTCAAAGTAGAACTAGATTTTATCACATGAACTCTATCACCTATTTTCTTTGTTTCAGTTCTGAAGTTCTTGAAGCAATAGAAAATGTTATTCAAGATGTACTTAAAAGTTTGGCTGAAAAAAAAGCACCTGTTCTCACACTGGCTAACAGATCAGATTGGAGGAACATAGAGTAAGTATTATATATTTTAAAGTTCTGCCTTCTATTAATATAAATACCATAAATATAAATTTCATTATGTAACTTCCAGAAAAGTTAATCGTACATAATTTTATAAGAATCAATAAATAATTTGATTTCTTAAAAGGTAGTGGACAAATAAAAAGTAATGTTTAGTAACCACACTGCATGAACAGGCATCAAGTATTAAGTGACAGCAGACCACAGGATAAAGGGGAATGTAAAACTACTGTAATAGGGGTTAGGAAGGAAAGGGAGGTCCTATAAACAATCATTTTCTGGAAGCAGTAGAAACCAGAAATGCTAAGTTGTGTTAGAGTGAAAAAATCTGGTTTAGGCTGGAAACAATTACTAGCAATTTCATCCTCCAGTGCCTTTTCTGAGCTTCCTCTTTTCTTTTTCTCTGCTTTTCCCCATGGTATCTTACTTCTTAAAATGATAGTGAGAAGTTTGGTTCTTTGGGAAAGATGCATCTCAACCTCTTCCTGTTTGACTTCTTGCCTCCATGTTGTGTTCTAAGTTCATTACCAGCCAAATAAAGCAAGCCAAGTTTCTAATATGTTGTCTACGTTTCAGATTTTATGCCAGCTTATCTAAAGAGGATCAGAGAAAAAGCAACCTGTCCTCCTTTATAACACACTTTGTGATTTGTAGAAATTGTTTGTGCAGCAGTATTTTTCCAAGGAGCTCATTTAAACTGAAAATACCTGAAACTGAGAGATTAATTGTTTTCTATAACAGAGAAGCAAAAGGATAAAGGAAGACACAAATCTATTTCTTGCCCTGCAATAGCTTTGGACATCAGTGGGTTAAAGGATATTTAGATTGATAAGATTGCAGAGGTGCTTGTAAGTGGGCACATTACACGCATTTGAGGTTGAGAAAGCACAGCAAACCTTCCACGCAGAACGCTTTGGTGGAATACTCATTTAATAAGAACAATAAATTTCTGTCAATCAAAAAACCTGAGGGGCCTGAAGGTAATTAGTTAACTGAAAGGCTTGTATGTTCCAGGGAATTTAATGCTTTGTGTCTTGATAGTTTGACAAAAATGTTTCACTCATATGACCGTAAAATTAAAATACTGTAACAAAGTTTTGCAATTTTTGGCAATCTTTGCGGAAATGGCATTCCAGGCTAGAAAAACAAATGTGAGATGTTATTTGCCATCAGAACACATAGGAGGAAAAACGTTCAAATTAAAACAAGTTAACATCACAGTATGTTAAAAATAAGACTCATCAATCACATTTGAAAAAAGCTGAACTATTATTTATAGTGAAGAAATGTAGTCCCAGATACGCATTTCTGTTGAATAGTGACCTATATCCCACTTTAATACAGCAGTTTCAGAAGATTAAAATAAAAAAAAAGAGAATGCCAAAATATAATATGAATGGAAGAAAATATAGTGAGTGGGACATTTTTTTCTTTTTTTTTTTTCTTTTTTTAGGCAGCCTTTTCAAACCTAATCTACACAGCTGGAATCTGCTGGGCAGGAACTAGCAGAACAAGAGAATTATTTCATTTTTGTAATATTCCTTATAAACATGTAGATGCCCAGAGAGGTATTTGCCTGAGAATGATGTCAGTCAGTGAGAATGCCAGGCCCTAAAGCAGTACAATCGGTTTCCATTGTCCAGCGGGATCTTTGCAGGGGGGGAAAAAAAAAAAAGAATAGATTTCCCATTGGCGGAAAGAAGATTTTATACAAAACTGGTCTGCTGGGGTAAATACAATCCTAGGAAGAATTGCTGGATGTCCACTCTAATGCCAGTTTGTCGTTGCCTTTATGAAATATCTATGGGAGCCACATTTATCAGGTCCTTCAGCACCGTTTTCTGAAAGGAGCATTCCTTACTTAACCTGAGAGAGCAATCCAGCAAAGTTTTGATTTCTGTTTTCCTCCCGTGCAGTTACAATGTAAGGAGCATGCAAAGGAAACGCACAAATATCTCCAAATATCTTCTAAATGTTGCAGCACGAAGGCAAGAAAGTTACTGTAAAGCTGGCAGGCAGATGCTCCCCTGTGCTGTTACTGCTGTCACTTTACATACGTGCACCGTGGTGTGTTCTGCCACCCAAAGGATGCACGGAGCAAAACCTTTGACAAAGAAACTTAGAAACATTATGTGGTTTTAGATAAAATTATGGCCATTTTACCGCCAATACTTTCTGAAGGCACATGCAAAGCTCTGAAACGAAAAAGAATGCTTTAAAGCCAGGATTGCCATGTCATGTAAGGCACTCAAATAATTTAAAGTAAAATAATTCAGTGTCATTAAGAAAATAACTGATTCTTTTGGTGAAATGTGCATCTTCAAACAAAAAAAAATGGTGAAACATGAAATGGTGCAGCTTATTTAGATGAAATAACTGTTTAGAGAATAGGATGGACCACAATTTTCCCAAAAGTTAATAATGGAATATAATTGAGTTATCCTGATAATAATTTAAGGGCATAAATCAGATAATATTATTATAATATGAAATAATAACACTTTTTCATACCATATATGTCAGAAAGTCACTGTGCTAGACTTGATTTGTATTTTTCCTGTTTTGGTTATTCCTTTGTTTTCATGCTAAATAATTATTTATGCTAATGTATTAACAGTTATAAGCATGTATAAAATAATTTTCTTGCTTCTACTTTTGCCTGGAAATATGTATTTTAGGCTTTAATTCAGTCGTGAAGTATCTTCTTGAGAAACTTCCATGTTTCGAAGCCAACGACCAGATGGAGGGCGGTTCAGTAAGGTTCTGACTGGGTGGTTTTGGCAGATGATGACTGCCGCCTGCCTTTTTCCTTCAGCCACTCCAGCTCCGCTCAAGGTGATGGCTGCTGTACTGAGTCTGAAAATAGCACTAACACAGTTGATTATAGGAAAGGGGTCTGAGTCTGAATTACCTTGCAGAGAACAATTTACATATACTCAGTACGTTTACAGTTTTATTGTATTGGTTTGCAATGTCCCAGATTTAAAGATTCTGTAGGGCTACAGATGATACCACGGTGTACTACACAACAAGTAAGAAGTGACTGCCCTAGATCAGCACCAAAATTTGGTAAGTTAAAAAAGCCCAAAACCAGAGTGCTTGTTTTCTCTTGTATTTTTGTTCAAAATTTTGTAAAAAAAAATAATAATTACGCACTGTGATTTAGAAGTGTGTGGCTAATATAACCTGATATTATGACCAGTCCTTCAGTTTTTATCTTCTCCATTATAGTGAGTGACAGTGAAATTAACACAGCCTTTTTACAGTTTCTACCCTCCCTGAATGAATATAAGCTGAAGGAATACTAGAAATGTCTTAATGTGAAAACATCACCCTTCTTCAAAAAGCTAGCCAGTAAAGGAATCTTGGAACATGGACAATATGCTAATTTATTTTTCTAACACTGTCATTTAATTTCTTGGCCTGGACAGCACAGCATACTTTCCCTCACTTAGGTCCATCATATTTTTTTCTAATCATGCTAGAAATTATTGAGTCTATGGATTAGTCTCTCTGTATTTTCACAGCACAATAAAATATATGTTTCAAAGTTTTATTTTGTGAGACACAAATATGGGCCAGTATAAAGACAAATTATTGTCTATGCATTTCTGAAAATTTATATTTTTTTAAATGTATCTTTTCAGCCCTGATGCTCAAAATATTATCTATGATCTATAAAATGGTGCAGAGCAATACTTATGCAACTAAAAGGTAACATACTACATTTCTGTAATTTCAAATAAAGTTGTATTTTGAGAATGTTATCATGAAGAACAGCCTGTAGAATAAAAACCAGTAGGACAGTGGATTCCTGTGCATGAAATGCTTTGGGTCGATATGATTAACCATGCCCCCTATAAAATTCTCAGGAGCCTACAGCTGTTTCAGTATTATAATTACAAATGCAATATTTTGTCTTGATAGAGATATATATTATTCGGATACACTACTGTTTGGTAGCCAAACTGTTGTGGACAGTATCATCAATGACATTTCTTGCATGCTTAAGATACCTCGGAGAAGTCTACATATAGTATGTAGCTTATTATGAATCTTTTTATCATTATTTCTAAATCACGTAGATTGAACTGAAAGCTGAAATACAAATACAAGTTATCAATAGGAAATACATGGTTAAAATAAAGTGTCGTTTGTGCCAGTGAAACCTAATTATGGTTTATCATAGCCCTTTCTTTCTTCTGAGAAAATTCATAGAGTTTGTTTACTCCAAAGAGTTTGGGACAAACTGCCGGCTAAAATCACAGGGCCTTTTGCTATTGTCGAGTGGAGGCAGTGCCTAAACTCTTAGCAATTTGTACTCAAATGATTTGCTAACTTGAGGGTTAAATGAAAATTTAAAGTAAGTCAGAGATGTAATAACATATCAAATTTACTTGTATCGTATGCTTTACAAGAATTCTTTTGTTTCTATAAATGCAGTTAACACAATTTATTGTAAATATGCCTTTATATCCATAACAACAACATTGCTTAGTGTTTAAAAGCTTGATAAAAGCAGTCAGTAAATGCTTATTACCAGTCAGAATTCTTTTCAGAAGTTTATTTTCTTGCTTGTGCAATATAGTAAAATAACAGCATTTAACTTCCACTGTATACAACTTACTGTCTTTTTTCAGCTGTCTACATCTAAAGGTTTTGTTGCTGGTAATTTAAGTTATACTGAGGAAGATGGTACAAAAGTGAATTGTACCTGCGGTGCAACAGTATGTATTATAAATCACTAACAGTAATTCATAGCATCTACCTTTGCATGATGTCTTGTACTTCATAGAATGATAGAATCATAGAATGGTTTGGGTTGGAAGAGACCTTAAAGATCACCTACCCCGCTGTCACAGGCAGGGACAGCTTCTGCTAGACCAGGTCACTCAAAGCCCCATCCAGCCTGGCCTTGAACACATACATTTATGGCACAGACCTGTGCTTGTGGCAATTTGAGACATTACAACCTGGATAAAAAAGAGAGATAAAAAGTATTGCTCAACAGAATTGCAATTCTGAAGCTCAGCTATACACTCAAAAGGAGTATATCCTTTGGATGTGCTTTTCAGCACTACCTTCTACCATGAGAAGCTTGCAGAGGAAGGCATATATATTCCATATCTTAGGCATTATATTACAATGCTCTGTCAAATAAGTGCTCTGAATAAAAGAATCCTGAGCACTCTGAACATACTTCATGTCTGTCACAACAGATTGATTTCTGGCAGGGTAAGAAAACAAGTGTTACAGCAGGAGTTGACATACTCATATGGTCCTCGGTGAGCTGCTTCTACCACACTGGGCAGGCTCCACTAATAGCAACAGCATGGATGAGAGACTGAACTGAGCCTCTATGATTATAAATCTCTTTCTGGACCTAAATTATGTTCTCATTTACAGAAGTTTAATGATCATACTCCATAAGAGTTGATACTGTCTTCATGTGCCCAGCACTGTACAACAATATATCAGGCTGTTCGGCCTCAGGATTATAATTTATAGAGGAATTACAGACATTAGAAGGGCTTGTATTGTCAACTAATTTTGTCAAATATGGCACTGAGCTAAAGAGAAGTTTATATCCATGGTTTCATAAGAGTCAAGAGCCAGAAGTGGTTTGAGATCAGCTTCAACTGATCTAGTCCTGCAAGATTTTCTTTAGCTGTGCAGAATTTGAAAGCAGGAAGAGAACTCAGATTTGCTGACTGTTGTCATGGTTTATTGGAAAATGTGTTCATTGTAAGTCTAAATCCATAATTTCAAAATGGAACGATAATCTTACTGCCTACTATACTTTGTTTTTAAGCAGAGCATAAGGACCCCTGTTATTAATGCTCTTCTGCAGCTCTTCATATTTTTATTTGTTGAGTCGTTCCACACTGGCACCGGAAGTGATTTAGTAGTCAGAAGTAAAAACAGACCACACACTTCAACATATACATACTTTTTTGCCAAGTTCTTCCTCCAGTTCCTGTTTTCTCATCCATATGCTTGCCAGATTAAGACAATCCTAATTTGAGAAGTAAAGTAAACATGACTATGTCTTAAAATTGTTACTAGAAAATAGTTATAAAATCAGGTTATAGGTTAATAAAAGAAAGGATTTAATGGTCTTCCAAAAAGAATACTTAAATGTTTTAAGCCTGTATGAAATTTGTAATCTTCACACCAAGGTGATTTTTTTTTTCTGGTTAAGACAAATAAAAAATTAATCAGGACATCATTATCTCTGTAATGCCCACATGATGAACAATCTTCTGTGACAGTGGCACAAATGATTTTGAAAAGCATCTTGTTATAACAGGAAGACTCCTGCCCAATAGAGCAGGACATGAATGGTTGAATACACTTATAAAGAGGTGAAAATGTCAGGATTGATCTTGTATATAGAAGGAGAACAGTTGCTTCAGGATGTAATTGTGCCCTTCATTACCTAATGTTGTTATTATAAAATATATCATTCCCTCTGTTTAAAATTATTAATCTCATTTTTGTTGTTTTAGGCAGTTACTGTGCCGTCTAATGTTCAAGGAATTAAAAGTATCCTTTGAGCAAGAACTCTCGTTGTAGACTGAAAAAATAGAGTAAAAACAAAGAATATTCCAAGTTAAACAATGTTTTGGTAATTTTTTCTTTGCTTGTTGGCTCTGAAATTGAGTCATGAACACTGCTTTTGGCTCCAGAACAGGTATTTTAGAGCATTTAGGTTTAATTGATTGGTGTGATGGATCGTTTTACATGCAGCTAGCCTTAACAGAAAAGATTTAATCTCACATGCCAAATTTATGTTAATTGTAGAAAAAGATGCAACTTTTCAGAGACTCCTGGATGATGACTTCTGCAATAAGCTGTCCCCGTGTATAATGATTACGGTATGCATCTTACACTTCATATCGTCTAGCTAGACATAAGAACTTAAATGACACTTTAGCATTGTAGTAGTGCTCAAACTTGGTCAAAAAAACACACAAAATTAATGTGGAACGTATCTAATGATTTTTTTTTTTAATTTTATTATCCTGGTAAAAATACAAAATACACATTCTAAAGACTTATTTCCTGCAAACATCTTGGTAGCTTATCAACTTCATGTGCTGCTGCTGCAAAGTAGCTGCCCCACTCAGTCTCAGAAAGGCTTAACTGTTGAGTAACCTTTTGTCTTTCAGGATCCTACGTTTAGCAAACCCAAATGAAACAGAATTGTTTGATTTTGGATTGTACTGAAAGAATCAGTACAATCTGGAGCCTGGAGAATTAATAGGGATGTGCAAATAGAGTATGCTACCTACTTGTTCTGGGACAAATTTGGCCCACAATGAGAAAAAAACATATCCCCATACCCAAGAGACATAACCATTTATACCCTGCAGTATACTGTCCAGTTATAGTCAGTCCTAGCAAGAACTTGGTTTATATTTTTTTTTCTCAAAAATATATATGGCACTAAGTGCCATAAAGCCAAACAAGTGGCCTTTTCACACCAGCTTATAGAGATACCAGGCTACATCTGTACATCAACTCCCAGACCTTAAAATAACTCCTTAAATAGAGAAATGTATAATACATCTACAGTGCCTGTAATCCAGGACATGTGCCGTGCTGCTCCCAGCCTGTTCCTCCTTCCCTCCTCAGAGCCAAAATAGGAGCATGGAACTTTCCCTGCAAAATAGCTGCCGGAGAAATGTTTCTGCCAACATTTTGTTTGTTTGCTTGCTTTTAAATGACAAATGTAAACACATATGTAGACAGATGTTGTTTTAATTAATTTAAAACTGTCTGCTTTTATTTCATTTCCTTAGGGAAGAGGCATACCAGATCTTAATACACGACTTTTGGTCAGAAAGCTGTGGGATACTTTTCAAATTCCTGTTTTCACCCTTATGGATGCAGATCCACACGGTAAATCTGTAGAGGTTCAATGACATTAAAAGAAAGCAAACTTTATTTAGAATGTCACTTATATGGGAAGATGCTCAGAGCATAGGGATCCAAAACCATCAGAAGGTTTCTGATTTATGCAGAATGTATCTGGGAGTATGGAAGGAGTTTAACTGAAACATCAGGACTGGCCCACCAGTAACCATCCCTTTGAATATACCCTTACCCTCTGTGATGATTTGTTGCTTTGAGGTACTAGTAATAATCTTACCTTGTACTAAAAAAGAAAAACAATTTTTTTTTTATACAATTCGTAGCTCAGAATAGAGCTAGATTTTGAAAGTACCTGCAGGCCTAAAAATGAGGATAAGGATGGAATTTTATGATCCATCGCATGACTCCACTGATTTTAATGGGAGTTAGGCACTTGACTACTTCTAAAATGCTCAGGAGATCCTAGTGATATCTTTACAGAGTTCAATACCGTTGAAAATGTTGCTCTGTCAAGAATTTCAGCTGTTGGCTCTTCTCCTCCTTTTGTAAAATAAAAGGAAATAACAGGAACTGTTGTAAACATTGCTCAGTTTGGTATAAAACAAAATTTTTAACCGTGTTATGAACCTTAGGCCAGACAGACATGAAGAAAATAGTATGTTTGAGTAAAGCGAGTCTTTTATTGGTTTTAAAGTAGTTCACATACAGTTACCTTAATAATTCAGCACTCATGTTGATGGTTTACAGTAGTGAAAGCTAGAAACGAGAAGTCTGATCCCAGCAGCAATAAAATTAATCCCAAGACAAGTCCATCACATTCTGGATGTGCTATTCTGTTCCATCGGTGGCAAGTCTGACATTTCCCTCATTTCGTGAGGGATTCTGTGTATGTGAGTGCGTATGCCTTGGTCTGAATTCAGAATCTGAATTCACATACACAAAATGTAGAAAATGTCTTACATATCTACACTGATACCACCTGAAATTAGGGAGATTACTGCAAAATGAGAAGCAGCTGCTCAAAGCAATCGTATTAAGAGATACAGATTACACAGGATAAGGAAAGATTTTTTTTGTGACAGATGTTGGACAACGTGTAAAATTGCTGATTATCCCTGGTTTTGAAATTACTGTGCACAGGCCACATGAAATAGTTAACTATATAAAAGTGAAGTATTATACTCAAATTATTATTGTTATGCTGATTATTTTAACATACTCTAAAAATGATTGTAAACCTCACTAATCATAAAGCTATAATTTATGCCATTAAATTGAATTCTCAGTGTAGTTTTCTTAAACATGCCCAGTGTGCAAATAAACAGACACTTGATATTTGGTATTTTGCAACCTAGGTATAGAAATAATGTGTGTCTACAAATATGGATCTGTGGTGAGTATCATTTTTCCACTTCAAATAGATGTTTTGTAGCCCAGCCTTGAAGCTGGAATGTATGAAATGTTACAGCCTTTGTTAGGATGGTTGCTGCCTTTTATAATTTTGTTTTTACACAAAGATGGAGTTTTTAGGCCCTGTGTATATGCAGAAATTGCTTCTTCCTGCAACAGAAAGAAACTGGATAACAATGTCAGGTGTTTAATTTAACTATATTTCAGTTTTTCCCTGCTGCACAGGCAGTTTTCAAGAAGTCCAAATAGAAAAGTGTTCTCCATTTTGCTTTGTTTCTGTCTTAGAAGAGAAATGAAGGCTGGAGGGACCTTGGGAGGAGGAGGACGTAACTTGTGAGATGGGTGACTCTCCACAAAATCATGTTATGTTGGTAAAGATTTTGGTTTGGGGTGAGAATTTTCTTATGGATACAGGTGTTATTGTGGAACATTATGGCAGAGGAAGCAAGGGAACAAGATGGCATCACTATATCACACTGCTAAAAGACAAGGTACAGGAAGACAATATGGAAGGCGAGGGAGACTAAGGTGAAGGCAGAGGGCAGGAGCAGATAGGTGAACTGTTCAGTAGAGCAATGGAGAAAGACCATCCAAAGTGGAAAAAAAAAAACAAACAACAAACCAAAATCCAAACTTCAGAGAACTGTCAGACATTAATGATGTCAGAGTTCAAATATATGTCATAACATAAGCCTCAGGCACATTCAGGGAGACAGAGTTACCAAGTTTTCAGGTAAGCTGAACGGTGTGTAAATTGATAAAACACTGTCTTCCAGGATTAAATTAAATTGTCAAATTCCTTTGAAAGTTTATTTTGTTCAATTACAGAACAACAGGTGTATCAAATGAAACTGGAATGCCATGTTCGTTAAAAACAATGGAAGTATTCCTTTATACAATATGTAATTTAATTGTGATACTTTGCTCTAGGGTGCTGTAGTGACTAAAGTTTTCATGGACTCTAAAAGCAACCTGACAAAATCAAGTATTACACCACCACCACCACTTCAGAAAGTTGGAGTCACAAACCCTTGGGAGTAGGGGGAGTATTCTGAGAAGTATCATTAATTGCTTATTTGTTTTTACACTTTTCCCTAAGATATTTATTGTAGCCATGATAACGGACCAGATGAACCTTTGTTTGGTCTGCTTTTATATGATGTGGTACTTTCCAGCAGAAAATACCAGAAATTTCCAGATTTGTTTGTCATTGCTCCTCCTGGCTTTTTTTTTTTTTTCTTTTTTTTTGAGGGGGAGGGGTGGCAGTCAGGCTCATAAGGATTGTAAAAAACAAACCAAAAATATCCAGACTAGACCAGCCTGAATTGAACTAGTTTAGAATCTGTCATAGGCTGAAGGGTGCAAGTCTTAGCGAAGGAACGGTTTCCGGCAAGGGGATATGGTAAGCTTCAGTTGCACTATTTTCTCTTATGACCTTGGAAGGCATATATCTCAAATAATTTAAACTAAAACTCACTGAATGTTACAGTTGACCTTTCTTATTTTAGTCAATGTCTTTTGAGGCCCATCATCTCACTGTTCCGTCTATAAAGTGGCTCGGTCTCCTTCCATCTGATCTTAAGAGGTTAGTTATTTCCCCCAAAAGAAACAGAAGTATTCTTCTGTTTCACAGACAGGAAATACAATCTGACTTAATGCACAAAAAGACAACTGACATTTAAATCCGTTACTCTTTTCCTATATTATTTTGGCTTAATATAAAGAAAGACAATGGGATAAATATTTTTTAAGTATATGAGAAAACTTAACAGCTTTATTTTCTTTTCAGATTAAATATACACAAAGATGTCCTGATTCCATTTACAAAGCAAGATCAAAATAAGTTAGAAAGTATACAAAAGAGACCTTACATTGCTTGTCAGCCAACGTGGAAAAAAGAAGTATGTATAAACCTATGGTTTCCTTTTTCTTACTCCTCACAGGACGAACCCTGTCGTCTGCAATCCTGTTCCTCTTTATGATGACAAACTCTTAGTATAACAGAACCAGTAAGGTTTTGCAGCCCTAAAAGAAGGCAAGATTGAGGAAGCCCATGCCCACTGTTTCTCTGAAGCAGAGGGCCTCAATGGCTCTCAGGCCAGAACTGGCAGAATTTTAAGCTTTCCTACCATTTTTCATTTGATGATCGTATGCTGTACGTGGGATTTTACTGCTTTCCTAAATATTAGAGACTATATTGTGTTTTTACAAGTAGGGGAATGCTTACAGCACGCGCTTACTCGTACTAGGCCTCTGATCTTGCCGGTATCTTTTGAACCTGTATCTCAATTCAGGCATATATTGTGTGAAGTGGTTAGAAAGGAAGAAAAGGTATTGTGTGCCTTCTCCTTCCTGTTTATACTCATCTTACAAATTGTGTTAGTGTGAGGAACACTCTAGAGAACACATGAACATACAGTAAAATGAATCTCAGCTCAGTGACAGGGATTTTATAGCACGTTCTCCAGTAATACTAACTTTACAGTTCTACATGCGCATCCAACACCTGTAATTCTTATTTAAATAATTACCTAACCCAGGATCAGGCTGTTACAGCATCACACATTAATTTGTTCTTTTTTTTTTTAGCTGGAAATTATGGCAGCATCTAAACTGAAGGCTGAAATTCAAGTTTTAACTTCTCTTTCATCAGATTACCTTTCCAGAGTCTATTTACCAAACAAACTGCAATTTGGTGGATGGCTATGAATGCTTGTTTGCAAATGAAATGTTTTTCTTGATATTGATTTATTTTGTTGACTGCTCTTAGAAAAAATGCAGAGGACATGCTTCCTGTTAGGTTTCTTTATCACTGTATCTAGATTATCGTTATCTCTTTTTTCCTCTTTCAAATCGTAAGAGAAATTACAATTCTTTCACAGAATATTGCTGCTTCCATTCTGTGGCTTCTGCACTGTCACAATGCCAAATGCAATAGTACATACATAAAAAGATAATGAGATATGTTCTTTCTGGCCAGAAAATGTTAAGTTCAAAAATGTATCGAGTAATTGCTTTGCCTTTTGTCCTACAGCACAAGATGATGCCATACCAACTTTTTGTTTTTTAAGAGAGTAAAAGAGTTGTTAAAAACTTCCTGCACATGCCTCCTTTTGGAAATTATTTTAAGTACATCTTTGTGGCATTTTGTGTTTGCTGTAAATTGAGACTGAAAAGCCAGAGATAATTCTTCATTACTGGATATCTTAAGTAGCTGTAAATGTTCCAGCAACCAAATTACTGTTTCTTTTCAACAAACAAGTAAGCAAGCAGATGTAACTGATTAAGAATGTAATAAACAATTCTCTTAATGATGCACATCATAACAGAATCCCTTGTTCATATTCTTTATTTAGTTGGCTCTGAAACAGTAGAAAGGAGCAGGACTATCTGCAGTGATTAAAGTGTATGTTGTGGTTTGGCCCCAGCTGGCAACTAAGTACCACGCTGCTGCTCACTCACGCCTCCCCCTGCCTGTGGGATAGGGAGGAGAATTGGGAAAAAGAAAGGCAAAAACTCATGGGTTGGGATAAAAACAGTAATGGGACAGCAAAGGAGGAGAAAACAAGAAAAAAAAAAAACAGTAACATTAATAGAATATAAGAAGTTCCATGATTCACAGTGGCCTGGAACCTCATGCCCAGCCTGCTCCTGAGCACTGTCTCCACTTGAGTACTGAGCATGACATCATTGGTACGGAATATGCCGTACGGTGTTTGGGTCAGCTGTCCCGGCTGTGTCCCCTCTCAGCTTCTTGTGAAAATTATCTCCATCCCAGCCAGAACCAGGACAGTGTACAGTAAATTTGGTGTGAGGAGAACAAATTGATTGCATAGAAAATATTTCCAAAATTGATCTATACAGTCATCAGCATGGCTCTTACAGATAATATTTTCAGTAGCCTTACATAGTTGAGTATGTTTTTACTACTATTCCACCAGTATTAAATTCAAAAGGAATTAAAATTCCTTTTTATTTACTGCACAGGAGTGGTGTTACTATTTACTAGTAATTCCTGGTGTCCAGGCGCACAAACAGTCTGGATCCAGAACGAGCACAAGGCCGTTCCAGCAGCAGCGCGATGGCAGCGGGGTCAGGCCAACGCACATGTCCTGGGCACAGAACTTCTCCGAAGGGATCGGAAGCAGAGAGCTGTTCCACGCCGGGCCTTAAGGAAGGGTTGAGTGTTATGTGAGGGAGCTTCCGAAATACTTGGAGCAGTATTCTTCCGGAATACTTGGAGCAGTATTCTGCCAAAGGTTAACTCTGTTTAGCTTTAGATAGGTGAAGTTTCCGCACGCTGCAGTCGCGTTTAGTGCCGCCGCAATTCCCAGAGGGAGGTGGATGTGCTTTGACCCCCCGACCACTCCAACTCCCTCGACGCCGCAGAACAGCGCCTCATTCCCAACGTCTGCGGCAGTGCCAACATCACAGCTCAGCTAGCCCCGTTCCTCACGGCGCAGGGACTGGAAAAAAACCCCACTAATTGTTCTCCTCCTTTCTTAGCGGCACTGCCACAGACGCGCCCGCCCCGCTCTCCGCACTCGGCCCCTTCCCGCCCCGCCTGGCCGGGGCGCAGGCGCCGCCACCGCCCCACCGCGCCTGCGCAGAAAGGCGCGGCCTGCACCCGCGCTGCTTGCTGGGCCGCGTCGCTGCAGGCAACGGGCCGGAGCGGGGCCGCCGCGCGGGTGAGTGAGGGCCGGCGCCGGGCCCCGTGCTCCCGGGCGGCCCTGCCGCGGCCTGCGGGCGCCCTCGGCCCCGTTGCAAAGGCCACCGCGAACGGCCGTTGCCCGCGGCGGCCAGTTCTGCCGGCAGGGAAACGGGACCCCAGCGAAATGGCGCGTCCTCGGCAGCCGGGCACCCTCAGTGCCCCACCGGGAGGGTGATGGGCAGAGACAGGAGGCTGGGGGCGGGAGGGGGAGCGCCTGCAGGCCGGGCAGTGCCGGGCCCCCGCAGCCCGGCGGTGTCGGGAGGGTTGGGGAGCGGGGGAGGCGGGTCAGCTCTCGCCGGCTGACGGCCGGAGAGGGGTCCCTGACAGGGGCGGCAGGGTGGCCGACCGGGAGATGTGGGGGATCCAACTGCGACGAGAAGCGTGATTTTATTTATTTTTTAAAATTTCATCTAGTTTTGTATCCCTGGATGCCATCCAGGCGAGATGAGGAGTGTGCTGGCGTGGTGGCTGCGGTGAGAGGTCCTGGGGGTGCTTGAGGGCCTTGCAGGTCTCAGTAAGACTTTTCTGTGTTTGCAGGGGAAAAATGAGTCTGTTTGGATCAACATCAGGGTTTGGTACTGGAGGTACCGGCATGTTTGGCAGTACGACTGCAGATAACCATAATCCAATGAAGGTATGTGTGTTAACCCCCATGGAAACCACTGTTCTGCTGTCTTTTAATGTGTCACAGCAGTACGTCCTTCTATACATAACTATAATTTGTCTTACAGAAGTAACAGGATTTCAGTGCAGTTTTCAGATGTGGCTAATTTTACTTTGTCTTCTCTGCTTTATAGGATATTGAAGTAACATCTCCACCTGATGACAGCATATCTTGTTTAGCATTTAGTCCGCCAACGTTGCCGGGTAATTTCCTCATTGCAGGATCATGGGCAAATGATGTAAGTATGCACAATCAGACCTACAGATGAATAAAGTGGGTGCGTTGGTGCCTAAACTGCAAAATATGGTCCTGAAAACTTGTGCCAGGGTACCTGAAAATCTTCAGTTTTGCAGAACTGCAAAATTTGTGTCTGGTCCCAAGGCACTAAGTTTGACATAGCTGAGCTGCTTCAACTCGGAAATTCAGTTGTGATCTTCACATAAGTCATTCTTCTGCCTATGTGTTTTAAGCTTCAGCTCAGAATATGTAGTCAGTGTTTTCCCGGCTAGATTTTTATTATTTTGATTTTTCTTTTTCCTACTTGTTTGGTTTTTAGCTTCATTTTTTTTTACACAGTTAGGCTGACATAGTTATGTTTTGCCTAGTGAAAGAACTATGAACCCAATGATAAATCGTCCAGTTTGACAGTGTGGTCTCAAAAAGATTAAGTTCCTACAACTTTATTCCGAGATCCCAAACTGACACAAAGAAGACAATCGTGAGCACACTTTTTACCTGTTCTGTTTGATCTGTTGGCTGGTAGCCTGCAGCGGGCAGCTTCTTCCTAGCTGATGGCTAAAGGGTTCTCCAGGAGAGCACTGGGAGGTGTTACGTGATCGTAAGGCACTTTTGAGGTGGGGTTGAAGTTGTGGGGTTGAGTTGTGGCTATACAGATAAAAGGAACATAATCGGAAAAAAATAAGGTTTCACTAGTTCTGAAAAAAGCTTGGTGTTTATAATTTTAATTGGTTAAACTAAGGCTGAGATCTTCAAGAAGAGAAGTCTTTGAAGTTCCTAGTGTTACTATTTTGTGTCTGTACACACTTCTCCTGTTACAGGTTCGCTGCTGGGAAGTTCAAGATAATGGACAGACAATTCCGAAGGCTCAGCAGATGCACACAGGGCCTGTACTAGATGGCTGCTGGAGTGATGTATGTTCCTATTTAAAAATAAATAAACAATTTTTACCAAAACCCTAGGTAAATTGGCATGTGGTTTCCAGACAGACACAAGTGCCACAGGTAGATGCAGTCCATGATTATTTTACAGATTTATGTTACTGTAAATATGTGCTAAGCCTGTCCTAAAAGAATAGACTGACATGGGCATAAGGAGAGTAAAAGTGAGTTTAAAAGTAAGAATGTATTTAAATGTAATTAAAGCTAGATGATAGCTAGCACAGTTATCTCTCTATAGCAATAGTGTACAATTTCTGAAATTAGCTATTCATTATTTGACTAGCAAAATATTTAAAGGCTGTTATCAGCACTAAGTGTTTGCATAATGTTTCAAAGTACAGGGGAGGAAAAAAAGCAGAGGCAAAATGAACTGTGGGATTTTTTTTTGTTCTCCTTTTAAAGAAGTTTCTGACTAAATACTGACTATTTTTTGTTCAGTGTATTTGAGCAAATAACCTTTGTGTCTTCATACCTAATCTTTGTTAGTAATGGGTAGATATAAGGAAACAGTAACGGGCAAGCCTAGAGAAATGTCTGTTTTGACGGCATCCCTAAATGCACCACCATAACATACAGTCATGAATAAATTTCCATTTTTATGTTTCTTCTTTGTCCTGCAGTCCCTGCGTATGTTACATTAATGTTATGCTAGTACTAGAATAAGATTTGACAGTTTTCTAATAGATACTGCATGGTAGAGCTGTTTAATCTCTTGGCCTTTTTCTTATTTTTTTTTAGGATGGGAGTAAAGTATTTACTGCTTCCTGTGATAAAACTGCCAAAATGTGGGATCTCAACAGCAATCAGGCTATTCAGATTGCACAAGTAAGTAAGCAAGCCTCAAGCTATTTTCTATTTTTATTAAAAGCTATCTTTATTAGCAAATTTAATTAAAGTTTAGCGCTTCTGAAGTAGACATTGCTGTATGAAGAAGAGGTTGTAGGGTGCATTTTATATTTTTGTGATACTGAAATGCACATTAACAGGGCGACTTGCAATCAAAGTGATTTGAATAACCCGTGTAACTGTTTCCTCTGTTTTACTTGGGAGCACTCTTTCCATTACTGCAGTGATCTCACTGAGTCACCATGCTGCATTATAGGGGAAAGAAGTTTTTAAGGAATCATTGACTTCACTTCTGCAAATACCAGCTTTCCACTGCAGCAGTATTGGGGATTGCAGTTTACATCCTCAATTTAGCATTGATTGTCTGTCTGTCCGTAGAGTACCCAGTTATGGTGACTAAAATGAGTTACCAGTTAAATAATTTAAGAAGAGAGTTAGTCCTTTTAATGATTGCTTCTAATGTCTTACTTGAGGTGATAAAATTCAGATTCTCAGCCTTGATTTAGAAATCTTGTTGTGGTAATTAACATAAGCCTTTCTTCTGTAGCTGTTGTCAGAAGAAGTTGGGTTTTGCATTAGTTTAACGTAGTACATTATATTACAAAGTGTTGATTTTTAGTATGATGGATAATATCCTTTATAAATAAATAGAAAGCCTTCATAATTTGTATTTCTGCTGTGACCATCTTCCTATATGGGGTGACTTGATTGTAGTTCTTTGTCTAAGGAGCCTTTTTTTTTTTCTTATGTGGGTGATTTTACAGCACTAAACACCACAGTAAGGTCATGACCAACCTTTATACTAACTGCTGTGACTAAAATAATGAATCACTTTTCTTGAATGGATAAAAAGTGTAAATAAAAAAACATGGGGAGCATAAACAAGAAGCGTGGCCTGCTATCTTAGTAAAATATGTGTGTTCTTTTTTTTTCTTCAGCATGATGCTCCTGTGAAGACTATCCATTGGATTAAAGCACCAAATTACAGCTGTGTGATGACAGGAAGCTGGGATAAAACTTTGAAGGTATGATAAAGAATAAATAAGTGTGCTAGTAATCTGCGTATGAAAATATTTATGTGAAGTGAAAATATTTTATTAAACACTCATACAAAAAAAAAAAACAACAGATTAATGAAATAGCCTCACTTCACAGAGAGTTGCAGTATTCTGACTATAGACAAGAATGAAACAACTGGCATCAATTGCATTCTCTTTAGTAAAGGAATTTAAATGGTGCACCCTCGATGCTGAGCGTAAATATGTTCATTTTTCTGTTTCTGTCAGTTCTGGGATACGCGTTCACCAACGCCTATGATGACATTGCAGCTCCCTGAAAGGTGTTACTGTGCGGATGTGGTAAGCTGTGATACACAGTAAACTGGTGTCAGCTAGATGACTGGGATGTGAATAAGCTGGCAGTCTTTGAGGCTTCTGTAGATTAGTACTAAATACCAGCTCTTAGTATTCGATCTCTGTGTGATTTTAGCAGTGAAACATACCTTGATCTTCCTGATCAGGCTCTGGAAAATAGGTATTTGCATCATACAAAACATGCTTAATATCTTATTTTAATATCACAAAACCAAAACAGCACTAGGACTGACCTGTCCTTATTTCTGGATGAGTTTGTATACCACTATTGCAATTCATATTGGAAGAGTCAGCTAATAATTAGAAGATTTTTGGTATGTTTAATTTCTCAATGGCAGATTTGTTTTGTTTAAAGATGTATCTACAAATGAACTTTGTTCTTTCTCTTCTTCCCCTTTCCCTCCCTCCCTTCAGAAAACAGTCTAATTCTTTTAAATTCTTCAGGGATTTCTGCGAAATAAATAGAATTTTCTGCCACTATTAACACAAGCGTCTTTTTTCCAACCTATTTTACAACCTTATCCAGGTTCATCCTATGGCTGCTGTGGCCACTGCAGAAAGGGGTTTGATAGTTTATCAGTTGGAGAATCAACCTTCTGAATTCAGAAGAATAGAATCTCCTCTTAAACACCAGGTAAATGATTATACTTGTTACAACCTTATTTATACAGATTGTTGAAATTCTGGGCTTGCTATTTTTTGAAAAAAACAAACAGTGATTCAAAACTGAAGTACTTTATCTTGGTATGACACATATTTTAGTTTGCTGTTGATCTAATGCTGATCTTCATAAGGATTTAGAGATGTAAATACTGTGGCCCAAGTTCTCAATAGAATTTGACCTATCTCTTGATCTGGTTTGGTTTTTTTTGCTTTACTTTGCATTGGTGTATGTGATGTTTTGTGTTTCTATGGAAAGTGAGCAGCGTTCAGAAAATCTGGCCCTCAGGCCTCTGTCTAAAATCCTCTGTATCTTTCTCAAATTTAGCATCGCTGTGTTGCTATTTTTAAAGACAAAGTGAACAAACCTACTGGATTTGCCCTTGGAAGTATTGAAGGAAGAGTAGCTATTCATTATATCAACCCCCCAAATCCGTAAGTACCATGTAATAAAACATCCCTTCTTTATTGCTCAATTTACAATGAGAAAAGTAAAAAGACTTTTTTTTTTTTTTTTTTTTTC
>WHYT01016394.1:292818-308491 GCA_009806455.1 Tetrax tetrax
TCCAAAATAAAAATAAAAAAAAAAAAAAAAAAAAAAAAATCATACTGAGCTCTTATGCTGCATCTGTAAAGTAGAGCTTAGATATATGGGGGGTTTTATGCCTTAAAAATTGATAAACATTCCTTAAATTTTACTTTATGTGCACAATTCTTGTAATTACATTTTTAGTAAGCTGTTTCTAATCCACCAGCCTTTTCTAATACCTGATCTTAGAGGCTTTGAGATTAAATCGTAGTAAAAAAAACTAATGGCATATTCATATTCTCACATTTTAAGGTGATATTGCTGATATTTCTTCTTTGAAGAGAGTAAATACAGATGATTTTTCTTTTTAGGGTCATGAATTTTATAATCCACAAAAGAAAAACTACATTTTTCTGCGAAATGCAGCAGAAGAGTTAAAGCCTAGGAATAAGAAGTAGTCATTATGAGTCTGACTTGGGTTACTCTACTGTTTTTCTGCCATTCCTGCCTCTACTCCACTGCTCTTCAGCCATTTGTGCCCTGTTGCACCACGGTTCAGTCAACTTTGGATCGCTAACATTTAGCAGGAACTGTGAAAATGACATTAAATGTATTCTGACTTGCTGGATAAATTTTTTTCAAATTAGATATTCCGATGTGTGTAAGAAAGAGAGGCTAGTATTCATGACTTAACCACTGTCTGTTCCGCAGCAATAATGAAATTGCAGCAAAATCTAAATCTGGGTTAGATATTCCTGCTTAGAAGTGCAACCATTTGTATCTACGGATTTATTTTATTAGTACTACATTAAAATATGTTAATTATAATAGTTCTGGAGAAGTTGTATAAATACTTTATTTTTTGTAAGTACTTGAAGAATTGCAAGTAATTCTTCTTAAAGGAGGCTTGTTGTTATTATTCTGGGGTTCTTTTATTGCTTTTTGGTTTTTAAAATTGTAATATTGTCTACCGTATGCCAGGAAGAAATGCTTTGCAAATTGTTTTCCCTCATTTTTTGGATGAATTTGGTAGGTATGTAAGTGGCCAGCAGCAGTGACAGCAACTTGAGACAGAAGGTGGGCACAGCGCAAATTCTACTTCATTTTTTTTCTTAGACTCCAGCAATGGATGTGACTTTTGAGCCAACAATACTCATGCTTACTCTAGTCCAGAGGAGAAGTTGTCAGTTGTGCCAAGTGATTTACAGTTCAGTAATACAAGCAAACCATTAAAGGGTTTGTTCGTGACCAAACTGATGGATGCAAAATGCTCCTGGCCTAACCTGCTTTAAAACTGACACCTTTTAGAGTTAGAAGTTGGTTCTTTTACATCTCTCTTAACGTGTTTTTGCCCCTTAACAGGGGTTTCTGGACTAAAAAAAAAGTACTCATTTTTGTGTTAAGTAGAAAATAGTGCTGGTGAGTTTCATCCTGATCAAAAATGCTGTGAAACAAAACAAGTGAGTCTCTTTCTGACTTGAATCTACCACTGTTTACTTGTAACTAGCCAGTTGTATACATGCCAAAGTTTTCTTTTTAGAAGTGAATGCTTATTATTCCTGTTTAAATATTGTTTGTTTGATAATGACTAAATAAAAATGGGGGGCGCATGTATAGAAATATCTGTCACATTGTACAAATTCTCTGTAAAACTATATGTTGTAACACTTATGGTCATGGATTCATGCTACGTTTAAAATAAAATTTTTACTAAATGCTTTTTTATATTCGAAAGTTCTGTTATAATAACATGGGGGAGGTGGTGTGCTTCACTTAGAAGATATGCGTTTTCTGGAAGTACTTTTCTTCCAGTTGCTTGTGCTGGAAATCTAAAGCTATTTCATTATTTCACTATTCATTATGAATTATTATATTTGCGTCAAAGAATTAAGAGGACTAGTGTGAAAGGCTTCTTGTTTTATGAGAATTAATCAAGTTCCTTGCTATCTCAACAGCCAAACACCTGACAATTTGTCTTCAGTACAAATGAATCATACTGTCTTCAAACTCTCTGTAGTCTACTGGTCCTTTCACTTCAGCCTCCTCTCTTTACAGCGTTCATCAGTTTTTGTTGGGTGTGCATTTATTGTTACAGTTGTATAGTTGTCCATGAAGTCCATGAAATACACTCTGCTGTTGTTTAGAGGTGCTCTTTTCTGGGATTTATTTCACATGTTTTTTTTTTTTTTTTTTTTTTTTTTTTTTTTTTTTTTTTTTTTTTTTTTTTTTTTATTGCTGCTTCTATGTTTTATATGGTTTATATGCACTACTTGTTTTCTTTAAGATAAGAAAGAGTTCCCAGCACTTATATCAATAGTTGGTCATTTGCTCAAACGTTTGTTTTGTTTTTGTTGAATTTTATTTTGAAGGTTGTGATTGTTATGCTGTAATCTTTGGTTGTTAGCACATTTTTCCAGTCTTCCCAGGCAAATGAATGCCACCAAGCAATTGTACGCTCAAGGTTAAGTGTGTGTGATCATTGATGGGAAAAAAAAAAAAATTGTAATTTCCTGTGTGCAGAACTCCCACTGGGAAGAATGGAATGTATCATCTGTTTCTTGTTTTTTAAAAAAAAAAATCTGTGTTTTTGTTTAAATACTTAACAATGTGAATGAGTGATGAGAAAATAGATTCACTCTAATTCAGCAGGTATGTTTCTACTGGATCCAATGGACTTGCACCTGCTTAAGTGGACAGTAAGTTTGGCCAAAATATATTTTCTTTATTAAATCAGCTCTGGTAAGTCTGTCTTGTTTGGTTGTACAGTCCTGTGTTAATATTTTGAGTCCTTATTCTCCTGTTGGAATCAGTCTCTCTTTATCTGTCGGCGAGGTTTCAGAATTATTTAGTAATCACGTTAATTGTTCATTACTCAGACTAATTTTAGAAGGGCATGTTTTCCATTACATTGCTGTGTGCATTAGGTATATTGGGAGGACAGAGTCAAACTTTGAACTGATTTGTTTTCCATTACCCAAGTTAAGAGAATGCATTGGCAATTTACTCCTCCCTGGAATTATTGCGAGATTCTCTTGTGCACACAGCTGTATCCCTTCAAGCATCAAACGTGTATTCACACACAAATAAGTGCATGTTCTGGAAATGTATTAACTTGCTATTCTATGACAGACACCTGTCCAAAAAGAATGAATGAAGTTGAATGTAAGATTCTAACGTGTACCTAAAGCTGACCATAGGAATGATAGATTTATAAAATAACTTATTTTCATTAATTTTTTGTAAATTTGCTGTCAATGTTTGTGTTTTACTGCAGAAAAATAATATCTCGCAAAAAAAGCAACTCTGCCCCTCTCCAAAATGGGGACATTTTCTAAACGTTTTCAGATAAGCTGTCTCAGCCATCGTTCTGCTAGTCTCGCATGTTGGTTTAATGAAGTGTAGTTCAGAAGACTAAGCACTGGACAGAAAATTTGTCTGCTAAAGCCTCTCGCAAATGAAAGGAAGACATGTTTGCACAATGGCAAGCAGCTGAGCAGAGTATCTTAACTTACCATCTGTCAGATGAAGTGCAATACTGAATTGGTGAGTACTCCAGCCTAGCTCCTAGGCTAGGAAAACAGGTTAGTTTGAGTCATTCCCAGAGACGTGTGGATTTGGGATAGAGATGGGGTTAGGTGTATGTGGGAAATGTCGATAGAACTATTGCTGAGGCCTCGTTTAATATCGTCGTGCTGTTTGCAGACAAGGTGTTCGGGCAACTGTCCACTATAAGCAATTGTCTCAAACCAGTCTCAGAAGGTTTACAGTGTCTGCTCTTTGAAATGATAAAGCCACTTATTTCTCATTTGCTTTTCTGCTGTTGCTGTTTGTAGAGATGAACCAGGGCAAAATGAAATATTAAGGTTTAAGCTGTTCTGTTTTTTACATCTCCAGATTCGCTAGCCAAGTGCAGTCAGGTGCAGTCTGAGGTAAGACTAACTTGTATAACATTTCCCCTAGGTCTCACCTCAGCTTACTAGCCAGGTGAGAATCATCATCTATTGCTACAACACAAAATAATGAATGGAACAAATTCAGAATAAAAAAAAATTCCATAATAAAATTTTCCACGCTAGCAGTTGCAGCGTGCACAAAATGCTCTTAACGTGCGATGTAAAGCTGCTGCTGTACGTCTCCTGCTGTGCCAGGAGATGGCAGCAGTGGTGGCTGCTGTACAGAAGCTTTCCCAGCAGCACGGACTGCTCCACACTTTGCTCCGCTGAAGCTCTCTCTGGAGCTTGCAGTGCTGCGCAGAGCTACTGCACGTGTGCTGTAACACAAGATGCAGTTATCTATAATATTAAGCTATCCCAAAATACTCAGAGGATGGACGAAGATACATACAAGATGGAAATACTTGAGTTTTACAGGAGTGTACGTGGGACCTACCCGTAAATGTAAAACAAGGCCTTTTTAGAACAACTGAGATGCTCTTTCAGCTGCTCAGAGAGTCGTCCGTATGGCTGCCCGAGCTTTGGGGATCTAGGTAGCATGTCTGGGTACCGGATAGTCTACAGAGTTTAGAATTAGGCGAGGGTGGAGCTGAGTGAGTTAGCATGGGAGCTGACTATTGGCTACCAGCATTCTAATTAACTTCCCTTTCTAAGACAAATTCTTAATAACTTAGACTAGGTAGGAGAGTGTAGGTTTAAAACTGGTAAGCACCTCTAGAGTTTTTTTTTTTTCTAAACTGGATTTCTTGAAGGAAGAAAGAAAAAAGCCAATAAAAATACTTCATTAAAAACCAAACAGGTAAGCTCGGTGATAAGCTACTTAAAAACAAGGGCAGCTTCTTCCAAAAATTTGAAACTCAATGTCTTTTTTTATTTTCATTTTGAAAGCTGGGAAATCCACCAGATAATGAAAGGGAGAAATAATCTTCAATGATAAGCAATTTAAAAACATATTCAAAACTTATTTACCCCATGTCGCTATTTTGTCCTTGGGACACTTGTGACCAGTAGCCCCTGCTCCCGATCCCTGGTAATATGGTCAGCATAATTAATGGCATTTTATAAGGCAAGCAGCCATTCTCTGTGACCAAGCGGGTCATGTATTGGTTCCCTTTCCCTCATTATTGGGCCCTGAAGGTCCTGTGAACCAAGTAGACAAATCAACCGGATTTCTTCTTCGCCTCCTTTCCAGTCTCAAGATTGCTGTGTGCCAGGCCGATTACTCCCTTCCTTGCTGGCCTTGAAGGTCAAGGTGTTGTTGATGACCCTGTCTCAGATCAGGGAAGTGGAACAGCACACAGAGCACTGTCTATAAAATTGAGCAGTTAGCCCAAAATGGAGAACTTGGACCCAGACTGCTGCTGGACAGTGCGAGCTGTGACCTGGTGGCCAGGGATTCCTCCATCCTCATCTGCCTCCTCCAAGGATTGAGTGAGTGACTCGTATTCTTTTATAATTTCAAGTCTTTAGTGTTGGGTGACCGGCATAGTTTAAAAAAAAAAAACAAACAGTAATATATGCATTGACAGAATGTTGGCTTTGCACACATTTGCACACCTCAGGCCGTGTGTTGGAGATGTTAGAACTGTGTACAGCTCGTGTTCAAACAGCTGAAAGCCATCTTGTCCAGGCAAGCTCAGGTTAATGTACAGGCAGTACAGAGACCATCCTACTGCTCTCGGCAGTCGGACAGCCATTTTAGTGTGGAAAATGCTACTGTTCTTCCCTTGCCAGGTCAGAATAAACGGAGTAACACCAGCTGGCTGGCTGCGATGGTTTCAGCAGACAGATGCTGGTACTTCCATTGTGCGGTATGTCCTGTGTACACATGGAGCAGCCTGTGTTCCTAAGAATCTGCAGCAGGAAACAAGCTCACGAGAATACAGCCACTGGAGTGGCACACTGGGATATCACAACCACAGGCGTTAGGAATTAAAAGTGGCAGTGATCTGTCTGCGCTAGCCCCGCGTGGGTCCCTCTGACACAGCAGCAGAGGCTAGCGCAGCGCAGGGCTGAAGTCAGGCTTAGAGATCTGTTTCAGTTTGATCACTCATTCCTCAAATGCAAAGCCAGCCTCTCTTTATTTGTACCATTTACCTGATCCTGAAATGGGGATAGTGCTACGTGAGGTAAAAGGACTTCACACTGTTCTAGGGCTTGCTTGTGAGGTAATATGAGACGAGGCAGTATCACAAAGGGGACCATGTGCCTCTGGAATGCTTTTGCATTGACAGAGCAATTCCAAATGTTTGTGTTGCATCAGTTCTGCAAATACTTTTTGTTACAGTGCATAAAAGATATAGTACCTGTCAACATTAGCTTTGTAAAGAGAGACCATTTTCTTCTGTTGACTAATTATCCAGTGAATATATTCAGTTTGAAGAGACACTTCAATAATTTAGCAGGCATGTGCCAGGTAATATAGGAGCTTTTGTCTTACCAGTGGCATAGATCTTCAGTCATGTGTAACTCAATCTCTGGCTTTATGCATTCAAGGAAGTGTTTCGTATAGCTCCTGTATCAAGTGCCACTGAGAAGCAGGCCTAGATAAAAGATTAGGGTAATGCTCTTAATTGTGAATAGAGAAAGTTTGCCCTTCACTGTCCAGTATATCTTTTGCAGGCGATAACCTCTTTATACATTTGAGGTATGTATATGCTGAGATCCAATATTGAGTTTGTTGTAGTAATATAAAAATGCTGGAAACTGCTGTTAAATACCCAGGTCAGTTAAGTCTCTCCTTCTTACTTTATGGTGTATTAACAAATGGTTTGTGGTGTGATACTGAATGCTTTCTGTCATTAACGTGTCTTAACTGCAAATCATTACTAGTGCTGCATTCTTTGGTTTGTTGGACCAGATAAGGACAATGATAATACTCGGTTCCTGGGAACGCTATGAAGCAAAACTCAAGTAACAGATTTTCTTCAGACCCTCCCAAGGTATTTAATCACAGTTGTGCCATCTCCCAAAAAGTTTTAAGTTCAAATGTTCTTTTCTGAGCCACCGTCAACTGAATCAGTTGTCTTTCTCTGCTAGCCTACAATACCACAACTCATCTACAACAAAGGGAGATACAATGCACTAGTTCTAACTATTCTGAAATTACTAAAACCAGCATTAAAATACAATCTTTTTATTTATTTTATTTTTTTTTTTCTCCTGTGGAAGGGCAGCTGTCTGCCTTCTCCTGCTGTAACACGGAATGGGATTTATATGGACTCAAAAGGAAGATATCCCTTACGGACAGGTAATTGCTTTCTGCAGACATCTGACTCTCTTCCTTGGAGGTCTCCGTTTTCTACATGTTCATTCATGGTCTAAAGCAGCAGGGTTGCAGGCAGTAATTGGTTGTTTATGCATTAATGTTTAATTTGTGGAACAGTACTTATGTATTTGTAAAGAACAACTACATCTGTTGAATGTTGTCAAACTTCAAACATTAGTGTGTAGCATTTCAGAAACACATTCGGCTTTTCACAGAAACACAGAAAGATGGGAAATGTCTATTAAAAGAGAACAGCTTAGCAAAACCTTTTTCATTGAAACCTTCTCCTGTCGCGCTTTTATTCAACCATAGGCTGTGCAATGCAGTTTGAGTAATTTTGTAATGCTGACCTGTGTCTTTCACAATGGCTTAGGTCATCCAATTCATCCTCTAAGCACCTTTCTTTGGTGGCCCTGCCAGCAGCAGTGAGGAAATGAAGGTGATTGAACTCTCCAAACTATTCTATGTCTTGGCCCAGGGAAAATTCCCCAATACTGACTTTCCTATCACGGAGTCATCTGAGAACCTACCTGCTACTATCTTGTTCTCACTAGGCCTCCTTATCTTCATGGACAGCGCTGTCAAAGCTGCCCTTCTGGTAAGGAAACGAGGTGTTTTTTCCTCTTGTAGGCTGATGAAAATGTCCTTTGAGGTAAGACTGGCCTTGGCACGCCCAGGCTGGCAAAAGGAAAACAGTTCTTCAAGATGCAGAATGGATTTCCTGATTTAGTCCCAATCCATACGCTTCATTCACGAGCTTAACTTTACTTCAGAAATACAAATCGACTGATCTACCAACCTTCTTCTGCCTTTCTGAGAATGCATTTAATACCTCTTTATTGCCTTATGCTCTTCTCTGTGTTCTTATCCACTAACGAGACGCATGATGTAGTAACTGGTCTGTGTGATTTAGCAGGAAACGGCCTGCCTATGTTTCAGTTGTCATGTTCAGCTGATGTCATTGTCCTGCTGCAATGTTGGGGACATCCCGTTGCTGGCAATTGCCCGTTGAGCTCTTGATGGCTTTTCCTCATCAGCAATGACTGCAGTGCTTCAGCCAGTTGGACGTGGGTAAAGATCTGGATGGCATCACCGCTCAGGTGATGCCTGCTTTGACTCTTGCAGTCCGTGACTGTGCTGCCCTTCTGTGGCAGGGTGGTAACTGAGTTTTTTGTAAACGGCACATTTTAGACCTTTCGAGATCATGTAGAAGCTAGAATCGTCCTGCCCAGATTTCAGTGCAGGTAACTGTGTTTTTCTTTTTAAATACCTCTCCAGGCTCCATGGATATAGCTTTTGTATCCAGTGCTGATATGTTGTTTTGATGTCTTGACAGTTCAATTGTGTCCATGTCCTGTTCAGAGCCACTGCAACAAATCTTTGCTGCCGTGTGTTTGAAGAGAGTAGACATGGTAACTAAAAGGCTCTACGAGTTTCTGCCTAAACATTCTTGCCTGGGGGAAGTTGGATAGAAAGGGCACACCTGAGGTCTGACCCAGTGCTACCTGTGTGTTCCAGCTCTGAATTCACTTTTCTTTAGCTGTTAAGAACATCCCTCTTGACCATGCAACTGTGCTGTATGTCCCAGAGCTGAGATATCTTGTTTAATGCCCTTCTGTGTCCTGGCCATTCCCTCGTTGGAGTGGATGCACAGTTCCTGCTCACTTTGTGCTACCAGCATCATGTGCAATCCCATGAAAAGGTCATGGGACGTGGCCCTGGCAGCTCAGCCAGATTGTTAGGAAACTTCTGGCGTTTTCTTTACTTTTTTTTTTTTTTTAAATCAGAAAATACCACTGAGATTTAACGTAATAGCTCAACAAAAATTTGGAAAAAAAAACCAAAAAGCTGTTTCAAAATGCCTGAAATTTTCTGTTTGCTGCCTTTAAAGAACGCAAAATGATTTCTTGCTAATTTTAAAATGTAGTTTATGGTTTTCAAAATGCTAACAAAAGTATGCAGTTACAATTAATATGTTCCCAAAGTACAACATAAAATTGAAATAGTGAAAACATTTCTTAAACTATTTTGAGATGTAAGCTTTCCAGTTTAACTCGAATATAAGGATTTTTCTAAAAAAAAAAACCAAACAAACTTTCAGGGAGGAAAACCCTTTCATTCAATAATTAAGTCACAGCCCAAGAGAGCTGGGACAATATTTCCATTAAAAAGAGCCAGAATTTCTGTACAGAAATTCAGGAAAGGAACAATATCTTTATTGAAGGTTGTGTTTAGCAGATGATGACTAGTGTTTTCATCTCTTTATCTGTCTTTCCCTTCTCCCCATACCCTGCCCTGCCCTTCAGATTTGGGGATACCTGAGCCAGTTCCTGAAGAGAGTTTTCCTCCATGGCATCACCAAAGGTAAACTTGAGGCAGTATTTTGGCCTACATATTAAATGTTTCTCTGATATCATCTAGTGCTGTCAACAGTAGGAAAATGGACCTCTCTACCTTACAGCTTCTGTTCACCATTACTTACTATCAATGGAGGAACTGTGGTAGAAAATCTGGATATAATCTTCTGGTCCGCGTACAGGCACAAGTTATTTGCTTTGTCCTGTTCCTTTTCTGTTTCTAACCTTTATCATCTCTTTCCTGTCTTCTCCTACAAAGTAAAGAAGGAACTGAAATCAGCTGGTGAAGAGTTTCATGGATTTATTGCATAATTTAGTTGCAATATGAACATCAGAGTAGTTTTCATTGGTTTATTCACTAGCAGGGCAAAGAGCAATCATCCCCACGGTCACAGGAAAGGCAAGGGTTACTACTGCTCTAGGCCAAGACATTACAATACTGATGATGACAAAACTATTTAGTATTGATGCCAACAATGCCAGAAAACAAGTCGCCATCCTAATCAAAGGCAGTATTTTCCTCACTCAGAAAGCCAGCCCAGCTCCCTGCTGTCAGACTGGGACAATCCCCAGTTGGCAGACTCGACCAGATCTACTGCATCCTCGGTGCATTGTCATTCCAGCTCTCCAGCGTGCTCTGCCAAGACTGGGTGTAGCCTGGTGGACTGGGACATTTACAGACAACTCCCAGAAGGCTACCTGTGATAAATCACACACTGTCGATCACGAAAGAGAAATTCCCCAGGAGTAACCAGCACCGGTTTGCTGATACACTGGTAAATGTGGGTTTCACCACTCAAGGTACACTGCAGCACATGTTCACTGCTGAAAGGAAGCACCTTCCCTTGCTGACCCAATTGTTCCTGGCCCCAAGCACGTGGTTCATTCTTCCCCCGTGACATGCTGTGATGTGCATGCTCAGCACAAGAGCACAGGGAAGAAAAAGCGCCAAGCTCCTGTACTGCAGCTGAGCCTAGTCTCTGAGAAACATATAGGAAGCAGCGATGGTGGCAGTGTGAGCTGCACGGAGTTACTGCCACAGCGCATCTCGTGGTAGATGGGAGCAGAGGAAGCTCTGACAGTGGCAGCACCAGCAGTAACAATTGAAAGTGGTTTACCATCCAATGGGCTTTGATTGTCCTAGCATTGTCCATTGGTTCTGGGAAGTGCAAGACCAGAGGGGAGAGTGGAAAGAAATAGCAAGCTCTGGCATGTACCATCAATGAAGAGCAAAGCACAACATTCCTGAATAGAGGAGTTCTTGCTGGTAGTTGCAGGTGTATGAGCAATGGGATGCCTCAGCCTCTTAATTTCATCGGCCGTTATTCCTCTTACGCCTGTATTTTAATCCAGACTTATATCCGAGGTTTGCATTGCAGCTCTGCCTTTCTGTGGCAAGATCCTCCAAGCAGTTATGAGCTCTGCAGTTTCTCTCCCTAGCCTCTGTTTTATTGTTAGGGAATCTTGCTAGCCACTGTCATGATTCAGTTTGTCCTTAGTCTTGAAACAGACACACAACTTTCATTTTGCTAAAGGGATATCAAGTGGGAGGGCAGGAAACTTTGGAGAAGTAGAACTAGTCTTTTAATGACTTTTCCTTTCACCACTCTTTCTCCAAAACCTGTTTGTGGTCCAGTCAGGTGTCCCATTTGTTGCTTCTCTCAATTGCAGCGTTACCAATGTCTGTATCCATGTGGCATCGTGTTACATTCTTTTATTGCAGGTTACTTGCATTGCTAAAACAGATCATTCTGTGACTGCTAGAGCTGATGGTCTGCTTCTGTGTAACTAGCGTAGCCAGCAAAGGAAATAGAGTTTACTCAGCATCCCCAGTTCTGAAATATTTCAGAAGAGGAAACAGTCCTATGGGAAGATTCCTGCTGAAGCAAAAGCCTGTTCAAAAAAGGAGTCCTGATTAGGAACATCCTCTACTCAAACACTTCATTACAAGCGGCCTGAAGAGGAAGAATTTTTATTTTTTAATTCTTATTGCAGCAGCAGCTCTGAGCTAAGCAATGGTGGTGGTGTGTTCAGGGCATCAGAGCAGAAAATCTGAGACAAAGGGCCCAGATGCAGAATTTAGCAAACCAAAAGCGACTGTATGCAGGTCCCCTGAAGATCTCCCGGCTACGCTACAGCTCGCAGCCTAGCTGGTGGCCAGCATCCAGACTGAGCATTAGTAAAACTAACAAACCAAACAGTTCCCACAGTAAGTCCCTTGCTCTCCAGCTAACTTATTTAACTGCGGAGCTTCTGAGAGGGATGTTTCATCTACTGTTGTTGCAATAACCAGTAAGCGAGTATCCATGGCAAAACCCAAGGGCACTGCCCTACAGCAATGAAGTCTTGGCTGAGCAGCACAGAAGCTGAAAAAGGTCAGAGCTCCCCAGGAGCCCTGCTCCGTTTTAAAAATAAAGCCCCTGAGTTTCATAAAAAATGAGGGAGGTTCCTCAATGGCTTTCAGATCAGACCTGGGATATCTCAACACAATTCTCCCAGAGATACCGGGGGAAAAAGGGAAATGCTCAGACAAGTACACAAGGAGAGCTCCACAGAGCTTCACTGCGTTCATTCTACCCCTCCCTGCCAAGGGAGGGACAAGAACAGAAAAGACTTTGTGACTTTGCAGAGGGCAAGGAACAGGGCTAGCTTTTCCCCTGCAGTGAACTTGCTACTCTTTCCCCATCTCTCTGCCCTGTTCTTGTGCTCCCAGATGCACAACTTCCTCTGCCATAATTTGTTTTTCTTCCTTTAGACACGGATCGTGGCTACGTGGTTCTGTACCTGGCTGGTCTTGCAGTGGTGCCTTCTCCAAGATATTCAACAGACTCCAGGACACTTGGTTTGGTGATCTGCAGCTGCTCCATTTCACCTCTTGGATAATGCTGCTGAAGTCCACCAGAAGGAGCCTTTGCGTATCAGTTTTGCACAAGCCTCGAGGAATATAGTAACATGTAAGTAAAAAGCCAGCCAGTTCTCTTAACTATGTTGAATTACCATAAAATGAATCTTCCCAATCAGTATGAGAATAGGATGCTCTGGATTTGCAATACAAATCCTATACATTAATATGGATGGTTGTACACTGCTGCTGAAGATGACTTTTCTCCAGGCCTCCTCAGAGCCTACTCAAGTGTAGTTTAATAAATACAAAGAACTAAATTCAGCCCTACAGATCTGTGTTCCCCTTTTTGCTAGGAATCTGCTCTCAGATTGGTGCTAAGTATTGTCCGGCATTCCCCAAGGCAGCTTCATACCTTCAGATACGCCTAGCTCTGCAGGAGCTCTCTTTGACCAGAGAAACTTGAAATGTACACTTCTCAGGTGCTGTTATCGTAGTAAAAATGTAGGAAGGTGTCAGCAAACTAGCTCTGCCAAGCTCCTGCAGGTTTGATCTGGTGGTTGGATTTAATCTGTTGGTGTTTTGGGGGGGCGATGACTGCTTATTGCAAGAATGAGGGAAATAAGTGTCAAAAAAAAGTTAACTCACACAAAATTACTCTTACTTGCTTTCTCTTCTCTTTCCTTTTGTGTTTGTGGTAACAGCTCATTAGACCCTGTGTTTATAATAGCTATATGATGAGACAGGAAATTTCGTTTCCCATCTTGCTTTCCGGGGTGTGGCAAAACAAATGCACGCTGCCCCCCCCACGCCAGCCACACTGTGGGGTTCGCAGCGTTCGCTGAGCACAGGTTTAGCTCTGATTTCTTCCTTGTTCTGTTCTGCCTGTGAGAGAACCTCCGTTCCTGCCTCTAGGAAAGAAGAGGAACTGGGATTCCACCTTGGGGAGATGCACAGCTCGTGTTTGAAGGGGAGAAAAGTATGTGACCTTTCTCTTCCCAGAACTGAGGTACTTCTGGTAGCTTTTGAGAACTCTCTCTGGGCCTTGCCTTCCTTGCAGAGGAGCCGGAGTCTATTTGGATGATTTGAATCTTTGCCGTCATTTGGAGCAGAATGAAGCTCTGTAAAAGGACAGCAACTGAATGCCAACTGGGTTGTCATTCGCTCGGGCTGCCCAGGAAGCAGCTGATGTGCAGTTTGTGGTGGAAATCATGCAGACAGAAAGGGACATGACTCAGTGGTGGAGAGGCCCCAGCCTCCCGCTGTATTCCGACCCCAAAGGTGGATTCTGGGCTTGTGGCTGGGATGGGCCGGGGACAGCTAGTAAACCAGAGAGGCTCCAGGGATTCCCACGTGACTGTCCCTTTTGCAGAAGGCTGTTAATGTTGCAGTGATGTTGGGTGCTGCTGGCCCAGCTCCAGCTCCATCCTTTTTTTTTTTTTTTTTTTTTTTTTTTTTTTTTTTTTTTTCCTAGTGCAAAAGATAATTTCACTTTTAAATGTCACCGCTCCAATGGAACAAACACATCAGCACCTCAGGATATCTATGCTGTAAGTATGCAGCATGTACCACTAGATCGTTTATACGGGGCAGTCTACACTCTTAATGTAAAATTGGCTAGGAATTGTTTGTTCTCCTTGACCTTTATCTTGCCTAAAGTTATCTTAGACGTATGTTTAAAGACCAGTCATAATCGTACATTAAAAGGAAAAGCAAATTTTTGTACTTCCCTTAAAACAAGCACCAGATCAACCATTCAGTAAATGATCTTAGTGAAAACAACACTTGTTAATTTTGCTGATATTGAAGCAATACTTAATGTATTTGTGTAATGGGATTACGCATTGAATTTTTAGGTACTACAAAATAAGAACTGTATCTGGTTGGAAATATTTTTTCCTGTGTATTTACTCTCTCAGGATTCAGCGTATGTGTTGTGAGTGTTCCCATGTGTGGTGTTTTACATAGTACATGTGACTCTGCAGGTAAATGGGATCGCTTTTCACCCTGTCCACGGTACTCTTGCAACAGTAGGATCTGATGGTAGATTCAGCTTTTGGGATAAGGATGCACGTACGAAGCTAAAAACATCAGAACAACTTGACCAGCCCATATCTGCTTGTTGTTTCAACCATAATGGCAATATATTTGCATATGCTTCCAGTTATGACTGGTCAAAGGTAAGAAAGGTTTAGACTGATATTCATACTTGCAGTTGACAACCAACACTATCCTTTCCACGAAGCTTTTGCTGTTCTTTATAAATAGCTGAGTCTTTCTAATGTCACAGGCATGCAAGAGAACTTCCAATGGTTGTTTTAGACATCTAATGAATTTAACATTGAAGTAGTGCATTGTTTGGTTGTTAGCCTCAGTTGGAGCAGATTGCTAAACAATGCTATTTTGCAAGTGTGGATGACCAAAATGTAAAGTACATGATTCAGAAGTTATTCTGGTTGCTCACAGACGTTCTGCTGTTGGGAGTGTCACGGGGCAATGTGGCACCGTAACAGGTTCCCACGAATCTCTTTGAAATGCACATCTCTACTTCTGCAGGTTCTCTTTAACTCTTAAAAAAAAAAAAAAGCTGTGATTGTGGTTGTAAACACTCAAACCAGTGTTTGAATGCCACGTACTGAATTCCAGTACCATTCAGTGCAGCTTGCTGGTGGCACTTATTTATAGATTTCTGTTCCCAACTTGACTCAACAATAAATCATATAGATGCAAGAGAATTGCAACCAACAATATGCGGACAATCAGTTCTTAAAGTTTGAGAAGGGGTTAGCAAGGATGAAATGTGACTGATTTTAATGGAATGGCAACTTCCATTAAAAGTATTGCTTTCCTGTTAAAAGTAGTGCTTTTAAATTTGCGGATGAAATTCCGTGCGGTTTTGACTAAAATGAATGCCGAAATCACACAGATGAACTCGATTGTGTGCCACAAAGAGAGGAAAATTTGAGTTGGTAATTTTCAAGTTGTGCATAGCTTTATTGATGTTTACTCTCCCTGATTTGAATACTTGTCCATTGAGTCACAAATGTCTATGCAAATAACGTCAATATGCAAAATAGTGTGTTTGCATCTGCAGTTGGAGAACAGAGATATTTTTGCAGTTGCCTGTAGAACTTGGGCTTCATTTTGGAAAACATAAGCTTATTTAATTTAAAAGATAGAAAATAGAAAGTGAAACTGGATGGCCAGTAAAGTTTTAGTTCCTTCTCTTCCAGAATAACATTAAAAAAAAAAAAAAAAAAAAAAAAAAAAAAAAAAAAAACAATAAAAA
>WHYT01016395.1:0-16461 GCA_009806455.1 Tetrax tetrax
TTTTTTTTTTTTTTTGGTGAAATTCCATTTCTTAAAATAACAGCCTTCTTTCTGAGAAGACTGTGTTATCACTATCCCAGTAATCTCACTTGGAGATTTCACACTATTCATTTGAGCACCAATTCCCTTCTGATTGCCCTGGCTCATCACTGAGGGGGCTAACGCTGCAGACAAACCAGCTGACATCCCACACTGTCACTCAGCAAACCATGTGCTCCTCTCTAGCAACGGCTACTGTCAAGGAGGTTAGGAAGTGGTCACAACATCTTACTGCTAAACTCTTCCAGCCACTGTCCACACACTATTTTTAATCTGTACTTTGCATCAGAACATAGTAGTTTTCACATAGAAAGGGAAGCTGTAAATCTTTTCAGATCTCAGGCCGCTGCGCATGAGTATTGTTTGGAAACAGAAGAGAATGCCTTTTTTGCTACTCTATTTGTAGCTGCTCATTGGTGCCTTTTTACTGCAAAATGTTCTTCTCTGAACATGATTTGCTTTCTCTATTTTAACAGCTGATGGTATGTTTCATAGCTATGCCTTTGATTTCATGGTTTCTTTGTCATTTGGCTTAATAAGAGGTACTGTAGATTCACAATCAACCTTCAATGAACCAATAGGAGTGCTACTCAAAAAATGTATTTTTTATTTTATTCTTGTCTATTGTTAAAAACTTTGTTGATAACAACATGTGCTCAGGACCTCCTTTGTAGTTTTTAAGGCAATTTTGTTTGCATTATAAAAGTGCTACATACTGGGAACACGATAGGCTTGCTGATCACTCCTTAAACCATACAGGAAAGAAGGAGACAGTAATCCAGTACATATTTAAGCAATGTTGGCTTCCTTGTGCTGTGCTTTTGTCCCAGTTAGGATTCAGTCTCAGCAGGGGCTTATATACAAAGAGATGATGCAGTTTACACAAAAAGCTTCCATACTGGTATTGCCATGTAGGGTCGAACAGCTCTCTTCACCCTTTTCTTTCTTTTACTCCCTCTGCCTTTAAAACTCAGTCAAAGATTCTCAACAGTGCATGAAAGGTCACTACAATAAAAACACTGGATTTATCTCTGTTGCCACATTTGTTGATCTCTTCACAATGCTGAAGTAAAAAAGCAGTATGGTGACGAGTCATTGGAGGTTGTAGTACACATAGGCTCTTGCAGTGCACCCAGGAGCAGTGAGCCATCCGCAGCGGAGCGGGCTGACACCGGCACAGCTGCTCACCGCAGTAGCAAGGTCTCACTCTCTGTGCTTGAAGATGTCATGGACATGCAGCAGCAATCGGTAGATGTACAGGCATGCTTCTACAGCTCTTTTCATCTTCCAAGTACTTTATGAGCTCTTATTTATGACACCTCAGCATATTATTCTGGGGTATCCCTGTCTAAGTCATCTGGTGTGAAAAAGGAGAACTGTTAGGCATCAGAACAAAGGAACAATCTGTTACAGAGCACTTTGGTAATAAATTTTATTGCAGTGTAGGCTGTATATAGGGTTAGAATTTGCTTGTCTATTTTACCCTACATAAGATGTTTGAACCCCTTTTCTTCCTCTTTTATGATGCTGCACTGCCATTGTTTTTGTAGAACTTTAGGACACTATTTCTTGTCCATAACAGAGGGCTTAAGTTTGCAAGCCTTCCCTGCCAGGGGAGTCCATTCCAGGTGCAGAGGGTCTCACTGCCCTCTGTGCTTACGTGCAGCACTGGCGTACAGAGCTAACTAGCATAGCACGTGGCACAAGCTAGCCAAAGGCAGTCATCAGGAGTCAAAGAGTTATTTTGCTCTTAGCATCTCTGCTGAGACAGTTCCACATAATTCCTTACACAGATCTTTGTCCCTAACTAGTAAGGACATATAGAAAAGAAATATATGTATTTATTTTATTTATAAAAAAAAAACAAACAACAAGAAGAAAACTAACAGAAAGAAAAATAAAACAGAGCATATGCAGAAAAATAGAGGATGCCTATATCCCTTGCACAAATCCAAGAAAATTATTTTTCACCCTTTCTTTCAACTGTAGGCTTTCAATTCAGAACCCATTTTTGTGAATTTATCATTCACAGTTGCTATGGAAAATCCTTGATGTTCCTCCAGGTTAGGCAGCAGATGAAAGCGAGAGTGCCACAACTCAAGCCATTTGATTGGAAGCTCACTGAGGCAGTGGTTTTCCTCCATTCCTACCTGAACAGTATCAGTAATGCTTATGGGCACTGTGAAAATATTAACAAATCAGCTGAGGATTTCTTAGCTGGCTGGAAAATATGGAGAACAATGCAAATAAGCAGCAGGGGAGGTGGAAAATGCATGCAAATCAATCTATACTTTCTGGTCCATAGGTCCCAAGCCTCATTACCTTTGAAACTTTTGCTTGTGCTTAAGCAGCACTCTGTCTTCTTTCTCAAATATGGAAGCAGGGTCTGCCATCCACAATTTAATGAGCCTCAAGGAGATCAAAAGAACCAAGTGAGAGAGTTTCCAATTGTCATCGTAAAATAAATTACTTCTGTGTCTGTTTATTTATAATTCTTTATCGTCTTTACAATATAATTATATTTCCTCCTGTTTTATATGTATATTTTTATGGATGTCTAGGAAAGGACAGCATTGCTGCTTGTTTGAGAGATGAGGAAAAGCACTAATGCACCTTTTATGATCAAAGAAGGACAAAGTCATGTTTATCATATATTGCTTTTCATCTTCAGTATGCTCTGGAAGCATGCATGTATTAAACCTTAAAACATTCTTGTGAGGTACATAAGATAAGGTCAACTTCATTTTCTATGTGGAAAAAAACTGTGCGAGAGAGAATTTTATTGCTCTGTGCCTGAAAAGACTACATTGAAGATAAAAATTAGCAACAGTTTGTCTGAAAGGGGAAGAGTACAGGCAAGCTAAATGATCAGAGCAATGAGAGCCTTATTCTCATTATTCCCTGTCAGTAAAAATTGTAATTATAAAACCTGGGGTGCTAGAGGGGGGATTTTTTTTCTCAGAGGAGGAGAGGTTGAACTGAATATATATTGAAAGAACTAGTAAAAGGAGTGTACATTCAGCAGAGGAAAAATGCAGAGAATATTCCTATCATGTGACAAAGAACAAAACTTGAGCAGGTAGTCTCAGTGCAGTTCCCTCGCATGAATTGTGAAGCAGTCATTACCAGTAGGCACAAATGCTTCTTTTTGTTCTGCAGAGCTTCTCTTCCCACAGTAGAAGGAATGGTTATTCAGTATTCACTTTGTTATTTCCTTCTCCTGCATAAACTTCCGTTCTGCCTTTGGTGCCAAATATTCAACTGAAGAAATACAAATATCTTCAGGGGTTTTCCCAGGAGGTCCTCAGCACTGACATTTTAAGGAAGCTGTGCCTTACGGAGCTATGCCATGGGTCAGAGACCGGCACCAGTAGCTCCAGCACAAACCCCTGTCACTGGAGATACTTTCCAGAAGCTATAGGCAGAGGTAGGCACATATTCTGTGGCTGTGTCTGTGCTGTGATGCAGAACAACCCTTTGTCCTCCTCTCTGGGCATACACAATTCCCTCCTGACTCTTCATCCTTCCTTTCTGAAGAAAAACCAGACACTGGGGCAGGGAAAGGAGCCGTTTTCTTTAAGAGGTTGCTGGAAGACCTCTGATCCACCTCTCAAAATCAGCTCAGCCACTGTACTCAAAACCTTCTTCCTCTCTGTGCCCTCCCACGCCTCCAAAGGAAAAGACGATTCAGTCTTTCAGAGACAGAAACCACATGTAGAAAAAAAAAATGGTCCACTTGATGCTTGCTCTACAAATTAAAGGAGGGTTGAACAAAGCCAAGGTTGAAGCTATATTGTCATCCTCAGTTCTAACACTTGTGTGTGAGCTGATTGTGCACGTACAAAAATACTCTAAAAGCAAATACAGCTGGGACAGCTTTTACTTTGTCTACATGAGATGATGAGGAGAGTTCCACTGAGTGCAACCTCACCGAATACACACAGTAGGAAAACCACATGTGAAACACCATTATTATTTTAATCCTGAGACCAAAGAAGCTACTCACAAATCCAAACCTGTAAAATTTTAAAACTTAAACAGACCAAGATTATTTCACCCACGTTGTACAGAAGATGAACTATTTCCATTAAAATTAGAAAGCTGAGTGTTTATGTATACTACTTGGAAGCCAGAGGTATTTCCCAAAACAAAGGTAAATATTTGCTAGAAGATAAAATTCCCTCACTCATTGGTCGTTTCGAAAAGCCATCGTTATAAACCAGGTGTAGCTATGAAATACGCATGGTTTTAGCGCTTTCACCTACGTCCTAGGAGGCCAGTGCTGATAATCCCTGGCATTTAGTGACATCTAGTGGTATTTTCTTGAGAAGGAAAAGCCCGTTCAATCTTAATTTATTAAATGTTAGATGTCTATGTTGGAGGAACAGCTCCTCTGAACGCCCAGATTTCCTCCTTACCTTCCTTCTGCTTTCTGAATCCCATGGGAAGCTGAGAGAGTCCACAAGGACTGCCAGTAAGAACTACAGGCTTCATAAATGAAATAACAGTTTTATAAAATACAGGAATGAGAGAAAAATAGTTGTTCCATCCATAGATCAGACCCCCCAGATGTCTAGGAGAGGACTTCAGCATCCTTGGAAATCCCTGTACCGAGAAACACAGCACATTCCTCCAAGGGCTGAACTGAGACCCAGGTGGTCCAGGACTTCATAAAACTCTGGTCAGTCATTATGTATATTTTGGAATACACAACAGGCTGCTTCATGGGGTTGTGGTGGTTCTCAGAAAGTTTTTTTTTAATGCACTTCTGGTGTATTTCACTTGCACTAGTCTTTCCTATGATCCTTGCCACACTTGATATAATCTCTTTCTATCATCCAGTTAATATTTAATTCATCCTAAAAAATAAATCTTCCCTGTCTAATTGAAGGTCCTTTTCCAGTAGGTGTCACTGTGAGGTAACAAACACAAAACCCAAGCCCCTCAACTGGCGTGTGGGGAGCTGGGTGGGATGCAGGACACCCCGAGCCTAGCCGGGCGAGGGGCTCCTCTGAGTGAGGAACTATGCTGGTTCCTCACTCCAATACACACCACAGGCTGCCAAGAAAGTGTCTGGGAAGAGGCAGCCACAGGCCTCATCCAGTGCCTGGTGGAGGAGGATTGTAGGGTTTGCCTCATCTGGGCCATGCCCTCACCCTCCAGCAGCTCCATGAGTAGGGTGGCATGGGTTGAGGGGGCCACACCAAAACTCATCAGCAACTGAGCACCTACATTTGAGTGTGAAGTATTTAAAGTCCTACACAGGATGAATTCTTGCAGGCTTCTGTGGCAGAGCTTACAGTTTCCAACTTGGGCTTCTGCAGTTTCATGTAGCCCTTAATTTGCCAACTGTAGGACTGATTTTCCAAAGCAATAAGTCAGTCAAGACTGTTACTGTACAGCTGTCTACCTAAGGACCAAGTGCCTGTGGTCAGGAAGCCAGATTTGAAAATGTCAGCATCATTTCATATTTTATTGCGGCCTAACTGAAGATATGATTGTCTGCAGTGTGTCAGCTTGGGTTTGATAGCTTTGTTAATCTCTGTAGCGGTTTTACATTTCTGCTGTTACAACAATTTGATATCTATGTGTCTGGGAAATTCAGTTGTAATAGCCTTTATGAGCAATTCAATTAGGTAAATTATTATGCTATTGTTACACAATATAAACCACAAGTAGTCTTAGATACAGAAATGGATGGTGAATTTTTGACAGTACTTTTTCTCTGAAAAAATTCAACACGTAAGAACATTTTGTGGAACTGTACCAGCTTTCTTTAACCTTCCTTTATAAGGGAGTGAAAGTGGACAGGAACCCAAAAACGAAGAGTATCCAAAAGTTAGCAAGGAAGGCAGTCTGCTGGGCATTCTGTGACCTGGTCCATTCTCCATACCACACTTGGCTCCAGCCCTTGGCTGTCCCTTTTCAGAGCGCCAGGACAGTAGAGCTCCTCTGGGCTAAAGTGTTCTCTCTTTTTAAGTTTTTTTTTTGTAAGAACTTTCAAATGCTTTGTTTTGTACTTGTTATGAAAGAAAGGGAACATTTATGTGACTATAAATAATTTCCTATTCATCTCTACTTAAAGAGCAAATATGTTTTTATTTCAGGAAGTACGTGTTAGAAAAGTCTAAGGGGTTATTTTATTCTATCTCAAGAAATTATTTTCTAGTAGATGTTTTGGAAAGAGAAGCTTAACATCTTTTTTTTTTCTGTCAAAAAAAAAGAACTACTGTCAAGCAGTGTTTCAACCCACACAGTCTGTCCAGACTGACAGCATTATGTGGACATAAGGGTTACACCAACAAGACTTCTGCAGGCAAAACAATTTCAGATCAGCACAGATCAGTGTTTAAACTATAACTTGACAATTCAAAACACTGCTGGTTCTTATAACTGCTGCTGTGAATTATGGCCTGTTACATGCAATGAGAGTCAAATGCCGTTATTTACTAGCAGCAGTGGAAATCACACAACTTTATTGAGCAGTACTCTCTAAAAAGATGTTATCAAACAACAAATTTCTGGAGTTTGTCAGTAACTTAGAAATGGCTCAGTAGATTTTTCTCTTTTGTCATGGGCTAATAACAAACAGGAAAACTTTCTTGGTATAATTTGCACGTTTGAAGCTGCAGTGAATTTCAACTCTTGCACCTTGTACCTCTACTTTCAAAAAGACAACGCTGGCTCCTTCAAACTCCCTACAGCTAAAGAGATATTTCACCATGAGCATCAGAATCTCCTTCAACTTTAAGTTTTGCTCTTTAAAGCATGGAAGGTGACATGAGAGAACATATTTCTGAGTTTGACTTTTGTCTTCCGATCTCTCAAGATAAACTTCCTTGAGCTGAGCAGATTAACTAGTACAGGATGCACATGAATTGCTTCTGGCCTGCACTATAATTTTCACTTTTAAAATTACTTTTAATGAGAAAAACCCTATCCTTTAAATAAGCTGTAAGAAAGTAATGTAAAGAAATGTGACCTTTATCGGATTTTTCCCTCTATTAACTGTTTCTTTTCTTGTGCTAAGCTTATCCAGCACCATGAGTTAGAACTTGATGTACAAAGATGTACAAAGCCCACACAACACTACTCAGAAACTTATCAAAGTTTCATATCTGTGATGCATGTGTTATTTTTTTCTTACTCTTCACGATTTAGAAACTCTGTTCAGAAAAAAAAAAGGCATTACTGGATTTGTGTCACTGTGAGGCACTGCCAAGCATAAGCAGTGCCTTCATGAAACTCACAGCCAGGTGTTGTATAGAAAGAATCCATGAAGGGGGAGATAGAGGGACGAGATCTACCACCTTCCACTCAAGGGGAGATTGCTGCAGAAGGGCTGACAGCCATACAATTATTTAACCTTCAGTCTGTCAGCCACAGCCACAGCTCCACAATAAGCCCATGTGTGGTGTTTGGAGCATGGCTTTTCAGACTCCATCCCATTCACTGTGGCTTATAGAGGACTATGGCCATTGCTTGAGTCACGTTTAGTTTTAATGCTAATGATTTCCTAGTCAGTGGAAAATTCTAGGTGCTTCAATAGCCACAGATTGTGAAGGACTGAGGAAAACAGTGAACAGAGAGCCATCAAGAGCTAGTGTGAAATATCTGACATAAGTTAGATTTTGTATTTCACTACTTATCCACGCTTACTAAGAGATATCATTAAGGACCATTCCACCTAGTAAAAATTATTGAATTGTGAACCTCTTTGGTGCTATGCATTTGTGATGCCACTCGTAGTGTAGTAGAATAAAATTAAGGAAATCCAAAACTTCTTTATTGAACTGTGCAATTGAATGATTGCATGAAAGGATGTTTCAAGTTCTTTTCATCACACAGAGAGCCTGTTGTGCTTGGAAAGAATATGGCTAACCTCTGAGCTGCCATTAAATATGGAACAAGAGGGCCATTGCCACAATGACTCCAAAGACAAGGGATTAAACATAACAGTATCTTGCAAGATTGTATTCCCCTCTAATGAATACTAGAAAGGAAGAATGAAAAATGATTTGTAGTATTTCTTTATAATTCTGCCTTCAAATTATTCCAAAAGGGAAAACAAATTGGTACTAGCATGCTTTCTTCCAAATAGCTCTCAGAGATGCACAGTTCTGGAATCGCTTTCCATGAGGAATTATGGGAATCAGAAACAACCAATTTTAAGTTGGAGCCTGACCAATTCATAAATAGGTTGACTCAAAATGCCTTCAACAGGACTGGAACTGGTGACTCAGAAGCTCCCTTCTTTCATTTAGGAGACTGAGGCAGAAGGGATACACAAAATAAAAATTGTTCTCTGTTTGTTGCAGTGTTGTTCCTTCCTGTAAGAGAGAGTTTTTCACTTTGTTTCACTTCTAGAAAGCTGAATTTACAGGTAGTAAATTACAGGTAGTAAAATCACTTTTACTACTGAAGTGATGCTCACAGCAAGTTGGGTCAAACAAGCCAGGCTACAGCTTCTCCCTTTTAGGAGCAAAGCAAGGTAGCTTTCATAAACCATCTCTAGCTTTCTGCCATTCAAAGTCAATGTGTCTCCTTCTCATGGCAGCATAAGCTCTTGTGTCAGGTGGTGCAGGACACCACAAGGTTGTTGGCATGACCCAACATCAGCTGATGGTCAGCAACTGCTTTTCCCAGCTGTTAGGAACACTCTGTGGCTTGTCCAGGCCCTGCTTTTCTGAAAAACAAGGTGATATATAGAGATACCAGATTGCATTCACATCTTCTTGTAACCACAGAGACAAAGCAAATCTCTCAAATAAGCGTATCTCGAGTATGATTGTCCCTTGCCCTGATCCACTGCAAAGGCACTGGCTCTGCCTGTGTATAGCCATACACAATGGAGAACTGGATCCTTTACTACTTGCATTCTTTTACAGGGAAAATACATCTCTCTTCTGTGTGCTTAGACTTCATGTTTTATACCTCAAACCATTCAGAAAAAAAATTGAAAGATCAAGAGACCCACAGGCAGTCCAGCTCACTGCTCGCTTCAGCTTGCTCTTTGCTAAGAGTCCGGATCTGGGAGTTGCAAACTGCAATTAAGCATTTTCTCTTGAGTGAAGTTCCACCTCACCTTGCAGGAACCCCTTCTGTAACCTGGAAGACCAGGTCCTTCAGATATGGCTCATATCCTTCTCAGCTGAGCACTAGAGTCTACATATTGACCAGACAAAGAACTAGCACCGAGGGAGAAAAGTGGGCACTAAACTATTGATGTCTATTGGTTATGTAAATGAAAAAAAAGCCACAAAGATTAGATCCAAACTTTCCCAATTTCAGGGTGGCTTATACCCCCTTCAGTTCATTTTCACTCTTTGGCATGTAATTTCACTCTTAATATAATTCTTCTTTTCCTGTCATGCTCCCTCCATGATCTTCCCCTCCCTTTCTGAAAAAAAAAAAAAAAGGAGCTTGCAATCCTGATAATTATGCAGACTTCCACTGTCTCATGAGGCCACATTCACCACATGTACCCTATCACATCACTTTAAAGTTCTTGCTGAGAACTCGTTAAGTAAACCCACTACCATTTGGCAGATCTAAATTCAGCTTTTTTTTTTTTACTCAGAAAACAGAATAAAATCCTGTGAAACTTTTTAAAATATTTTTTTTTTTAACATGAGAGGGTTGAGTAGGTTTTGCATTCTTCAAAATAGGAGAGGGAAGTTTGCAGAAGGCAGCTTGGCATTATTGTATCATAAGGAATCATCATTAGCTTTGCTTGAAATGTTTCTTTTTTATCAAAGATATTCCTTAAGATTTTTATCATTATATTTCTGTTTTTTAAATCATGATTCATTTTACAGACATTGGTTAATCAGCAGCACTTTGTTAGGGTTCCTTCTGCAGCTGTGCCACAGAGGTGCATCGTGCTGCTCCACACCCTCAGCTTGCAAGTGAAGGATGTTCATGCTGCAAAATGCCCTGCGCCTTTGCAAGCCCTCTCTCCTCCCCAGGTCCTTGCCACAAGCTTGCAGACAAACCGAAATTATGACACAAGCCATTCCACTCTCCACCATCCAAATGAGCCTCTTTGTGATGGGATGTCATAAAATTTTTAATACAAAAAAACCAAACTTGCCAGTTTAGATCCAAGCTGTCACACTCCTTGGCTGATCACTAAATCACACCTCACCAACTCAGAAATTAAAGCATGACCCTCTGTGGTCAGGAGGAAGAGACTTCACCCTGACAGCACCCCTAGCCAAATGGAGATAAAATAGGAGCAAGAGAAGCTACAGCCTAAGCAAGTGTTTTTCTTCAGTACTATTTAATTAGCAGCAAAATCTCAGAGAATCAGACTGTGCAATGACTGGCTAATGAGATAACTGGGAAAATGGAATATTTTTCATGTAATAATAGACTAAAAAAGAATGGCTTATTTAAACTCAGCAAAATGCAGGCTGATAATCAGTATGGGGGATAAAAGAAACTATTCACAGTAAAGTAGGCACAAAAAAAAATATAATCCAGGCAGGAATAAATATAAAGCTGGAAGCTGGGTAGTCTGGAAGTCTCACCAGGTATTGCTAAATTCAGGAACAGCCTCCAGTATGAGGGATCAGGACAAAAAAACCCGCTGTTCTTAAGATGGAACCAGTTCAGTTCACAACCGACACAGCAAGAACTTGTTACCTTTAATAGCAAGGCAGAAACTTCAGGCAGCCACGACACCCCTTGTACTTCTGTGTTCCTAGCAGCAAACCTAAGCTGGAGGCTAAGAGTGAGCATGAACTTTCACACTGTGTTATAAAAAAGCCAAGAAATCAAAAAATTCACAGAGTTTCTGAAAAGACAGGCTTTTTCTCCAAACAGGCCATAATCAGGGCTGTGCGAGTAATAAATCTATTGGCAATCAAATAAAAAACAGAAGTTGCAAAAATGTTTGGTTCAAATCTGTATTCTTATCCAGGCATACAAGAAATCTGGATTTCTCAGCTGTCAGAAGAGTACCCTAACTACTAGGATAGCTGGGTATTTTGGGTAGGGGCACTCTTTGGTCACTCTTGCTGTAATGTGATGCTCTGGGTTAATGGTTAAAATGCTTAAATGGGATGTGACTCACTAGATACTGATCCTTGATCAAGGGATTTCTGTGAATCATTATTGGTATAAAGCAGAACAATCTTGAAAGTGAGATTCAAAACAGGCCATGCCAGGATGTCTTAAAACATGGTGGTTAATCCCATATGCAAAGCCCTCATGAAATCCAAGTAAGTTTAACAGATCCCACCTTCTGAGGAGTTGTTCCAGTCACTGAGCCCTCGAAGATACAGGTGATAATGAAAATCATGACACTGTTACTACAGTTTGGCAATTCTAACGCCTTCCTGGCTTTCTGTTCTACACAGGAATGGCAAAAAGCTATTTGTGAATTATTTTAAAATTACTGAAGTAACTTTTGATAAAGATAATTAAATGATCTCTCAAAAAAAAAAAAATTTCCCCAGGTTATCTATTGGGTAATAATAGGGGAAGAAAAAAGAAAATGGCCAACAGTAATAAAGCCACAACTGAGCACATATACAAACCCTGACAACTCAGTCAACCATAATTACCATAATCACTATTTTAAAATAACTTTGTTCCAAGACAGGAAAGACATTTGAAAAGATCTGAATTAAGGAAAGGTAATGACTTGGTAGAGCAGTTATGCTGGGTAAAATTCTGAGAGAAAAATTACCACGGAGAAAAGCTGACTGTGAAAAAGTTACAAATACATGCACTGTTACTGAAGTGGAAAGGGCAGCATAATATACCATGAACACAGAACAATATGTTTAAAAAGTTCACTTTCTGTCTTGTACTAAGTGAGCTTCTTCATATTGCTTTCTCAGGGTTTCTCCAAACATGCTTTCTGCAATAGTTGTGTTTCTCTAGAAAGCATTACTTTGTCCAGGAGCAGTCCTAGGGGAAAATAAATAAATAAATAAATAAATAAAAGGGGAAAAAAAAAGGTGGCTCAGATATTTATATCTTCTCCCACTTGCCTCAGCGATAAAAAAAAAAAAGCAGGCATTAAAAAATAACTTAAAATAACAACCTTCCTGTAGACTTCAAAAAGGTAAAGCTTGCTCCCACAAGTGTGTATGGGGAGAGCAAACACAAGCTTTTGTCAAATTGTCTTTGTTTCCACACCACATATCCCAAAATAACTCCCTGTAGCAGCTGCAGGCCCACTGGGTAAGACCAACATGATGGCAAGGGAGAAAGCTTATTTTCTTATTCAACTGCTTCTGTATTAAAAGCACTAAGTTCTCTTAAGTCTTAAATGTGATGGATAAAGTTAAGAATGATCCTTGATTCTTCTCTTGGCTGCACCAGAAGACATAATGAACACAAATTTAAGTAAACACTTACATTATATATTCAGAGCAGTCGGAGACTACAGCTTAGTAAAACTGGTAAGTAAAATGTGCTCAGAAGTGATCTAGCAGAGGTAAAGATCTTGTTTCCAATTCAAATTACAATACTTAAGAGTCTGGTTCTGCACACAGCACAGCCAACGTGTGTCTGTTGAAGTCTATTTTCAAACCTAGTCTGAACTACCCTAGGGAGAATTTCTCCCATTATCCTGCAAACAAGCCTGTACCACTAACTGTGGTGCTGCAGTAAAGAGAAGTTGTCTGTCACATCTAGTCATATAGCCACAACTCTTATAAGTCGCCTAGGTGGCACACTGAGGAAAACCCTGCATCTACACTTATGGAGATCTACCATCACATCACTGTCGGTGGTGAGACCCCAGGTCTACTCTAGTAGAAGCAGAAGCTAGTCCACATTTGGTCTTAATGAAATAAATTTTGTGTCTTCCATTTTCTTTTTTTCTTCAAAGGAATATTAATCTATAAATATATATAAAATATATTCTATATATTTTATATATGTGTGTATATGTATTATAAAATAAATATTTTCTATATAATTATATATAAGTAAATATATAAATCTTTGGTCTTTTCTGCATTCTGCATTGGCTGTCTAGTTTATGTAGTGACACTTATGCTTCATCAGTACTTGTATTTTTTAAACCACCAGGGCAGACTTCTTATATAATTTTTTAATGGTTTCTGCTCAGCTGATATCTTAGGGTTCAGATTGTGATTTTCATTAAGATAGCATAGCACTGTTTAAATGACAGCCTGCTTCACCATGTAACTTGAACTCAGACAGGATGAAAAAGTGTGTGCTGAAAACTCGCCCTATCACAGCAAATTTCCCCCAGGGGGTATGTCTGAGGGTTGAGTGTGATTTTTTTTTTCTTTTTCTTTTTTTTTTTTCAAAAGACCATGTGACTATTGCCCCTTGAAATCAGATACTCGTGTATTTCTCTGCTAAAGAAAACACTGTGTAAGAATCTGTCAGATCTTTTACAGATCTGGAGGTCTGCTTATGGAAAGCAGAGTTATATGAGAAATAACTTGTGAAAAAGAGTGTATCTCTACTTTAGATCCATAGAGGAAAGATACAGGGCTTCAGTAGGACTACTAGTAATAGGCAAAAGCTGAATTTGAATTTCTTACAATATTGAATTTGTTAGAGTATACCTGAAACAGATCAACTGTAGTCCATTTGAACGAAAGCTTTCACCAGATAAACAGCGAGCTAGCAAAAACACAATACAGATTCAATCTGAAGAAAATGAAAAGCTCAACTATTTGCACTTCAGACAAGGTAAGACTTCAAATAGAAATGCAATATTCCTTCCCTGATGCCTTATCTCTGCAGTCTACTTTCTGCTTCAGCTGCCCACCAGGTTTGAGCATCCTTTAACAGGGCTGCTGGTCCCACAGAACCCAGGCTGCCTTGGGACACATTTAGGGCTCTAAGCAAACAAGACTCCACATCCTTTCTGGTTCATTAGCATTGATGGGCACGAGGGTTACCTGCCAAAATGTACTCATGTACAAAAATGTAGCTCATGGTCTGACCAGTCCTCCTGTGATGGGCAAGGCTACAAGAGCCTGCCATTGTCTTTTACTGCAGAACTTAAATAAGCGACAAGGAAAAGCATTCAGAGAAAACCACATCTATAATAATGCATAAATGTAGGTCATAAATGAAGCAAAGCTGGTTATATTCTCCAGTTGTTCTGCACTTTTGAGTATATCACAGAAGATGGCATAATTTAACCCCATCTGAATAACAGAAAAACTTAAGGCATTTACAATTCTGATACAAGTCCATAGCAGTGAAAGAGTTGAAATATTAAACATTTGGAAATGTGGTTCTATGCAAAATTTACCTCAAAAATAATAATTCCACTTTTCTTATAGATTAAAATGTTACTATGGCAACTTGATAGCTGAGCTATAATTAAAAATGGATTCTTACTCCTATGACAAATTCCAGTTTTTGAGATTCTATCTCTTCTGCTATTGTGATTGGCAATATATTTTCTGTACTTGCTACAATTTACTTTTTCCCTTAAATGACAGTAACATTCATACTGAGACCTAGAGCTCCAGCAAAGTAACACAGACTTGCCTTATTGGGTTTATCTCTCTTCAGTATGCTCTTTCCTAATTCTGTGCGTGCTGAATCAATTTTCTTGCTCTTGCATTGAGTTACTTACATGGTTTTCATTTGGGATAGATTATTTTAAATGTGATTATCCTGATCATGTCAAACCAATACACATAGTTCATATAGTTTTCTCCATCTCTTGACTTCTACGCTACTCTGAGCCTCTTAACTCTTCAACCTGCACTGTCAAAATCTCTCACGTGTATGCCTTGCGTTTTCTTTTTGTCTGTTTTTCCCTACTGCTTGTAAATTAGCACAATCCTTTTGGCTATTCTTTGTGGGAAGCGTTGTCAAGACTGATTTTTGTGTCACTCTGATAAGAGGTGTTTTGAACCTGCTTGTACACACTGTATCCACCACCCTTCAGCATTTCAAAGCTTACTGCTAAACAATTTCATCACTAGGAAATCCCCCGTAACACTCAGTAGAATTCCTTGTTCACTTGCATTTCATGACTGTGCCCTTCAGAAAATCTGATAAGATACAGTTGGTGCATTAGTCACTCACTCCTACTGTAGACCTGTCTCAGAAGCATGCCTGTAACTCTCTCTCTTTAAGAAGGTGATTCATTTTAAACATTTTTTTTTTTTTTTTTGCTATTCAGTACTCAACCTGAAATATGCCATGGTTGCCAAGATAAGTTAATAATTTGCCTATCATCAGGTAGGTCTGAATCCAGTCTCTGATTGCAGCTATCTAAGCCCCGAAGGGAAATTTCCTACAGTAGTGAAATTTTCTGAAAATTTCCCTTTACTGCATTAGCAGCGACAGCTATGGTAGCTCCGGTGGTTTCTATGCCTGGGGTTATTTTAAATGTTCTCTGACCAGGCTGAATGGATACAGAGTTCATAGTCACACCCGATTTACAGCTACAGTGATTTTTGTCTGCATTAGGGCTCCCAGTTTTGGTACCAACAATGTAGATACAGCAATACTTAAATTACTTTGAAAGGGAAAAGAAATCAGAAAGTGAAGCCAGGCAGGATCTTCTGCTGCTGTTATTTTTATGGTATCCAAGCATTCGTACTAGAGTAAGTAAAACACTTTGACTTTCTTTTTATTGATATCATTATCTCTAATTCACACTGGCATTTAGGCTAGGATTTTCAAAGTTTGAAGTACCTGTATGAGCTTAATTTGGTTTGCGCTGCTGACAACTCAGACACCATTAAGAATCTCACTGTGACTTACAAACACCAAGGGGGAAAGGTTGTTAGAATTTTCTAAGTCTAACTGACAACTGAAGAGTTCAAGTGTCCCTCATTGTTGTTAATAAATCTTTCACTTCTGTTCAGCCAGTAAGAGTATAGGTAGTGGAATGAATAGGAAGTTTGAAGAGGAAGTGTGACAGATAGACTGAAGACTGTGACATTGATCGTAATCATTGTGCTTCTTTGCAGAGAAGATGAAGAACTCTCTGCTTGCAGCTATCTTTTTATTCGCAACGGGTAAGTTTTAATTTGCTGCATAACTTCCTATTGCGTATAAATAGTAAAAATTCTTTACGTTACTCAAAGACAAGACTGTACGACCAAAACAATCACAACCGAATTAAATTCTGTGGGTAGGACAAACAACAGCTAGCAACGTTTTTTCCTATTTCTTTTACAGTTCTCTTGCTAAATGATTCCTTTTTCTTCCCAGATTCCTGCAACTGCATAAACTGGGGTTTTCCACGTTGCCAACAGCTCCCAGGTGGGTAAACATTTCTCACACAATGCCTGCTCGATCGGTCAGACGGCCGCTGGTTCCGGACACCGCACACCCAAAACCACAGCGGGGCCAACGCCGTGTTAGTGCGCCCGCCCCTGGGCCCGGCCCCGCCCCCGCCCCGCCGGCGCCCCCGCTCGGCGCAAGGGCGCCTCCTGGCGGCCGCGGAGCGCC
>WHYT01016395.1:26718-44313 GCA_009806455.1 Tetrax tetrax
GGCAGGCTTCTCTGTGCGGTGGCAGCTCCGTCACAGCCACGCAGCGGCGATGGGCAAGCTGCCAATAAATCCTGCCTACGGGCTAGTCCCTGGGCGAGTTACTGCCATGGCAAAAGGCGGTGGGGTCTGCAGTGTGTCTGTGCGACCAGTATTCACGCTTTACATTTGACTGGTGAGTTGTTGCTAACGGCAAAAAGGAGAGGTTGTTCCACAGCAGCTGGCCGTGATCCGCTGTCCTTCACGCTGAATTTATTGTGGGCAGGGATATCCTACTTGCTAACAGCCACAGCGGTGAGCACAGGTTTTTGAATACACGGTAGCTCTGGATGAGACATCATCACGGGGACTATATTTTTCTGAAATTAGCCACAGATAGTTTTCTAGTCCTTGCTATTAGCCAATCGGACTAAATTCTACTGAAGCATTACTGAGAACACCAATACGCAAGAAGAAAACAAAAACTTCTGGAATCAAAAAGTAAGCTTTTTCTTTTTTTTTTAGGAAGAAACTGGATTATGATATCTTTAGAACAGATAAATTTTTTCTTCTTTCTTTCCATAGCTCTTGGAGCACAGTCATGGTACAGGACTAGCACTATTGTAGGGCTGGGAAGAACTAATAGTGTGCATGTTCTTTAAAGGGAAGCACTACAGTAAAGCAAAAAAGCACTGGGATAAAAATGAATGTGTGTGTGTCGACACTAATACCCACAAATAGAACAAGTGAAAAAAAACTGTGTAATGTTCATTCTGTTCATCTGGAGAAAGTAACACAGAACTTCAGTATGTTGGGAACAAGGTGGTGGGTTGGGGTTTTAGTTGAGCTAATACACTATTTCCACACATAATATCTATTATTTTTTCTTTGTTCTAATACCATAATCTCATAGAGAAAGCCAGAGGGTTTTGTTTTGTTTTGTTTTGTTTTGTAAGACTGAGAGCATAAGGAACAACACAACCCCCTGTTCTTCTATAACCAGAGACAGCTCTGCAACACTGTGGTCACCACTTGGATATCAATTAATAGAAATTATTTGGGGAACAAGTTAGTAGAAATGTAGTAGAAGAGTGAAAATGTTTCCTTCTTATCACTGGTATTTCAAATAGTTTCAGGAGCAGTACATTGTGAATCTGTTGATATGACGTGTTACAGTAGTTCCAAAAAGGTTTTGTTTTCATACATTTCTTTAAAAAAACAACAACAAAAAAAAGAAACACCAAGTAAATGAAAGGCTTAATTCACAGTAAAAGAAGAGAAGAATGTGAGAGCAGTTGCTGCTTTCCCCAGTTGTTAGAGCACCATGTCCATGGGTGAGGTGGCCAAGATTTGGTTTGGTGGCCAGATTAGGAAAGCAAAGAATTCAATAATTATTCACATTGCTGCAGAAACAAGGAAGACCTGATCTCCGCCTTCCCAAAAGGAAGCTGCACACACCTAAACTGATGCAGCATAGCTTTATTAAAAAAAAAACATATTTCTTATAGTAGGAGAAAGAAGTGTCATAGGGTGAGGGCATTAAAGTCTGAGATGTACTCATTTGACACAGTTTTTGGTCCAAATCAACTTTTAACTTAAATATACAGCTGCCATTTGAATGATGAAAAGAATACCAAGGATACTCTGTAACTCAGGTTGTAGAAAGAAATGTCTCTGAATGGGGAAAAGAGGACTGATATTTTATCTCATAACCTAGGTTATGAGATACCATAACCATGTTGTAACAACAGCTCCAGAGATACATATACTTACTTATTAAATAGTAAAATATTTCTTATTCAAGATTGGCCTATTGGCAACTCTTTAACCCTAACAGATATAGAGAATATGTGACTAATCATCAGGAAAATTTCATTTTTGTCATCATAAGTATCGTCTACCTATTGAGATCCTTATCTACTTTTCTGAAGAGAAAAAAATATTTCTGAGTGTTTTTCTAAAAGTGTAGGTGGTACTTTGAGACATTACGGCTGATTCTTCTGAACTAATAGTTCAGATATTAAGAGACAAAGCAAAATGAGAACAGTCATATTTTATCACTACCATTTCTGATAAGAGATTTTTGAAATACTGAAATAAGCTTAACCGCCAGAGACTAAAAATTAATTCCTCTAAGAATGTCATCAGTGGTTAATTTCCCTTCAACTGAAAAATGTGTATGTTCAGTTGCAAAATCCCCCGTATTTTTCTTCCAAAAATTTAGCACAAGTCATTTTGTACATAAACATATGCTCCTCCGGCTCTATAATATGATCTTTATGAAGCTGGTAGTATAAGCGGCATATTGTTTTTCTCCAGCCACAACACATTATTCTGAACTCCAGATAGAGATGACTGATGGTTTTGGAGTAGTTCTGGAGTCTAGTCAATTGATTCTGCTGTTGATAATGAGCCCTACGCTGCAGTGCATAATGCTTTGCAAGAAACTCCACAGTAATGCTTGCCAGTCGGAATTATGGAAACATCACATTGCCCCGTGCTGTTACTCACTCAAAGGCAGTCAGTCTCTCCTTTTTATTTTTTTTCTCCCAACTTAATTGCATGGCATTCACTTCTAAGATGTTTCACCAGGGTGCACATGGTTCTGGCCTACGCTTTCAAAAATGTGTACAAATTTGTATTTAACAGTCGATAAGCTACTGCAGGCAGAGCTGTTGCCAGCTCCGGTTTGAAATCCCGTAGGAGAACATTGCCCTCCTCCCATGGAAGGCAGACGCTCCTCGTTCTCCAGGGTTCCCAAGTCACAGCAGCTCCCCTGGGGAAGGAGGCTTGCTCCTCAGGTCCACAGTAATCCACCAGAAGCTGATGCTTTGTACAGATTTCAGCAAACAGTGGTTCCAGAAACTCACTAGCAAGACAGGCACTGTCTGTTGGATGAGAACTATATCTCCCAGGAGAGCTGGGAGATAAAAATTTAAAGTCTCATAGGGCAGAGGTTCGCAGTCATTTTGTCATCTGGTTTAAGGAGATTACCTTGCAATAGCTCTTCTTGAAGAAGAGGGTCAAAAGCTAGTAATGCTTCCTTGAATATACGTAATTTGTATCTGTAATTTTTGTGCCAAAAAAATGCAGTAGTGTTTCCAGAAGCATATGCTGTATTTCATTCAGAATTGGAAAAAAAAAAAATTAAGCTTTAAATAAGTGCAGAGGTAAGCAGCAAGCAAGACATCACTATTATAGGAGAGAAACAGTTCAAAGCCGTAAGGATGCCAGAGCTGTAGGAAACACCGTAGCAAGCATTTCAGCACAGTGTTGTTGGGTACGCAGTAGCTGGTAATGGCATCATGAAACACAGGAAGAATTATCCTTTTCTACCTTCATGTAGGAAAACTAGGTTTTACTTGGAAAACTTTAGGACTGATAAGTTTTAATCTTTCTAAACGTCTCTGTCCCTTGTGCTAAACATTAGTGAACTATTTACCTTGAGCATAAATGTGGCGTAAGAACTCACACCGCTAGTTCTTACTCTGTTGCACAGAAGACTATAGGCTCGTTTGTATTTGGTGGTGTTTGTCATAGCTACCTTGCAGCAGTTAATGGTAAACAGTTGCCTGTGATGGGTCTTTTCCAGTCCACGTGTTTTCATCTTGCAGACTGGGACAATGAATTGTCATGCTACAAAGAATTAAGTGAGGATCTAACCTGTACCTGGCTGCCAGTACCCAGTGCTCCAAATACGGTCTATTACACCATATTCTTAAAATGGTAAGTCTAAAACTAATTTAAGAAAACAAAGAGCTGTCATTGCTGTTTTGCATGATTGCTGCCTGCCAGAGTTTTGCTCCAGCATATTTCATCACATTGTGGATTGTTACACAATACTGGTCAAAACCTTTCTTCACATCTCATCCACACCTATTGATTTGGCAAGAGCTTGGTAAATGTGGTGGGTTGACCCTGACTGACACCAGGTGCCCACCAGAGCCAATCTATCACTCCTCTCCTCAGCAGGACAGGGGAGAGAAAATATAACGAAAGGCTCATGGGTTGAGATAAGAACAGTGAGACCACTCACCAATTACCGTCATGGGTAAAACAGACTTAACTTGGGGAAAAAATAATTTAATTTATTACCAATCAAGCCAGAGTAGGATGATGAGAAATAAAACCAAATCTTCCCCCCATCATGGGCTCAACTTCACTCCCAATTTCTCTACCTCCTCCCTGCTAGCAGCTCAGGGGGATGGGGAATAGGAGTTGCAGTCAGTCACACATTGTCTGTGCCTCTCCTTCCTCCTCACACTCTTTCCCGGCTCCAGTGTGGGGTCTCTCTCATGGGAGACAGTCCTCCATGAATTTCTCCAGTGTGGATCCTTCCCACAGGCTGCAGTTCTTCACAAACTGCTCCAGCATGGGTCCTTTCCATGGGGTCACAAGTCCTGCCAGCAAATCTCCACCAGTATGGGCTCCTCTCCTCACAGGACCACAGGTCCTGTCAGGAGCCTGCTTGAGAGTGGGCTTCCCATGGTGCCACAGCCTCCTTCAGGCATTTCCCTGCCCTGGTGTGAGGTCCTCCCGAGCTGCAGGGGGATCTCTGCTTCTCCATGGGCCTCCATGGGCTGCAGGGGCACAGCCGGCCTCACCATGGCTGCACCACGGGATGCAGGGGAATCTCTGCTCCAGCGCCTGGAGCACCTCCTGCCCCTCCCTTTTCACTGGCCTTGGTGTTTGCAGGGCTGTTCCTCTCAGATATTGTCACTCCTCTCTTTGGCTGCAATTATGCAGGTTTTTTTCCTCCCTTCTTATATCTGTTATCCCATAGGCACTACCACCATTGCTGATGGGCTCAGCCTTAGTAAGCGTTGGGTTCATCTTGGAGCCGGCTGGCATTGGGTCTATCAGACATGGGGGAAGCTTCTGGCAGCTCCTCACAGAAGCCACTCCTGTAGCTCACCCCTGCTACCAAAACTGTGCCTTGTAAACTCAATAGAAAGTATCATTATACATCTTTCCATGCTTCCAACATCCTGTTTGAAACACTGTTGACAAAGATCACTTTCATGACTTTTATTTGCATCTGTTCAATTGTAGTCAATATTCAATGCTAATGCATTCAAAGTTAAAAAAAAAAAAAAAAGGAAGCCAACACATTCAGCTACTTATTATACATTATGTATCATGTTCTATCATGTATCCAAGGAGATATCAGACGTGGCACATAAAAAAAACCCCTGATTTTAAAGTATTTTCTTGCAATTCTGAATTATCAAGTATTGGTTTAATAGATGGAATGAATCTTAAACTGATTACCTTAAAATATCATTATCTTCAGTTGTGTCTTTTTTGAGAAAGCTAAAACAAAGAAGCTAGGTAAATTGTAGATAGGCATATTAAATCAACATCTGCCCATTGGTTTGTTAAAAAAAAAAAAAAGTAAAAGGCAAAATGAAGCAAATTTCTGTCTCAGTACCTGCATTACAAAATTGATTTTCCTCATTTTATATCTACATATTTGTGATCTCTCATGAGATTAAGGGTATGTTTAGAAAGAGAGAAGTGAGATCTGACGACATGATCTTTGCCATGAGACAGTGTCATGGGGTACATAGGGTACAACACTGTGTGCCACTGGCAAATTCTGATACTCACTACTGATGATCTTGCCGCATAACCCACCACTCTGCAGTGAAGAAGAGCTGTGCTTAGGAGCATCTTCTAAAGATAAGGAAACATCACTACACTGGGATATTCCCTAAGCACATTGCAGAGGAGCAAAGCAACCACCTCAAGGCTGAGGTTACTCCCCCCATCACCATCAGTATTTTCACACTGGAGGTAGCAGCAGGCACCAACTTGCAATAAACACCAAATCCCACTGCATCTGCTGTCTTGCCTCTTTGGTCTTCCAGAAGCCCAAACTTCTTGAAAGGGGATAAGCACCTATGAGAAGGCTCTGCTTCTGTAGAGATGCTATCAGCTGAAGTATTTGTAAGCTAGTTGCTCTTAGAGTCCTCAGCCACAATTAGAGCGTGCTGTTCCTAGACTGCAGGCTTGATGTTGTGAACAGAGAAGGCAGGAAAAAAAAAAGGGTGAAAGAGGATATGGGTGCAGGAGGAGAGAGGCAATTTCTCAAGCCAGAACTTGAACCTCAGACTCCTAGGCTTCAATCCAGTGGCCTTAAAGAAAAACTCCTTTTCTTTTTCATTGGGTTAAAAGGAAAACAAAAAACAAAAAAAAAATTCAAAGGGCTTTTTGCTTGCCTGATATAGGACATCACCCCTTTCTGCAAGTAATATCAGTTTGACATTGAAATTGTTCCTTACCCTTGCTCGTTATGATTTAGTTGTCAGGAAGAAAAGGATTAAAGAAAAACACTCCCACAGAGAAGTTCCAACCAAGCATTTGAAATCATGCTTTGAAATATTAATGGCTGATTCATGAATAGTCTGAAGCAGAAGACAGGAGAACCTTCAAGTGGTTTTGTTCAGTTATTAAATATTGTATCTTGATCAGCACATTTAATTCTTGAACTATGTAGGTAGGCAATTAGTATGCAGCCCATTTCTTTAAGAACATTGAACTGGCTCAGCTTTAACCTTCAAAAAATCTGTCCCGTGTGTGGGAGAGAGTAAATGAGAGAGATGGGGGAAAAAAAAGGCCTAGGCTGTACAGGAACAGCTTCTGATGTAAGGCTGTAAACTTCTTGGACTTTCTGTGCTGTGTGCAGTAGGTATACCAGGAGAAGCCTACAGGGCTGAGGACTGAGGTGGTGCTTAAACATCTCTGTCAAACTCTGATGCTTTGCAGGAACAAAAGTTAGAAAACTGACATAACTCATAAGAGGTTTTTCATACCTTTGTGGTGATTTAGATTCAGGTAACTGGGAAATGTTGCTGTTCAAAGCAATTTAGTTGCCTCTATGGCAGGTGACACATAGACTTTATCAAGTACTTTCTAACCTAATTTTATACCTTTGTATCCAACTTGCTCTTTATATCCAACTGTAAGGACAAAAGAAGGCTATACAGATTTTGCCTTGTATCATGCTGTGCCTTACAAGCCTAAGGAATTTGACAGTTCTCTACCACACAACAAGTATTTGCATGTTTAAATTTGCTTAGAGTTACCAGGGTACTGGAACTACGCTTGCTGTTTGAAGCTGCTCAGGTCTCACCTTCAAGACTCCAAGATGCTGAATTTTGTATATAAGTACCTGGAAATCTATCAATTGCACTAATGATGCTTTCTGGGGCAGGGGCAGGAATGAGTAACTATAGTCCACTAAAATGTTTGTTTTTCCATCCTTTCCTCTGAAGGGACAAAATATCTAAACCTTTGCAACAAAACACATCATCTTCTTCTATCACGATAAGACGAAGGAACCTCTACATGAAGCGAAATGCATTTATTTGGATAGTGGTGAATTACGCCCATAACAGCTGTGTGACAGGGAAGAACATCTCAGTTACACCAGGCACAGCAGGTACAGCATCTTCACAAGTGGTGTTACTGCAGAGCCTAGCTGACGCAGTTGTAGCATTTTCTTAAATATTATTTCCAAAATTATAACTCCCAATATACACTTGTTATTTTTACCAATTCAGAGAGGTAAGCTGCGGTTTGGCTTCCTTGGATGAAATGTTTACTGAAGTCAATAGTAGAAGTCTATCAGCTTTTACAGAAGAGGTTTACTTTAAATCATTTGCTAGACTACGAAATAGTCATATCCAGAAAAATATGTAGTAATATTTGTGTACAGAACTTAACCAGCTTCCTGTGCTCTCTTTGATGGTTTTTTGAACTTTTTTTATTGGTTTACAAAGACCAGGTTGATTCAGTACCATGCCCTTAAGGAATCTTTGTTGTTGAGCATTAGAATTTTGAGAAACCTTTATGAAGTTCAACTTCTTTTGAAGGCCACTTACCTATTACACAGTGCTGCAGTGGAGATATGAAAAAAAAGAAATCCAGTTAACTATTTGCTTAGATGTTTACTTAGAGATTCCCTTCAGTAACTGACCACTGAGATAACTTCAAGAGCTTCCCAGAACTTCACTTTCTCAGAGTAATCATGGTCCAAGAAAAAACACCGCTTCTGGGGCACTATCAGTACAATCCAAGTTATCACTATGACCTCTTCTGGAGGTTTTTGGCCACCTTGTGTTTTATAAAGGGAAAGACAAAAACATATTTGCACTTACCATTATATAGATAAACATAGTTTTGCTGAAATTGGAAGATGTTCTGGAAATTTTTTATATAATTCACTGATTATAGGTACTCTTGACATTTTGATTCACTGGAACAGGTTGCCCGGAGAGGTGGTGGATGCCCCATCCCTGGAAACGTTCAAGGCCAGGCTGGATGAGGCTCTGAGCAACCTGATCTAGTCAGGGATGTCCCTGCTTCTTGCAGGGGGGTTGGACTAGATGACCTTTGAAGGTCCCTTCCAACTCTAACCATTCTATGAGTCTATGATTTTGCTTTTCAGACTCACTCAGCATAGCACCTGCTTAGAAAAAGGTTCTTTCTGAAATCAACAGAAGCACTCACAAAAGAAAGGCAAGAGGAACAACCCTATTTTGTTGATAAAAAAGATTTTAGTAATCATTTATTTCCAGTCTTTTAAAGTCTTTCAGTGTTCGGTATTCTGTGCCAAGTCTTTTATTTTATTTTTTATAAACTACACCTGACAGACATAATTACCAAAGCTTTCCTACTTCTCTTGCATTTATAACAGCTGCATGTTCCTCATTTTAGGGAAGTGCTCAACACCTTCTAACATAAATGCTCATCAGATCACAAACCAACTGATAATAAAGTGGGACCTGCCTGCAGCTCCTACACCATATGAGCTGAGATACAGAGAGGCACTTGCAGAATCCACTCGATGGACGCTGGTAAGTGCTTCCGGATGACAATCACTTGAGAACATGAGGTGCTTTACTATCAGCTTAGCAATACATAGCACATACGGCAGGACGTCAACAGGATGCTATTGAAGAGCACACACAACACGGAGAGCAGGGAGGCATAGCATGCACACAATTTGTAGGCAAATCTCACTAATGTCTCTTAATTTTGTTGCAACAGATCCTAAGCTGTTTTGAAAAGATTAATAGCTTTATACAGGAAAAAAATAGCAGAACGGCATATCAACTGGTTAATTAACTTGTCAATGAGACACCACAACTGACAGTGATGCAAAAGCTGAAGAGGTGTCCTGGTTTTGGCAGAGATGGAGTTAATTTTTTCCTCTCAGTAGCTTGTATGTTTTGGATTTCGTGTGTGAAGAATGTTGATAAACACCCTGATGATATGAGTTGTTGTGAATGAGACCAAGGACACCGTCCTGCTTTCCAAGTCTTGCTAATTTGCAGATGCAGGAAGCTGGGAGAAAGACAGACAGAATAATTGATCCAAACTGGCCAAAGAGAGTATTCCATGCCATAAACGTCATGCTCAGTATATAAGTGGGGGCTGGCCGGGGCGAGTATCTGCCTTCCTGGCATCCATCTTTCTCTTCAGTTTGCTGGCATCGTTCCCTCTACCTTGCTGGCTCCCTTTTTGCTCCTTTGCTTGCTGCTCGGTTTTGTTTCCATGATCACTGCTCGGGACGGGCTGTATCGGTCATTGGGACATCGGGTGGTGAGAAAACATACATTGTTCACCTTGTATATTTTAGTATCCTTATATTCTGTTATTATTGTAGTTTCCCTTTATTATTTTAGTAAATTGTCTTCATCTCAACCCACGAGTTCTCCTTCCTTCCCAATTCTCTCCCCCATCCCGCTGGGGAGGGGGAGGGTGAGCGAGAAACTGTGTGGTGATTCGGGCTAAACCATCACAAGACGATATCAGAAATGCCATACAAACTCAAATCCTGATTACAGTTTAAGTGATGGGCAATATTACTCTTTTTGGTGGTATCATTAAATCTTCAAACCAATTAGAGATCAGGTTGCTGAGATTTTTAAGGTAACAATTAATACCTTACACACTTTTGTTTTGCATCAGTTTTCCAGAGTTTCTTCTTTGACTAGAAGGGAAATAATTTCTCTGTGACACAAAATCAGTTCCAGATGCCTTTTAGGATGTGCAACAGTGAGAATATGGTGCAGCAAGAGGACAGTACCTAAAGGGACTGAGAAAGAGGTGGAAAAACTCATAATTTCAGTAAGACCTGCATGCAGCAGCAATGGCTGCTAATCCTGTCCCTTGCCATCCAGCAGGTCATGCAAAGGCTTTGCCAGCTGGCATGTACATACACATCATCTGTATCACTGAGCCCCAGAAACTGTCTGTTTTTCAAGCTCTGTTATCTGTAGTTGGATGAAGTGTTGATCAGGTGGAACAGAAACCCAAGAAGAAAACTATCTAAAAAGCAATTGTTTCCACTTCTTGGGCATGTCTGCTCTCCTAGGAGTCTCTTCACTCATTTTGCACCACAAGAATCTCACATGTTCTTCCCTTTATATCAGAGCACCTGTGATATTTTTTCCATTTCTCTCATAGCTGGCTGTCACTTTGTTTAGCCACTTCAGAAGGAGTGCTATGAGAGGCCCATGTAAGAAGTTTCATCTTGGTACAAAGAACATGCAAGTCTTGGGAAGGTCCCCTTGTTCATTGACATCAAAGTCCTGGACCAGTTTAAGACAGCCAGGTACCCAAGCATACTCCATCTGGTAGTGCCATAGATAGATGACCATGTGCAAGGAGTCTGGTATGCCTCATTTGGAAGAGCAGAGAGTTAAGACCAGTAAAGATGCATGTCCTACGGGTTCTGGAGACAATGAAGATAGGAGATTCAAGTTAGTATTGTGAAGGACCGGTAGAGACAGCCACACCAGGCGATGAGAATGACCAAGTACTGAAAGACTACTGGTCATGAATATTCATTATCCCCCTGCATCTCAGCTGATCCTGTGCACTTAGGCTGTAAACTCTTCATAATCACATGAATGTGGGCTACATTTACAGATGGGACTGGAGGGAAAGGCATCTAAGCATGGAGGATATATAAAGCTAGCTGAGAAATTGTGTTTATCAAGAGTAAGATTAATGTACTTATAATGTAATTTAACACTTGAGTCTTAAATCCATTTCACTTCCCTCTTGTTCTGTAGGAGATTTGGAGTCTTTCTGTAATATTGTGTGTTGGGGTTTTTTTTGGTGACGAAGCTAGTTTTATTAGCAAAAGTGTGTAAAGTTAATTAATTACCTTTAATAAAAAAAAAAAAGAAACCACTGCTGAAAACAAGAGAAGAGCTAGTCTCCTAACAGTGGGGGATTTGGGTGGGTTTTTGTTGGTTGTGGTTTGAGTTTTGTTTTTTGGGTTTTTTTTTAAGGAAATATATATAATTAAGAAAACAATATTTCACAGCAGACAAATGCTGAAACAGATATTTCAATCTACAATAGCACTTCTACCAAAAACATGATAACACCTAGAACTGGTCAGACCAAAGGTCCATTTAATGCATGATACTGTGACCTGATAGCCAGCAATGAACATCTGGGGAAGACTATGAAGTAGTTCAAGCATATAGCAACAGTTTTCTATCATTCTTCTACAGTTTCCAGCTCAGGGATTTCCTTAGACACAGATGGTGCCTGTGTTTCAAGACAATCTACATTCCCTGTACAGCCACTGGAGCTCCAGTGCCGTCATCAGCTGCAGACACACATTGCTTCTGTGGTGACAAGGCATCGTTCAGTCCAGCCACCCTCCTTACCACATCAGTCACATGGATCTATTTAAACATACTATAACATTTGAAAATAAGGGGATTTAAGTAAAAATAATTAATTTGATCTTAACATCTTGTTCTTTAGAATGCCAGCAAGACTCAGAGTTAAATAAGTGATAATTTTTCAGTATATATAGAATCATAGAATGGTTTGGGTTGGAAGGGACCTTTAAAGATCCTCTAGTCCAACCCTCCTGCAAGGAGCAGGGACATCTCCAACCAGATCAGGTTGCTCAGAGCCTCATCCAACCTGGCCTTGAATGTTTCCAGGGATGGGGCTTCCACCCCCTCTCTGGGCAACCTGTGCCAGTGTTCCACCACCCTCATTGTAAAGAGCTTCTTATACAATGCCTAATTGATTGTAAAAGCAATATTTACACCTAAACTGTTGCTTACAAGTCCTGACTGAGCAGAATGAGTTCATGAAAAAGAGGATATTGCCTTGAAAGAATGAAAAGACATTGGCTAAAATGTGTGGTAATTCCTCTTTGATGATAGGAACCCCTCCTTTCAGCTGCAATCAGAAGACTGGTCCTTGACTGAGAAAACAGTTAATATAAGATTATATTTTGCTGCTACCACATAAATTAAATGTCTTTTGTTTTTAGGTGCCTGTAGAAAGCAATGCTGTCAATATCACCATTTCAAATTTAAGTGCTATGTCATCGTACATTGTTCAGCTCAGATGCGTAGCCAAGGATGGTCTCACCTGTGTTTGCATCTGGAGTAAAGATATTTTGGTCCCTCACAGTAAGTGAAATATAGTTTTGTCCTACTGGGAATAAGCATGAATGTAAAAAGCCTTTAAAAATCTTCTGTCATATGAGATAGCATTGCCAGATGATGTTGAAAATATGAAGATCAAATTGATTCCTATGAGCACATCTCCATCTTTTTTCACTTTTATCAGAACTCACAAACAAGCCAAGAATATCATATAATGCAACTACAAAAATTTCTCCAGGCAGAAGAAGTGTTCTTCTGAAGTGGGAGGTAATGTTCACTTTGAGTCTGAGTACTTTCTGTTATCTCCATGCAATTAATTTATTGCTTTATAGGAAAAAAATAGACTTTCTCATTGTATTCACACTACAGTGTTTAGGCAAAAGGCATTGAATATTGTACTCTTGCTTTAGGATCCACTGCATTTTTATGATGGCATTTCAGGGGCTAGAAACTAACAAGGAAAGACTACTCCAATATATAAATTTGAAAAATTACTAAAACAGCAATCTCTGGGCTGAGAATCATTGAATAGAATAAATATTCTTTCAAGCTTGTATTAAAAATTGGTGTGCCTCAAGTTTGTCTCTGGAATTAAGCTTTCCTTGAAAGACCCTCATAAGCTTGTAGTGCATACAAGAGACACACTGTGTTTCCTATGTTCCTTAGGAGCATTCGTATTCTCAAGAGAACAAAACTGTTTAGAAAAGCTTGGTAAATCTACTAATTTACTAATTCAGAAGTGCAAATACATTATGATCAGGACAGAAACAGAGCCTCTGGCTTACAAGAACAGCATCTAGTTGTATGCTTCCCATAATGAATTTAAAGCTCAAACCTACATGTCAGAGGCATCCCCTTTTCTGTAGTAGGGGTCATTGCCTGCTGACTGACTGCAGCAGATCAGTCAGTTTTACTAGCTGAAGTTGTCTTGGTAAGAAATGGCAACTGACAGTCTTGAATGTATAGTTGAGGACCCCACAGGCAATTTCAATAAGCAAGGCATTACTAGAGGTTTTTGTGTGGAAACTGATAAGTGCTATCTAGATTCTGAGAAAAAGAGCATCTGCCAGCTCCAAGAAGTTTGCTATAGGGGACACCCCTGGCAGAAAGGACAGAGACTGTCAGAGTTTTAAAATATCAGAAGATATGTAAAGTTTTGTGGTTACCCTTTGCATTTTTGTTAAGGGAAAGAAAAGACAGCAGAGGAAATCGACACCTCATCTCCTGATAGGGATGAGAGATCCCCTTTTTCCCTTATCTACTGAGAAGCGTGCAAAGCTGCATAGTAAATGATCCATTTTGTGATAAAGCAATAGACTGTACCTGTTAAGCTAAGAGAAGAAATTATTCTCCATCTAAATGTTTCAGTTAAGAAAAAGTTATATTAAATATAGTATCAGGGCTAGGACATTAATTCGGGATAACACTTCCACTAGTCTTTTATATGAAATAAGGTTCAAGTCCAGGTGACTTCAACAAACATCGAAGAGGCAGATGGAAGCAGTGCACGCAATAGTTAACATGTCAAATGTAGAGGGGAAAAAAAACCAACTTCAGCTCTGCTGCCATACATGTTTAAGCAGATCCGAAAAAGTAAACAGCTTAAAGATGCTAGAGGCCATAGGTCCTCTGCATTTGCTAGCATTCAGTGAGTAACCTCTACAGAGTCAGATCAACAAGCACAAGATAGCTGGCTTCAGCTCTGAACACCCAGACAGGCAACGTGTGTTGCTCTCATGGCTGCAAATAACACAGGACCTCCTGCAGGACTGTGCAAGATGAAGCAGTGCTAGGCTTTTCCAGTCTCATTTTGCTAAGCTAAGAAAGATAAATTCTACTAGTTTCTTCTTGTGCAACAGACCCCATATTTCATGCATCCTAGGAATTGTTTCTCCTACACAGAAACCTTTTCCAGTTTCAAAGCCTGGTGAGAGAACCATAACACTATTGCCCAAACAGCTTTACCAGAGCTTCAAATTGTGATAGCAATTCTTCCCTCCCTATCCTGGGAAAAACATCTATTTCCATTCACCTTTATCAGAAATTCCTCTCAACAGGTTTCTCTGCCTTTTAAATTACTGAATGTCACGCTGTCTATGTTACTGCAAAAGTATCCAATTATTTCATTAAAATAACCCAATCTCCCAGCTTTGTGGTATCTTCACACTATCAATTTTGTGCAAAGAAATAACAGACAAGCTTGATATCAGGAGTAATCCTTGCAGAATTCACAGCCGTTCATGTATTGAGTTCTGTTTCTATCTAGATTGCGGTAATTTCCATTTCTGTGCACTCATTTTCCAGTCTCTCATGAAGATTAGTACAGTAAAATAACAAGTGAACCATCACCATCTGAAAATTTCTATCAATGGATACATAATACGTTCCAAAGTTGTAGTATAATTACTAACATTTATCCTTAAAGAGACCAGATGCCTAACAGAGCCTAGTAGATGAAGATTCCCAGAGGCATAAATTGCTATTAAACACCTCTCATTAACTTTCAAGTTCCTAATTATGAGGGGTATGTTCCAGTGAAATGCAGAGAATGTTACAGCTGCTTCACTGCTGTTATTACTAATTGGATACACATAACTAAGACCTCAATTAAGTGAAACACTTAATCCTGTGCTTAAATCCTCTCAATTTAAGCATGCTCTTAATTTTGAGGGAATGCTTTGCTTCATTGATTCCTAATAACCTAATTAAAACAGTATGACTTTATCCCCATCATTAAAGGTGACATTTTGTTTATACTATTTAATTTCTCTTTATTTTCTGCACAGGTCATAATAACATTTATAGAATACTAATCTTTTGCCTCTTACTAGGTAACACAAAGTGAGAACATCCTTGGATATTACGTTAGCGTGGAAAGAATACCCAACAGTTGCATGGATTCACCAAATCGCATCTTTCTAAAGGACAGAAAAGTTCTTCTAAATATCTCCATGGCTTACTACAGAGTTAATATTTCCACCTATAACAAAGCAGGAGAATCTCCACAAGCCATCTACATTGTCCCAGACTCCTCTGCAACAGGTACGTACCTTACCATTCAACCGTTAGAACAGTGGAGAAGTTTTATGAGCAATCTCTAGGCTACATTTTGACAGTCTTTGGGACAGGGTTAAGCATTATCTTGAATATTTTTTAGGCTGACATTTTTGCATAGTGAGAGTCAGTACTGCTTCTTAAGAAAGGATTTTGACAGAAATTAACTGAGATGAAGTAATTTAACATTCCTTGTATCACTCCTTGTTTTCCCAAGCTACAGAAATAACTATGTGCTAGATCTACCTATCAAAAGGGCTTACAGAGTGTACTCAAAGTTAAGCAGCTTTAAACAACATTTGCAAATCTAAGGGTGTTTTTAACTAAATAACTATTAAGATACCTGCTATTGTCCTTTATTTCAGTATTTCACCTTCTGGCACGTAGAGGGAGGAATAAATAGGATGTACATGTCATTCAAATGAATATGAAAGATTTTGTGATGCTTAAATACACAGATTTTTCATTCAAACAATAAAACTATTTAACAATATTTCTCTTAAAATATAAGCTAATTTAGTTTGCTATAATCTTGAGGTATAGTTATTGCAATATAGGAAAAATCTCTCTCTTCCAAAGTAAGATGATTTTTTTTTTAAGCTATAGCATGCATAAGTAAACAAGGGTCCAAGAACCCTTGTTGATCTCCAGACAGCTGCACTAATTGGTTTTCCAGGATTTTCTAACACACTCCCTCCACTCTGTTCTCCTTTGCCCTGCAAAGACTTTGCAATTTGGTTTTGCTCTTACATTTAACGGCTTTAGCTCTCTTCTGATGAAATATACATTACCCTCTCAAGCCATCTTTTGACTGACAGCTGCTCATTTACTGAACCTCTCAGCCTGTTCTTCTTGCCTCTCTCCAGACACCTGCTTTAGATTTGGTTGTACTTCTATGCAGGTTCTCTGTATCTATCATGAATTATTGGGAAGATAGTTGCACTAAATGCATGTCCAAGATAAATTCCTTCTCAGCATGCACAACTTTTCCTTAATTAGTACAGCCATTTTCTTTAATTTGACTGTATTTTATCGGTTTTCAGGCAGGAGATGAAATAGAGAATTTTGTTGGTCTGCCACAAGATCTGCTTCTTAGCCCCCAAATGACAGTTGCTCTTCTCTCCTCTTAGTTTCACTCAGGAGGTCTTTGAAAATGTCAACATGTTTAAGATCCTTGCACAAAAATAAAAATATATGAAATATGAAATTATGTATCTATAATCCATAGTTAGTCCCTTCTCCTCCTCCCCCAGGTAAGCACTGGTGCAGAGTTGCTCTGAGTATAGCAGAGTGTCTCACAGGAGGTTATTTAGCAACACCAGACTTCCTCTTCTTGAGGCTTGGAACAACCAATTCCTCTTTTCTGATTGTGGGAAATTAAAGGTCATGAACAGCAATTAACACTGGAGCTCCCAGGGACCCTTGGTACTAGATGCTAAGTTTTCTTTATTGACATGCTAGTGTAAACCTTACTGTATACTGGTCATCTGCAGTAATGCCTACATAACAAATAGTCTTTGAGAAAGAGCAAAAGAGAGAAAGCAAGCGAGAGAAGACCGCTTTCCTGTTTATTGATGTCTAATGGTATATATTTGTTCACAGACTTGCCTGGCCAAATCCATGTTAAACATCAGGGAACTAAGGCAGTTTTCACCTGGACTCCAGAATACAATCCAGAATGTTTTGTGGTTGACTGGGGCACTGGTAAAGAGGATATGCACATGAAAATAGTAACTACGGCTACTAGGAATTTCACACTAGGTAACAGCAACCATCACATCTACTTATGGAGGCACCATTTCATTCATTGGTTATTTTTGGTGGAGGAGAGTAGGATTTTCATGAGCAAACTGAAGATCCAGATAAGTGCATCTTTTATCTTTATCTGGCACTGAGATACAATCTAATTTTTAGCAATACCAAGGCAGATAACAAGCAGGGTTTTCAGTAAGATCCTTCTGATCACAGCTGGGCAAGAAATGCAGCTAAGCTGCTGTTGCTAGTGTGGTGTCTCCTTGCCCACATTCCAGGCAGCTGCTTAAAAAAAAAAAAAAAAAAAGCCTTACACTATGTTTGAGTCTCAGAAAGTAACAACTATACAGAGAACTATAAAGTTGTTGTCTCTCCT
>WHYT01016395.1:56545-98641 GCA_009806455.1 Tetrax tetrax
AGCTGCTTAAAAAAAAAAAAAAAAACAATTAAACAAACAAAAAAAAAGCGCCTTACACTATGTTTGAGTCTCAGAAAGTAAGAACTATACAGAGAACTATAAAGTTGTTGTCTCTCCTTCTCTTTTTTATAACTTTTCAGTAAACCCTGATGTACCTTTATTTGTTTTTCAGACAATTTTCAGCCATATAAGTTGTACAAAGTAATGGTACATGCATCTGATGTGTGTCAGTGTGAAAGTTTCACAAGGCATGAAAAGACTTTCGGAGTGACCCACTTTTACTCAGTTGAAGGAGGTATTCCTCCCCTTTATGTAACTTCATCCCTTATATTTCTTCTCATTTCCAGCAATAGAAGAAATCCTACAAAAAGTTTCTTTTCCAGGTGACTTAACAGCATTCTCCAGTTAGCATTGCCTTTGGTCCTAGCAGTTATATACTGGCAGTGAATGACCTGAATGTTGTTCCTCACTTATAGGTCCACAGAAATATTATTATTACACACAGCATTACCAAAATAACAGAAAGAGGGTCGCAGGGTTACTACTCCCTGTAGCTCAAATTTAAGTATGGCCCAAGTCAGATTTTTCAATCCCAATTTGCTAGTGTCTTATATTGCAAGTTGAAATTCGTATAGCTGTGATATTGGAGTAAAAGTGTTTGCAATGAATCACTCACAATTTCTTTGGTATTGCTTAAGATGGAGTTTTTTTACCTACATGTTATATTTATGACAACTCCATGTTATATTTATGACAACTAGAATCAGGCAAGGAGCTCTCTAGGAAGCAGCTAGGTTTCAGTCTTGTATGCCTATCGCTTAAGTACTGATGCAGAACTGAAATTATTATCTGATGTTTAAGTTCCTAGGACAGGTCCCGCTAATGTGACAATTCTGAATATCACAAAGCATTCTGCACTCGTGAAGTGGACCAAAATAGCTGCCGAAGACTGTTTGGGCTTTCTTCAGGGATACAGAATTACCTACACAGATTCACTGGGGAAAAAGTCTCTGGGTAAGTCACTGCTGCTGAGAACAAAGCACAACAGAAAAGCTTCATACAGACCATTCAGCACTGTTGCAGCACACTACTAAGTTACTTAGATTTCTGCGGGAACCGAGCGCTCTCAAAGATTAGGTCCTGGTTAGGCTTTTAATGCTGTAGATGGTCCTATGAATACCTAGAATTTTCTAGATACCATCTCAAATTAAATATTGATAAGAAAATGTTTCCTTAAAACTTACAGTTCTAAGACTACTGCAGATTTCCCTACTAACACTTAAAGAAAGAAGTACGGTCTCAGCATTTCTGAGGTATTAAGATTTCAGTCACAATACTTTTATATTTCATTGTAACTCAGCAAGGCTTGCCTCTGAGGCTTTCAATAGTACTTAAGAAATTATGTATTTGTTTTTTGAACTCGATTGGCAGGGAATACAGTTTGTATTTCTTACCTGTTTTTCAAATACACTATTATTAATTTCATTTTTGGAAACATTTCTTAAATTTGTAGCTTTTGTGTTTAACTACAAAGGATGAAACTTCTCTGCATAGCAACAAATGAATAGTTATGAGAAGAAAGCAGTTGCATTTAAAAAAAAAACAAACAAACAAAAAAACAAACCCCAGACCATACTGCTTTTGATAAACATTTTTCTTCTGATGGGCAGTGGAAGGTCTTCTTGCTATAAATAATAATAAATTAACTTAGCACATACTGACTTTCAAGTAAAATTAAAGACATGCTGTGGAAGACCTAGCACCTAAGACCCAACAAAGGACAATATCAAGTGTTCTATAATTCATGTTGGCCTAAGCCTTTAGACAGCCATAAAAAGTAACAAAAGCCTGAAGTACGCAGTGTTAGCAGGATGTTTGGTATCATATTCAGGGGGCTCTATTTCACCCCAAATACCTATCAGAAAGCACAAGGGGAGACAGAAGAGGAGTGTCCAGGACTGAACTTAATTTTTATTTTTTTCCTCTGCCTTAATCAGTCAATGCAACAGTGATACAATGCCTGATTGCCATGTTTTCCAGGCAGGAAGAATGATTTTGTTGGAGAATTTGAGGGAAAGGATGCCTTTAGGCTACCATTTCTACTTCTTCTATATAGCAGCATTTCTACTCCTATGAAGATCTTAAATTCACAGTGGCAAACTTGAAAAGTAATTTCTACCCTGTTAAAGGCATACTACAACATCGTCGGTTGCATTGTTCTGGCCAGGCAAAAAGTCACTGCACCATCAGAAATGAAAGATTGAGCTGAAAGCCCTACAAAGTAGGTGAAGCAGAATGCACAGCCCTATTTCTGTACCAAATGATGCACTGGTATTAATAGAGGTGAATTACTACTGACTACTGCAATGAGGGTAAAGCATGTGATAAGGTCTAGTCCTTATGTCAGCTGTTACAGCCAACATGAAAACCACTGTTCAGTGTGTTAGGTGTATTCTTCCATCACGCAGTGTACACAGCCTTCTGCACTCACCATCTAAGCATTCTTGGTGCGTTAAAAGCTCATGCTTCTTAGCTCTGGATATGAAATGTACATAAGTACCCATCCAAAGAACATCTGCTCAGCTTCCTCCAGCTGTGGATTAGGGCACAGGAATTTAGCCTTTTCCCCAGTCAGCTACACTACTACAGACTCAGCCATCAAAGTTCATCTAGTTGCCTTCTTCCCCAACCCCTCTTGCATTTCAGCTGTTACTCTCAGTTCCTCTGCCACAAGTCATCATCTGACCGCACTGAAGGCAAAAACCATCTACCATGTACAGATTTCAGGATTCACTAATGCTGGCGAAGGACCTCCGAGTCTTTCACAATCTTTCATCACTCCAAAATATGGTACTGTGAAAGCTCTATGCATCTGTGTTACCCAGTATCAATTCTTGCTTTATCTGCTATATATGGCATTATTCTCTACCCTTTCCTGCTTCTCAAGAAGTAATAAAATGTTCATGCACAAGATTTATTATTTAATCCTTGGTTACAAAATTGTTCCTTTGTTAGAGGTAAGCTATGCATCACAGAACAACTCTGCCTGTATTTCACTACCTAACTTGCAGGGAAGGCTTAGCTCAGGTTCCTCATCTCCGAAATGTTTTCTGAAATTTTTATGCCAGCTGTATGCACATATCTTTATTTATTCCCAATTCCTGTCATACGTTTCATCAGTTTAAATAATCTGCCTGTGACTCATTAAATTCAGTAATCTTTGCTCTCCACAAAATCCTGAGCGATCACGTAAAACCAGTTTGCAGTTAGACCCCTAAGCCATTAACTGTGGAAAGAAAAAAAAAAAAAAAAAAAAAAAAAAAGGCTTGCATAGTAATGGGCTCTAATATTAATTTTCTGATAAACCTAGTTGCATACAACCGTTCATATTACTATTTTGATGTCCCTACATTCCCCTTTTCTCCTGTTTACAAAGCACCAGCCTCAGAAGCTGAAAGCACAGCTGCTCAAGGACAGAGCAGACAGATGGCACAGCCCATGGCTTGAAAGCTGTACAGCATGACGTAGCTCGCTTTGCCTTGTGCATCAGGCTAAGCTCCTGCCCTTGCCGTTGGGAAACAGACCGCACTCCACATTAAGTCTCCTGTGCACTTTCCTTTTCAGATTTTAATTTAAGTTACTCTACATCTGATCCAGCCTTTTTGACAAGAACTTCTGAGACCTAGACAGAAGTTTTGACCCAGAGCAAATCTCATTGTGTTAAATGTAAGGTCATACTTCATTGTCTGGATGCATTAGAAAGAATTTTTGAAAAACTAAAACGCAGAGCCCAATGTAGCATTAGAAAATAGCAACTAAATATGTAGCAGTATTGAACATCTGGAGATGAAGAGTCCCAAGGATCCCCTCATCTCAATTTCCTGCTTGATTTGTAAAAAAGGACTCACCAGCCAGCCAAACACCCATCTTCATAGAATCAGCAAGGAGATCCAGTAAATCTACAGCCTCAGGCTTCACCTCAAACTGCAGCCTAAACAGAGGCAAAATCCCTTACAGCTAGCAAAGTCTAGATTTGACTTGAGAACCAGACAACACTGAAGCCAACACTAAGGCAGGGTAATGGGCTATATAACCTCCCACAGTCTCTCATAGCTGTGTCATTTTTTTTTCCCTGTGGATGTGAGTCATTGCCCAAAGCTCCAAGAGGGGTGCTCTGAGAGCAGCTCCTGACAGGAAGGTGATCAGCTCAAAAATCCCAAGAGACACTCCTACAGGGGCCAGTGATGAGCAGACAGGCATGAGTGGTACAATGGGATCAGTCAGCTCAGCAGAAACTCTTTTTGAAGTTCCCATCCCACTCCACCGCTGCCCCTCTGCAGGGAAATCAGAGTTGGCCCCTGCCAGCCTGGGGCCAGCACCAGCATCCCAGGGTGCCAGGAGTGATGTGCACAGCCTGCCCTCTTAGAAAGAGCCAGGGAAGACAATTCCTCAGGAGGTCCCCATGGTGGGTGTCCCTGGAGAGCACAGCATCTTGTTGCCAGCTTTGTTGTTTTTGAAACCCTAGGTGCAAGAAAGGAGGTTGAAAAAAAGGGCTCTGATGAGAGGTCTGTGGACAAGCAGTCAGCTGAAACCCATTTCAACAGCTCAATTGGCAAACTCAGCTCTACTTTACAAACCCCTTCCTCTACAGCAGAAACAGCTGGTGTGACTTTTCAGTAAAGATGTATTTAGCTTTGTGTCAGGGGAAACAGTGAGATGTAATAGATCAGGTTGCACAGAGCCTCATCCAGCCTGGCCTTGAATGTTTCCAGGGGTGGGGCATCCACCACCTCTCTGGGCAACCTGTGCCAGTGCTTCACCACCCTCAATCTAAAAAATTTCTTCCTTATATCCATTCTAAATCTACCTCCCTCTAGTTTGAAACCACTACCCCTTGTCCTGTCACAACAGGCCTTACTGAAGTTTCTCCCCGTCTTTCCTCTAGGCCCCCTTCAGGTACTGGAAGGGCACTATCAGGTCTCCCCAGAGCGTCCTCTTCTCCAGGCTGAACAGCCCCAACTCTCTCAGCCTGTCCTCATAGGAGAGGTGCTCCAGCTGTCTGATCATAATAGCTCCCAGAAAGAGCCAAACTCAAAACAATCAGGAAGGAGCAGGAGCTGTTTGTTCCCCCTGTTCCAGTCTACGGGTCTGAGGGATGGGACACCTCTTCCAGGCCACCTGTGTCACTGCGCAGAGGCTAAAACCAGCAATAGTTTTCTCTTTGTTAGATGGGAAAGTAGACCTCTAAGTAGAAGCCCAGGAGCAAATACTTACCAAACAAACTTCCTCCTATGTGTCCGAAAGTCCTCAAGGAAGATGGAGGTTTAGTGGAAATGATAGTGAATTAGGAATATGCAATGATTAAACATATAGAAAGAGACAACATTACCAGCTCCTGTCGCATCTCCTTTGTCCTTCAACAAAGATGCTAATTGTCACTAACCCAACATTTCAATTTAGATTACCAAGCCTGGTCTTCAGTTTTTAATTAGCATTATGCTTAATAATCGTTACAGAGTCTTGTTTTGATGGTCATGAAAATACCAATAAAATGCTATGTACAAATGGTAGTTAATTTAAATGCATAGGAAATGTCAGTCATTTAACATGGCAATAAATTTAGAATATTTCTTTACAGATTGAAAATATCATGCTGGCCCAGTGTACCAAGTCCAAGAAATAGCAGTGCACTCCAAGATATGGCAAGTACTCTTTCTGATGGTGTGAAAAAACACACAAGAAAGCTCTTTCCTACTGAGTAATCAGTAATGCTAGTTGTTAGTCTTTTCACACTTCACCCTAGTAAATGTCTAATGACAACCGTTGGGAAGCTAGGGTAGTATCAGAAATACAGGATGAGGGAAGATTGTTGTTTAGGCAGAGGCTGTATACGCTTTTTAATTTAATAAAGGTTCTCAGACTTTTTTGAGAACATTATAGAGTATTTAAAGGTAAGGTTGTTAAAAGAACAAAGCAAAGTTGAATGAGGGGAGATAAAGCCTAAAGAGAGAAATGCAGGTTTTATATCCAGTCAGTTTTCACCAACAGAAACTAAGTACAAGTTATTCAAAATACAGAGTAATTCATCATGGCCTAATTCCACAGTAGTCTCACAACGGAGGCCATGTATGTGGTGTTTTCTGAAATCCAATTCTCACCTCTCAGTCTCAGTGCGCCCAGAGCAGTCCAGGGGCTGTGGCGGGTCAGCTGGCAGCTGGCTGAGGAGCATCCCCAAGTCAAGAGGCACCAAGGTTCAGCAGTGTGTTCAAATCTTACCCAAGCTTTCCCATACGCTTTGGTAAGGGTACCCAAACTTCGAGACTGAAGAAGTGCCTGGGAATCAGCTGTTGGCAGTTGGCTGCTGGAGATCATGTTATTCATTTTGCCTACTAGGGGACTTATTTGCATCTTCCTTTCCTTACCTCCCTCCTTTTAAACAAGTTTCTGCTCCAGTTTTGCTGACACCTGATACTAAAAGTCCTTCCTCTAGGACACCTCAGTTTTTCTCCCAAATCTCAGACCACCAACCATCAGGTTTTGGAGCAGGAACTTGTACTGCTTTCCTTTTTAAATATCTTCAGTTTTTCTAGCAGTCCTGAACTTAATTTGGCACTCATAGATCTAGTTTCTCAGGCCGACTTGTGAGCTTTAACATGGCATCCTTCTTTCTATTAGTCAAAAATCTGTAAGGTATCTGCAAGCCAGACACTGTCCAAACCTAGGACAGAGAATGAAATAATCAGCAAAGAAATTTCGGAAGACCCTGACAGGCTGCTGGTAACTAAAGCTTTTGTTGAACATCAGCAATACCTTCTTCAACACAGCAAGTATGAACTTTCATATTCAGATCAGGACTTCCTTGCTTTACTCCTTCCTTTCTTCCATCTAAATGCGGATAAAGAAGTGGTGAGCTCAGAGGCAGTATCCAATGGCCATTTTGCCAAAGCCAGATAATGCCGAACAAAGGAGGATCAGGTGTACAAATGTACAGCTGTACAAAGTCAGAGTCTCAAAAGTCATGCTATTAGAAGATTGCGATTTCACTCTTTTGTTCAGTTAAATAAATTGATCTGCTCACAAGCAGTAGGCAATTTGCAGTTCTCAGTACTGGGATTCAGATGTCCCTCACCAGCCACTCCAGTAGAAATAACTCCCCCTAATCCTCCTGCTTATTCTCGGCCATTCATTTAGAAAGTAAGAGATCTGCAGATTCGATACTTATTTTAAGTGAAACTTCTCAAACGCAAAAAAGGAACCTAGTATATTCAACATTTGGAGAATTTCTGCCTTAAAGAAAGCGCAAGGCCTGAAGCTGTTTCAATGTAACAAGGTGGAGTTGAATTGCAGGCCAAGATCAGCAAGAGAGGAGTACAAACTACCAGCCAAAATAACCTAATAGATTCAAAGAATAATTGCCACTGTGAAGAAGTGCAGGTGAAATATATTGAGACTGCATGTTATAGAAAGGATAAACAGGCTTTATGAACCAAAGTGCCACTTTTATATAAATACTTTAAAAGCTAAATATACCTATTTAAAATGCATTTGACTGTTCTTGCAGAGGCAAAGAAACGATAAAAGGAAATGAAGTCTGTATTAGCCAAGTCTGGTAGAGAAATATTCCCATGTTGATAACATGGCAGAAACAGAAATAACAGATATCACATAAGGGCTTGAGGGAAAGCAGAAAAAGCTCTTTGTGAGGAGATAGTACAATAAAGCAGTTATTGTACTGTCAGATCTATTGTCTAGAAGTAATCTGATATTGTGAACAGTTCATGAAATGTGGAGAAAGGTATTCCCCAAAGGACCACCCTAAAATGGAGGCAAGGAGTAGATCTCACTATATTCTGTATATTTATTCTATTTGTAGGTTATTTCAATACTGAACCCCATTAGGTTAGTTGAGAAATGTAGCAGCTCTTGACAGAAAAACATATATAGTCCAGATAGGTGGCAAGAGAATTTGTACCTTTAATCCAGACAGAGCATTCTTTATTGCAATCTAAGGCAATGATACATCCCGTGGTACAGGGCAGCAGGAGGAACTGGAAACACTCTCAATTCAGTCAGCACACAGAGGCCAGGAAAATGAACTGTGGAGACGAACCCGGCCAGCCAGCCAGCCCATCAGCGTCCCATTCTTCATGTTTAGACAAGATTCTTCAAAGATGCTTTTTCTTCATCTATTAGTGCCTTTTTCCAACAGAAGCTCACATCGAGCTTATTTTAGATTTGGTAGGATAGAGTTCAGGCTGCTGTTCATAATGAATATGATGATGGAGGTATATATCACAAAGGTCTTAATTCAAAACAAGGCAAAAGCTGACCATGCAGAGGTGTCTACTTATCCTATTACAAGAGGAAAGTAGAGATTTTTTTAATGTGGGATTGCTGATATGTCAAAGAACAGCATACTCATTTCCAAGTCAGAGCACAAATTGTAAGAAGGAAGAAATTAAAAAAACAATACACATTTACTTATTTATTGCAAAAGAACCATAACAGTTTAAACAAATTCAGAGCACCTGAGGAGGGAATAAAAGGGAAGGACAAAAAAAAAGCTAATAGTCATACCAGAGAACATACCCGCCTGGCCATAATTTAAAAAATATTATGGCAAATGTAGGCAAGCCCAGCAGAACAATCTAAGTGGAAAAGAATGATGCTTGATATTGTTCTTTATTTAGTCATCCAGAATTTACAAAAACTTGTAACCCAAAGTACACTCAGGTCATGACACTGCATTAAGTTGAATAACAAACTGCTTGCAGCAGCTGACACCTAAATCTTGTTTGGCTGCTGTTCAATTCAAGCTGCTGCCTTTTTATAGCAACAGATTTGTTAAACTTTTTGAAAGCTGTGGGGCTCAGAACAGCCCATTGTGAAGCCTACCTTTTATCATCACTGTGTTTTGTCCCAAGCACACAGGAAAGCAAGAAAAACTTTGCTTAAATACTATGGGAGAGGAGAAGATGGCCATCTGAATTAGGGAAACAAATATTTTCATTCATGTTCCTAAAACCAATGAAGATGAGATAAACTCATTTAGATAGCATATGATATAGGCAGGATCAGCCTGCCTGGCTTTATTCTTTTGTTATTTATTTCAGTAAATTGCCAATTGCACTTTGCAAAAAGTATGATACTGAAATTATTCTTTCTTCTTGTTTTGTCTTGCAGAATAGTTGGAAATCTGTTTCAAGATCACTGCTTCAGGCTGTGTCAGACAATGACACTACCAGCCTTCATGTCATAGAGCATGAGTCAAAGGCTTCTTTGAAGTTAGACCTCTTTACACATGGTGGAGAAGACAGCAAGTGTGACACTTGCCAGTCAGAAGAACTTAGCAATAACACAGACGTAAGCCTAAGGCAAGAAGAAATCCCTGAAAAAGCAGTTACAACTGAAGAAGAAGGAATAATTTCCATTACAGTACCCCTCTTGAGTGACTACACCAGCATGGAGTTCAGCCAGAAAACTCTGATGAGTCTGACAGTGAAGCTGCCTGCAAGAGCTGCTCGTCCTCATCTGGAAATGGAGCTAAGCAGTAAGCCAGCACAAACTGAGCATCAGGTTTTATTTGCTCCCCAAGATTACCTTAAACAAACCCAGGTAGTATTTCTGCCATCTGGACCAACTTGGATGGGACAAGTCAATTTGAACTGAAGCATCTTCAAAATTTCCCGTACCATAAAATCAAGTTCCAAACCCTCTGATGCTTGAATGGAGTCCTTAGGATGATGTAGGACAGTGAGTTTGTGACAATGGTTAGTCTCTACTTCAACAAGCTTCCTCGGTGAAATAGATTGATTATATAATTTTATTAGCTATTTCACCACAGTCATTCTTGGGAAAATGCTACTGTCTTCACACAGGCCAAACGTTCAGGGAACTGTATCAAAAACCTTCCAGTAAGGTACTGCTTGCTAGGTGCTTCTTCCCGGGGCACTCAGGAGGCCATTTCAAGGCTTCCGCTCTAAGCATAATGTTGTTCTAGTCATCAGGAGAGTACTCTAATCACTGTGACCATCTGATTTCCAGATCTGATAAGTTCTTCAGTAAAAATTCCAGCAAAAGCGTCTACTGCTCCAAAGAAGCTCTCCAGTTGGTCAAAGCTGGCCAAACAAAAAAGTGAAAAGCCTTTATTTTAGGAATAGAAAATTATGCTTATCCATCTATGTAAAGCACTATTAGATCTTTACACCTTTATTCATTGTAGATGAATAGTGTTGTGTCAATGAAGATGATAGTAAGTATCATTACCAGTACTGGAGTTTTTAGTTGCATTAAATTAAGGGTAGTTCTTTCTACATTTATCTACACAGACATAGAAATACATTCATGATCTGTTATGAGATGTAGTTGCAGGTACAATTTCACGCTGCATGCAATGATGGTATCTGTTGAACAGACTTCAAGAGCTGAATGGATAGTTCAGTTTGTCATCCTTCCAAAGCTTGCATAGAGGAGGAGTCACTGAGGATAATGGGGATAAGGGGATCTTTCGACAGGGGATAAAAAGGTCTTCCTTGATATACTCTCTCTGTGACTCCATCATGTATGTCCACCATGCGAGGAGTCTGAACTGGTTTTCCAGCTTACAACAACTTCTTATGTATGTACTCTGTAGGCATTAATGGTTTGCAGTTATTGTAGAAGACCTAGTTTATTGTTGTTGTTTCCAGTTTACAGAGCATTTTATTAAAATTATTTTGTTGAGAAAGAAATTAATCAACTGTACTGTAAGCAACAGAGGCTCCTTAAATGGTTATATTTTAAAATGCTCTCATTAAAAGTGAAGGATGATTCACATTTACACAAATATTTCTGTGCATATTAGGCAGTATGAGTTACAGAATAGCCATACTTAACAAAAAGCTCAAAGAAACTGTATATCCTCCACTTGACTGACTTAGTGAGGCTCCATAACAAAACCTGTTTTACTCACTTTCCTTACATATAGTCACTCTGTCCTTATTTATACCTCTCTATGTCTCTTAGGACTGGCAGGAACCAACTTGTATTTCACTGTGGGTTTTGCATTGTTTTTTCTTAGCACTTAAGATGCATTGTTTTGCCACAAAGCAATGTACCTGTTACCACTCGCCTTTGTTACCTCTGCTCATTGAGAAAACAGGTAACAGAAGCATTGCCGAGACCACCTCAAACGTTTGAGCAGTCTTTTAAATCTCTTTCTTCTTTGTTTCAACTTCAGTCAGGTGACTTTGCCTGATTTGAATTTAGGAGAAATCAAATTAGCGGAGCTGTTGCTACTTGCAAAGTAAATAAGTAGAATCAAACTGATGGCTTGTGAGCACTTTTAATATATGAAGCAGGCTTCATACACAAAACTCAAAAGATGGTTTGGGCTTTTGACCCAGAGAGTATTGCCTCCAAGATACTAGCCACTGCCTGGCATCCTGCTAAAGAAAATTAATTTATCTGGCCTGGGATTTTCCCTAGAAGTACACATGGATCTATTTGCCTCAAATAGAAGGGATGGATGTATTCCACTTTCAGTTATAAAGCTCACAGTATATGTAATTCTTCGTTGATCTAGTTTGAGCAATACCACATTCAATAGTTGTATAATGGCTGTAAATGGTACATTTGGGAGAATGAGAGATGCATGAAAAATTCTAGTATGGAGAACTAGAAGAACTCATCCCATCATGATGTATCCTTTGAGAGCAAAGAAAGAACCTTTTATGTGGAGAGAAATAGAAGAGTACACAGCTAAACAGTTTCATCCAGCCAAAAAGGAGGCTTTGGTGGAATAATGTACCTACTCAGGGACACAGGACCAGGAGACACACAGTGCTCAGATCTTTGGATTAGGGGCAACCAGTTCTTTGTGGGGTTTTTTAGTTCTTTTATGGTGACTTTTAGTTCATTTGGAAAGGACCTACAATGATCATATAGTCCAACTGTCTGACCTCTTCAGGCAGTTAAAAAAAGTGTGTACATATACAGATGTATCATGTCTGCAGAAGCCTACCTCTACAAATAAACATGTAAGCTGTTTCGTTTCACGTGCTATAGTACTGTTCAAGTGGTTTCTGCAGTGTTCCTGGCTTCAGCATTCTTAGCTTTGATACATGTTATGTTAAGAGTGAAATTGCAAATATGAAGGCTCAGGACAATAAAAGCCAAGTCATTTTTAAATATTTTCTTTTTTTTCTTTTCCCAGTTGATATAGCTCTAGATGACCACTGTTAGCATTAGTGAGAGTTTAGACATTTTAAAAGCTTAGACATTTAACTGTAGGCCTTGAGGCCCATAAGTATAGTGATTTGTAGCATGGGGTATTATACTGCAGGGTCAGAATGTTTTAGCATTTTATATTTACAGAGAAAGGAATGTAATATTCAGTCTCTAATGTGGCCTCTAAAATAAGCACAAAGTAAAGTTAGTACATATCTATTTTTTATGGTAGCCAGAACAGATTTTGTTTCTTGCACACTTTGATGTAGTGTGGACACTGAGGGTTTTTTTTTTTAACACTTAAGCTCAAACTACAGTGCAGTAGCTAGACAGCGCTGAAAATTATCAAAGTTAACACAGTGTTTCAGAGACAAAACAAACAGCTACTCAGCCTGGAACAGGAGATTGCAGCAACCACAAAACTCTAGAAGGTTTTTTTTTTTTCACTCTGTATTAACTACCAAATAGAATAATAGTAACTACAGAATATCTACAAATTCCCTAAACCTCTAGGCTTTTGGGGTACTTTGGCAACCCTAAAAGATGCTTTTACAGCACAACGGCATCCGCACTTGAGCAGAATCCTCCTGAAAGCAGAGGGCAGAAGTGCATCCTGTCAACCTGAGTCAACTCCAGTTACTGCTACAAAAATTGTCAAATAATGAAGCACTTTGTTAAAACCCCCTACTTCAGAAGACACTTGTCTCAGAGCTCCTGACTCTACGTCACAGGCTTTTGGTTTGCCTCTGTCTCTCTCTCAATGGCACTGTGTGTCCACTGCCTGAGAGATGTTAACTGTGTCCTGGTGATACGTTGATGGGATCTGTATGAACGTGTAATAGAACTCAGGACAGCTTACATCAGTCACTTCTGAGCACAGTTTACAGAAGACTACTGCTAAGACAAATCACTGCATACCAATGCAGGGGAATAATCTTATCCCTATATCTATTTTATTTCTACAGCAGAAGCACCAGTTTAATTAGAATCATAGAATCATAGAATCATAGAATGGCTAGGGTTGGAAGGGACCATCAAAGGTCATCTAGTCCAACCCCCCTGCAAGAGGCAGGGACATCCCTGACTAGATCAGGTTGCTCAGAGCCTCATCCAGCCTGGCCTTGAACGTTTTCAGGGATGGGGCATCCACCACCTCTCTGGGCAACCTGTTCCAGTGCTCTACAACTCTCATTGTAAAAATTTTTTTTCTAATATCTAATCTAAACCTACCTCCTTCTAATTTAAACCCATTACCCCTTGTCCTATCACAACAGGCCCTACTGAACAGCCTCTCCCCATCCTTCCTGTAGGCCCCCTTGAGGTATTGGAAGACTGCTATCAGGTCTCCCTGGAGCCTCCTCTTCTCCAGGCTGAACAGCCCCAACTCTCTCAGCCTGTCCTCACAGGAGAGATGCTCCAGCCCTCTTATCATCTTCGTGGCCCTCCTCTGGACCCTCTCCAACTGGTCCATGTCCTTCTTATGTTGGGGACTCCAGAGCTGGACGCAGTACTGCAGGTGGGGTCTCACCAGGGCAGAGTAGAGGGGGAGAATCACCTCCCTCGACCTGCTGGCCACACTCCTCTTGATGCAGCCCAGGACGCGGTTGGCCTTCTGGGCCACAAGGGCACATTGCTGGCTCATGTTGAGCCTCTCGTCCACCAGCACTCCCAAGTCTTTCTCCTCAGGGCTGCTCTTGATCCATTCTCCGCCCAGCCTGTATTTGTTCCTGGGATTGCCATGACCCAGATGCAGGACCTTGCACTTGGCCTGGTTGAACTTCATGAGGTTGGCACGGGCCCACCTCTCCAGCCTGTCCAGGTCCCTCTGGATGGCATCCCTCCCTTCCAGCGTGATTTAATAATTAATAATTAATAAAACTGAAAACAACCTGCTGTGCTAGAAACAGTCATTCACATTGCCCATCCTTAGAGCCCTGTTCAGTGCTTCATGGATTCATAGAATAAAATCGCAGAATCATTTCAGTTGTAAAAGACCTTTAAGATCATTAAGTCTAACCACAAACCCAATACTACCAAGTCCACCACTAAACCATGTCCGTAAGTGCCACACCTACAGGTCTTTTAAATACCTCCAGGGGTGGTGACTCTACCACTTCCCTGGGCAGCCTGGTCCAATGCTTGACAACCCTTTTGGTGAAGACATTTTTTCCTAATATCCAATCTGCAACTTGAGACCATTCCCTCTTGTCCTCTCACTTATTACTTGTGAAAAGAGACTGACACCCACCTCGCTACAACCTGCTGTCAGGTAGCTGTAGAAAGCTATAAGGTCTCCCCTCAACCTCCTTTTCTCCAGGCTAAACAACTTCAGTTCCCTCAGCTGCTCCTCATAAGATTCATGCTCTAATTTCCTCGCACAAATCCTTCCCTGGCCAGGGTAAAAAGTCTACAGCAATAAGCTAACCAATGAAGTAATCTGGACCTGTTGAAGTCGTAGACATAAGCAGGACAAAGGAAAATCCTGAGCAGTGGTAGGCACAGCAACAGCCAGCACTGCCGGGGAACTTACGATGAAAGGGGTTCAGGTCCTTACCGGAGACACTGGAGTTTAGGCAGGCTGGAGAGTAGTAGACATGCTACTTTAACTGAAAAATTGTAGGCTGCAACTAGGTTTTGATAATCTGCTAGTATGGAAATGGATAGCAGAACCATAAAGATCTTATGGGTATTTTCTGACCTTTCCCAAACAGTAACTGGTACTGTTGAACTTTGCTGGTAGGGGTTCAGGCCAAGGTACTCTGCTGTCAGCAACCTTCACCTTTGTTGTGAATCACAATTAAATAACTGTTCTGGCGTTAATTTCAACTGTATGGTTACTGGGTATCACCAGAGTTAGAATTGGTAAGGCTCAGTAATTCCCTTTTGCTATGACACCTGTGGCTGTGATTTCATTATCTTGTTGGCTTTGGCAGGTTACATCTATCTTGAAATGAAAGTGGCCACTGTGGCCTCTCTGTGTTAGGTTCAAGTGCTACATATTCACTCCTGGAATGGACGCTACCTGTATTTCTGCAATTTTTCCTTATCATAGCTGAGTCAAACCAGTTGTAATTGCCAATGCCTATACAACATACACAGACAAGCTATTTACCTAGGCACAGACTGTATAGTGGCTTCTCAACACTGCATGGGTTACTACCTCGTTGTTAAAAAAGCAATAGCACATAGTCACGTAGAAGTCTAATTTGTCAGCTGGGTCACACAAATGTCCTTCCCATGATATACAGCATTTGTGGAACTATTAAGACAAAAAAATCCACATGGAATACGTTGGCTCAATGAAAATTAACATTGCTAGTAAGGATCACACTAGGGAAAAAAAAATATATATATATTTCCATTACTAACATACGAGATTTTGTGCTTGCTGAGAAAAGCCCTAGCTCCAACCCCAGTTAAAATGCAATCCAGTGGTACATGATTCTATTCACCCTACTTCAATGGTCATTCAGCCTTGGCTAGAAAACCCTCAGAATTTTGCAAAACATAAATAAGGAAAGGAAAGCCATGTCAGTATACATAAATTAACCATATATAGGACATATCTCCATTGGAATGATTGAGGAGTCTGCAATGCCATGATAAGTTGTACGTGTACTCATAAACCCATTATATGATTGCTTTGATGCCATTTGCTGTAAAAACGTTTCTTACATTTCTCTGAGCATCAAGGTTTCTCCACTCTGTTTCCATATTTGTGTATTTGAAGTTGCAGGGTTGTAGTGAACTTTAAATCCTGTGTCCATCAAATATTTTATTGGCAAATAGTCAATCTATTTTGTTTGTAATGCTACAAGTGACTCGGCTTCTGCTTGCTATATCTGACAAAAAGGTGTGCTGATCCTAGCACATGGAGAAGTAACACCAGAGAACCAGTTTCAAGCATAACAGAATACTACTTTTTCAACTTCTAAGGACAGTTGCATTTTGGTTTTGTTTTAGGGTTTTTTTTTTAACACCAGTTTGTTACTGGAAAGCTTCAAGGAACAAAATGGGAGGTTTGGATGCAGAGAACAAACTGCCTGACAGAGCTCCAAGCAGTGGGAACAAAATGGAAGACACACTATTTATTTTTCCTTATGCTCCTACACTTGCATAGTCTGTCCTTCGAGTAGTCCCAATACGTCTTGGACGTGGAACTGGCCGTGCTGCCTGGGAGGCCCAGTGTTGCGTACTGGCACCACAGTCCTCTGCCTGATGCTGTGTCAGCAGAATCCAGCCTTACAGTTCCCATCTCTTTTCTGCGCTGGCAAAACTCTTGTTGCAGTCATAGACTGAGTAAGGACTACAAAGCTCAGATTGACTTAATTTTCTCTTGATTTAGATTAAATAAAAGCACCTTCCTGCTCCCAAGCATTTTAAATGACCTGTCCCACCCCAAAAGAAACAGTTTGAACAAATACATTTCATCAGCTGATTAGCTGCATGTCACCAAATGCACACCTCCATCATACACAGCCTCAGTCCCCTAGTGTTGCTCCAAGGCACCAGGTAACGAACTGGGCTTCTCCTCAAAGTCAAAATGAAGCTATTTCAGATAGGACTGAAAAGGCCCTGTAGCTCCTACACGGAGTACCTCCTGTCACTGTAAAAATAGGTACATCACGTTCCAGTGCATATTAGCAGATTACTACTGCATTACAGTACTAAAATAGCGTGGTAGAGTACTAAAAATAGTGGTGCTTTGCAGCAGGCTTGTAACAAAGCACACTGTTCATACAAATGTGCAGCATTTCAAACTGTGTCTGACACGTTACTGGGATGGCTCAGGAGCAGGTGCTGCAGCACTGAATGTTACACGGTAGTGCAGCACAAGTGCAGCTTCTTGAAGAAGATGCTCTTCCTACACCAGCTACTACACTTGTACTTTTTACCATTCCAGGATAGATTCTGGCTTGAGCATTTCTGTTTCTCCTCTGTAATTCCCTCCACAAGCCTTAAGGGGCTTGAATCTGTCTCGGAGTTTTCTCTCTCAGGACATACAAGCAGCCTGTGTTCCCAGCAATGAGGGCAACATTTCAAAACAAGATACTGCCTCAGCAAATCCCAGACTGCATTTTGCAGTCTTGGTAAGTGATACACAGAATCATATTAAAAAAAAAGAAAAAGGAAGGCTTCCATCTAGTGATTCAAAGCATTGTGCTGGAAAGGGTATATTCTCAACAGCAGCGCAGCAAGAACACCATGAGCTTTCTGGAAAGCTGGTGTCAAAGGTTATCAAATCACAGCGGTAAAGCCAATTTTCTGTATAAGCCCCGAATCAGCAGCCTGCCTAAGCACCCACCTGTCAGTAGAGCCCTACTGCAAAAGACTTTCATTCCTCTGCCTCACTTTTCAACCACCCCACTTCCACACATGCAGTCCTCTTCAACCAGTACAGCCATTAATCCTTCAAGATTTACACATCTGGTCTTCCCCTCCATTTCAAATTTACCTCAATTTATAGTTCATAGTACACAAGTTCACACCTTCATAATAAAAAAAGGAATGGGGAGACTGAATTGTACACTGTTCTCGCCCCCTGTTCCCAAACCCAAAACCTGTCCTCCACCCAAACATTGTCACAGCTTCCAACTAGCTAAGCACCAAGCAACAACGACAGATTATATGGTACAAATAATCATATTATCCCAGCCGGAGATGTTTGATCCCTAACGTTAGGGATTTCACATCTTGTATGTGTGTCTGTAAGTCAGAACACGAATCAACAGTGGAACTACCAGGTTTGGACAGTCACTCACCCCTTTATGCTCTTCTGAACTTGGGGGAGTCAGGGGACAGGAACGGTGCTTAAATGCTTTTATAAAGCTCTTGAGAACTATGATTTGGAAGGCTGACACATAATATTCTTTGCCTTTATGCTCTTTATAGATCTCTATTCATCCCTCTGTATAAAGAGGATAAAGGCAAAATTTTCTTATCTTGTAGGCAGAGGATGACAGAGAAGCCATGAAATATAACTTAAAAAGGGATATACTACTCCTTCTAATTGCAGTTATGAGCTACTATTAGAATAGAGTTACCCATCTGACAGAAGAAAAGAAAGTTCTTAAATAAAAGAACCAGGATTTCTGTTTTATTAGCATCCATTGAATTAATACAGTCCTTACAACTATACATTACTCCAGGTGAAAATCATCAAAGGGAATCTGATTTATGAGAAGGAATTAACTTGGCTACCACCTTTCACCTAGTCATAAAAGCATCATAAATGCTTATTTCTAATGCATTCATTGCAATGCAGTCAGCAAGGTCTAACACCTTCCATCAAAAGATTCTGAAATATACTTTAAACTAATAAATTCAGCATTGCCACACTTTGGTTGAACAAAGCAAGTATTTCAAGTCCTGTTATAAAATTAGAGGAGTAAAGAACAGAGTATTTGAGTGGCCTACTCTGTGTTCCACATTATCTGAGAAATGGCACTATAAAACAGTCCTCAGCTCTCCTAGGCTCACACCATAACTGTACAGCTGTCACCTTTCCATCCTCTTTGGAGATGAAGCAACAGAACAAACATATCACAGCTCTAAGGACTGGTAATAGATCAAAGGATATCCTTGCTGATATAAATGAAACTTCGACAGATCAAGTAACACCTTACAATTAACATGATAAATATCCAGTCAACATCTTTTGCAGAGGCTGGCCCCTCTTCTCTGCATCTCAATAAACTCTTTAATAATGTATCTACCCCAAATCTCTCCTGGCTAGAGAATTTAGCTGGGCACACCAAAGCCAAAAAGCACTGCGTGTTTGCTCCTGGTTAATATACACCAGCTCATAACATCTTTCTATTTATTCTGTATTACTGTTCGTTCAGAAATACTCTTCATTTTGCTTGAAGCTCATCCGTAACATGGGTTAGTACAATTCATAGCATGGTTCAGAGAAGTCAAGTCCTTACTAGCTACCTAGTCTTGGCTAGACCAGGCAGGATGACAGGGACGTGTAAGAGTTGAATACTCACGGGGAAAACACCAAGCTAGCAGAAAGTATTTAACAGCTCAGAAGACTTACTAAACAAGTTTTAGTTAAACACTCAGGTTAAAATTGAACAAAGCAGAGGAGCAATTGTGGAAAATGTTACCTCACCACAGTAAGATATAAATTCAATGAAGGCAGATTATTATACATTTGTTTAAGGTTCACATTTCATGTGGACCAACACATTTGCTTTGAACTTTTAAATAGAGAAATCTGAAGCAGCACACTTAAAGACTAGTACTAACACTCCTGTCTGCCTGTTGTCTTAAAACAAGTAGGCAAAACAAGCCATTTACACACACACACACAAAAATTTATTTTAGAAGACTGTTACTGTTTTGGTCAATTTTCTATCACCTCCTCTAAAAATAATTTATTTTTAGTGAGTGATTACTTAAGGAAATTAGGTAGTATATAATATAAATAGATAATACACGATTTTGAACCACTGCTAAGACATCTCAATATATTTCTCAGATCTGGTTTTCCCTGCTTTCCGAGGAGCAGCATGGTGAAATGCAGTTACCCAGATCAGTGGGAGTTAAGCCAGTCACAAGTCTCATCACAGACACGAGTGCTGTCAAAAATAATGAGATCCCTACTGCACAAGTTAGTCTGTAGAGAAGCACATCTCAAAACCTCTGCTCCTTAGTCATTGCTGTTTATTTAGACTCTTACATTATACTAAGCAAGCAAAGCTTAAGCACTGAAAAGTGAATTTTATATGAAAATATCCATTAAATATCCAATAAATTGACATATACTGCCAACACCAGCAGCTCTGCAGGAACCCCTGATCCTACTTTAACAACAATAACAAAACAAGAAGGGGGGGGATTTTGACATACACTTCTATATAGCCACATTTATTAACTCACTGTTTAAGTGGCAAGCTCTCCCTGGTGGAACTATGGTACTTTTCTCTGGAGAAGAAAACCCCTTGCTCAGCCACAGTTCCAGAAGCCTATTCTGTAACTGAACAGTGAGGATACATTCAATTACTTAACCCCTCACCACCTTTTCTGTAATATTCTTGTATCAGTCCAATACTTAGTTAGAAAACACTTGACTCCCTCAGGCAGATGTAGGCCCCCCTCGCCAGAAAAAAAAAAAAAAAAAAAAAAAAAAAAAAAAAAAGAGAGAGAGGGGGAGAGAGAAAAAGAATTGCTTCACAGCCATTTGCTGCATCTCATCCAAATTTAGTGGAAGTGAGTCTATGACACCATTAAAACTCTAGGATATCATTTATTTACAAAAAAAATCGACAACATAATAGCAGCATTTGACATATATGTACTTGTACCATTTCATAGTTGCTTCATGAATGCAAAAATACAATCTACCGACATGGAACAAGTTTGGTTATATGTTTATTAAACTTAGAACACCTACTTTATTAGCGGAAATATCAAACCTAGGCAAGGGAAATAACACTTCTGCTGCTGTAGTGCTTAGGTTCTCCAGGCATATCTGAACTAGACTGTGATAAGTGCTGTGTATAACAAATTAATCAGCTCAGGATCTACTGACAGACTACACAAACTGTGCATGTGAAATTACTCTCTTGATGTTTCCAGAGCAGATCACTCATTCTTTTGATTAAATTATCATGAAAATTATGTATTTATGAAGTAGCAATTTCTAAGTGGTCCATGATTTACTCGTCAGTGCAGCAGTAGTTCTAAATCTTTGCGCTAAGGAAGGTTCTATTGAGTAGAGCAACAACTTTTAAGAAAGCTATTTTACTGGCAGCCTCATTGATGGCATCAAGAACTGAGTGAAAGGAAAATGAAATGGTTCTTTTACCATTACTGATAAGTCTTTCAGGTTAAAAAAAAAACAAAAAAACAACCATATGTAACCTTTTCAATGGGAGAAGAATAATTTCATTAACAAGATTAACATTTAACAAATGTGTATGGAACATGCTTTGTACACCAAAAATCTATAGTCTTGTGTCAAATTTGGCACTAGATTAATGTAAAAAATGTAATGATTTTTTTAAAATGTAAGATGAAGCTTTCCAGAAGAAAATACATAAACAAGTAAAACTTTGTTTTTCTTCTCCATTTCTCCTGTGTTAAGCTCAACAATAATAAAACTGCCATGACAATTTAAAAAAAAAAAATTTAAAAATTGCCCTCTTTGATATTAAGAGTTCGTGGTTTCATAAAACATTGTGAAAACTTAAGTTTGTAGATAGTAAACAACACAGAATTGAAGCATTAGACCTGTGTCTCCTCAAACTAGGGGCTCAGTAGCTGCCTCCACGTACTGTCAGACAAGTTTATTAAGCTGTTTTATATTGAGGAGAATACAGAAGAAATACCTATACTAATGTACTCAGCTCCTGCAACGGGGCTTACCTACAAATGAAACACTCTTGAATTTGAAATAAACACTGCGTGCAGAGACATTTTTTAGAAGTTTAAAATTAAACACATTTTAAAGTGTATTTCTCTTACATAAAAAAAAAATCCCTTTTGTACAGTGCTTTTAGTTTTCAATATTATTTTAATTACACTTTTCAATATATAAAAATAAACCTAAGGTACAGGCTGAATTTTTTTTTTTCTGTTTACATATTAGCAAACAAAATTAAGTTTTAGATTCTCTTTAGGTAATATAACTTTAAAATATCTACAAATTTCAACTCTCCACACTCCAATTTCTGGTGAGAAAACTACATCTCTCTGAGCTAAGTGCCCACTGATTTGCATTTTAGGCATTTACAGGTCTCAGCATCTGTGTCACTAAGTTAAATTCTCAATTTTAAAATTATCATAACACTGAAGGCAATAATTGATTGCTATAAAACTGAAAGTACCACCAAGTGGCAGATGGGATCAATAACATGCCCCAGTTTGCAAGTCACTGTCCAAAATTCACATCTTTAATGTGAATTGCATTATAATGCAATTTTCACACTAACATTTACAAAATTCAAGATTATTTTTGTCTGTTTTTTTTCCCTTTACATGAATGGCTAGCATGATTAAAACACATGAACTCTAATCTTGCTTCATTGCAAACTACGAAAAGACAGTGATGCCGAGATGCATCAGACCCAAAAGCAGAAGATAACACACAGCACTATAGCGTTACTGCCTGCAACACATACACGTGAATGAAAAAAATAACACAGTAATAAGGACAAGTAGGAAGTATACAATAATTTGTATCATACAAAACAGCCTTTACTTATTTTCTGTTCCTTAGACCAAAAGAAAAATCACAGAAATCCCTAAATCTAGTAACTATTACAAAACCTCAGTACAAACTAAGGGCAACACACAGAAGCTCCCCTGTAACAGACTTTCAAAGTAATTTCACGTATTGCCTTAGATGTAACTGGGACAAAGAACACTAGCAAGCAATGCAAACCATGCTACAGAGGACAGAATTTACCTTCTTTGCAGCAGAGTAAATACACTCAGGCGGCTACAGCTCATTTCAGAATCCAGGCTGTGCACAGGCTGCTGCTGCTAGCCAGCAAATGTTACGCTGATTCAGATCTATCTGAAGTTACTATTAAAAAAATTAGCAGGTGACTATTGAGTAGGCAGAACTCACATCCCACCAATGTCTCAGGTATTCTTCAGATCTTTCTAGTTTCCAACTGAAATGCTTTTTTACTCTCTTAGTTTTAATTCTGAAATATGACAAACTATTCTTTACATACCATATTAGTATCTGTGTTTGCAAACAAAATTGCACCCCTCACACCTGCGTAAACCGATTGACTTCAGCGTATTTATCTAAGTCACAGCCACCTCTAGTTGGAGCTTGGAATCCTGTTTAATCCACCAGCAGTTGTCTTCTGCTACCTTCTTCTTTCAAAATCCAGAGAAAAATCCTATCTGTTATGCAGAAACTTGTTGTGAAGTAACGGTAGTTACTAATGGAAGTTAAGCATAGGTGCTTTACACGGTCTTAGCAAAATGGCATCATACCATCACTTTTCTGACCAATTACGAGTCACAACATTTTCAAATAAAGGCTGACTCAAATGAAATTACATTTAAAACAATACAGCTATTATGAACTACACTGTTCTCAAAAACTCCACTCAATTTTATCTCAGTTATAAAGTGTGAAACCACACAAGCTCAGCATGCAAACTTGCTAACGATGAAGGCAATGGACTTCCAGTGGAAGATGGACACATTTAATGGATGACACACACGATCCTGTTGGAGCAGGCAGGAACTTCATTACTGCGCTACACCACTGGTTTAAAAATGAGGTACCCTCTGCACAGATAGGCATTTCACAGAATAAGTTTCTAGTAGTGGCTTTACAGAGATACTGTAAAACACTTAATACAAGTAGACAGAACTTAACTATCTCACAGATCTGCACAGTATTTACAAAACAAAACTAGAAAATACAATATTTGTACAAAAATATGACTTGTACTGGAGAGGAAATGTGTGTGTTTGGTGGCTGCTTGTTTTCAGGATTTTTTTTCTTTAAAAAAAATTTAAGGGAACCATTAATTCACATACAATAGAACAACATGCTGCATATGGACTTACACATGATGAGTTAGCTAGCAAGGCCACCATCCTTAACTATTAATTTCCAAAGGCATGTTTCTTAGCTAACTGTACACAATCCTTTACATATTCTGTAACTGATGTATCATAGAGATAGGCAATTAGAATTACAAAACTCAAGAAATCAAACTAATGTTAGCTGAAATACGATGCATTGCAAGAATTCTAATTCCTCACAAAGGAGAAACTTAGGTTTTCAAAGATATTATTAAAAATACATGTGTATTTTCACTGGTAACCACACTTCAAATCAAAGAAGCTGCGTGAATAAGACCAGATCAACTAAAAATATTCCTTTAATAAGTATGTACCAGCAGAAACTTCCCTCTAAAATACTTAATTTTATTAGTGAAATGGTACCAAAGATAACAAGTATACAAACAATCTCTTTGCTCTATGCTACTTACACATCATAAATAAGACAGCTGTTGTTGCAAGACACAATCCTTCACAGTCTTCCTGTAAGCATACAGATTTGTCATTCTTTTTTTATCAGAATAAGCTGTTTACCAGCCAACGGCATGTGGCTTAAACATCACAAAAATGACTGTCTATACTTTACATGGTAAAGCATTTTCTATAGTCTTAAATGTACACAGTGGCAAGAAAATTAAATCCTATTGAAAATGAGGAGTGATTAAGCAGCTTCACAATCAAACTGGGTTTCATTACCTTAGGAACTGGGCAAATTTTTGATTTCCTGTAACATGCTTTCTTTTTTTTTTTCTTCAGAAGAATTAACTATGGAAAAGAAAAACAAAATGAAAGCAAATAACTAATATGCTATTAAGGTTTTTTTTTAACTGAAAGAAATAATTCTTCTCATGAGGTAAGGCATTGAGTAATTTGATTGTATTAAGTTCTATGAAAAATAATCTACTCGATTTTAGGTATAAGTAAGTTTTAAAGGAATGACTCTTAAGAAATCTCATGTAATCAATTAAATTAGCACAAGCCATGTTTTACCTTGACAAAAATATTTGCTTTGTCATTCTCTTCTTACATGCTTTCTCTCCAAACAATTAAAAAAAAAAATCTCTACCATATAACTCCTGTGTAAATTAGAACTTTTTTCCTCGAATTATTTATTCCCTCTTCTTTGCATACCATTCCTTTTATATCACCCAACAGGTATCAGAGAAGATGGTGGAGAGGTAACAATTAAGGCCATCCGAATGTAGATTAAATGTTTAGAGGGCTGTCTTTGATGCAGGTGACCAAAAAAAATGCTTTGTATTCAGCTACTAGTTTTGTACAGTGGTGGTCCCCAAATTGCATCTTTGCTCTCATCTATAAATCTCTTCTAAAAATAAAAGATAAAAGTAAAAACAGAGCTTTAGTATTTTAACAAGTGAATCAAACAACTGTTCTGACAAATCACTTGCATTCTTATCTACAGTATGGCGGTGGCAAAATAGCGACAGAGATCACATACGATTTAGCTGAAAATGACTAATAGCACACATACATTTCTAGAAAATACCACATTTTAAGAAGGCACTAAAGCTTCTGCTTGTGCTCCCATATTTTTTTAAAACAAATAAGAAAAAAATATTTTATGAAAATATTTGCAGCTGAACAGACACACTGCAGTACGGCTCAAAACAAAGCTGTAAGTTCTGATAATATCACACAGATGTGCTCACTTCTGGAAGAACAAAAGAAAACAACAAAACAAAACAACCCTAAAATAACCCAGTAAGCCAACCTATTATCTGTAACATGTCAATGTTCCTTTTAGGAACAGAAAAGTAGCATGCATTGTTGAATATTTAAATATTACTTTTAGGGTTATTAGTAAAAAATTATTTCAAATAATAAAACCCAAGAATCTCAAGCAGTGAGCAATTAAAAAAAAACTCGTCAGCGGGTAGTTAGCATAAGAACCGTGAAACTGTATTTATGTTTAAAAACTCTTTCCCTACAGTTGTCATTTACAACAGAAGAACCACTTCCAAGCACATCAACCAGTACACATTGAAGTTTTTGTGCATTTTTTAACCAACAAAGTAAAACAATTAAAAATTCATAACAAGCAGTATTTCAAACAACCTTCAACGCATATCTTCAGGTTTTTTGGGTAGTACAGATTTACATCTTTCAGTTTCTACTTATTTGTAACAGCTTATGGCAAAACTTAACATAAATCATTTTACAAATAAGTACAGCCATCATGGAAATGCATGGATTTTCAGAGATGAATACTTCTGATGGCATCTGCCTTTTTAAAGGTATAACTACTGGTCTGTGCTATCTTGCTTTACAGCAAGAAGACAACAAAGCTATCACAAGAATTGGAAGAGCTACTAGTACTATCAATACGTTCAGGTTGATTGCTTTGACATTTTCTTCCTCATTCTGGGAAATAAAAAGCTTTGGATTTCATTCCTTAGTTGAATCAGAAGTCCATTCTTTGCTTTAAACCTCTTCCATTTTAACTGAGAGGTTTTCTTCATTTGGTTGACAGTTCCCATTCTGTTGTAGCTTGACTTCATCTGTCCTTTGTGTATCTCTGTTGTCTACTTCCTTGTCAGTTTCTGAATTCTGATCCTCTTTAGTGTGATCTTTGTCCTATTAAAGACAAAATTATTTTACAAAAAGGTCATATTCTTAGCATTATAGTATATGACTTCCAGCCAGCTCTTGGTATTTTTATTATCTCAATTTTTACATGCCTATCTTGTCTTAGCAATTTTTAGAATAGAGGTGTCAGCTTCTTTACCTTTTTTTTTTTTAAAAAAAAGTGTTTTCTTTTCAATTGGCTGAAGTTAGGCAGTCATAAAAACCCATCATCCAAGAAATCTGTGCCAAAAAGTGATCTCTCTTTATCACCAACATTCATAAAAAAACAGAACAAGTAGCATCATGGAACCTACTAGAAACAGCTCCAGAAATTAAGATTTCACCATATTTTCTAAATAAAATAGGATTAAATATTTTCTTTCATGTTTTTTGTCAGATATCTGATGCATTTTAAGAGAGTTCTTGGGTAAGGTAATTACTTAAGCATGTGGACAGTCACCTAAATCAGCTGTTTTATCAGCTAATTAGTCACCTAAATCAGCTGAATAATTCTGAGTACAACAAACTACTCCTTAAAGGCAAACTGCTTTTCAAATTCTAAAATTAAACAATTTGAAGATGTTTCTTTTCTTAATCACACCATCTTCTATTTTGCAGGAGAGAATCACATACCACTCTTCCTCGACTCTTCAACTTTATTCCTACAGAGTCCAACATGCAGATCAAGGCCAAAGCAACCAGGGAGAGGACGAACTGCAGAGTTAAAGTTTTTTAAAAATGCAAGCTTTTTAGCTTGCGAGCCAAGCTGCCCCTGAATGCTGCTCCTTAGTTATGCAGTCTGCTTCCTACCTGCTCATACAGATAGGCAGCCAGCCAACTCCTAATACAGGCCACAGAACAGGAAAGAAAACCAAAACAAAGTGCTTCTGTAACCTACTCACACAAGCTCCTCCAGGTCCAGTTAAGTTCAAACACAGAGACTTAGCAAACTGGCCTACTCACACCAACCACAGGTATCCAACTGGCAAAAACTAAGCCCAAATGGTAATAATTTGGTAAGGAAAACATGAGAAAAAGAAGGGAGCAAGAAAAGAAAGGAAAAGAAGGGAGAGAATTTCAGTAACAGCTCCACTAGCACCACTTCACTCTGCTTACCACTTGGTCACACAGCTTACCTTCAAAGTAGTGGTGCCTTTGTCAGATCTCTCCTTTCCCTCTTTTTCTTTACTACTTTTTTTCTTGGAGGTGGAGCGTTCTCTTTCTCTTCTTTCACTATTTGTATCTCTTTCTTTTTTTTTTTCTTTCTTGTTTCTGGTTAGGAAAATTTTTACTGAAATCAGAATTTGATCCAACAGCAACAACCTTCACACCATTTAACTGCAAACTAAAATCTCATGTATTTTCCCAAAAAGCCCAGAATATAACAAAACCCCCTTCATAAAGAGAGCGGGATTTTTTGACTGAAGCAAGCTAAAGAATGCACGTGTTCAGTACGCATAGTATTTGCAAAGAGAAAACCAAATTAATCTATATCTGATGAAGGGCTTTTATTGACTTGAAGCAAGTTTGCATTGTTGACAGATCCAAAACCCTCTAGCTCAAAGCACACCAAAGCTCAAGTCCGTGAAGGTTTTTGTTCTGGTTTGGTTTTGGTTTACATTAAAAATGAACCATACTGACCAGCCGAAATAATTTCAGATGATTAGCACAAAGGCAGTAAAATAATGAAACACCATAAAGTCTTCCTCCTTTACTGCTCATTAACTTTTACATTTACATCAAACTGACCTTCTTGGAGAAGGAGTTCGTGAAGATTTTCTTTTTGTTGTTTTGGACGTTTTAGGAGATTTGGAGGGACTTCTACTCTTCCTTTTACGCTTTTCTCTATAGGAACAAGAAATTCAGCATCATCAATGAATAAAAACAATAAACTTAGTAACCAGATAAAACCAGAAAGCTCTCAAAATGATGTGACAGAACAACTAAGTAAATATACCTCAATTTAACATTATTAATCACTAACAATGTATGAACTGTACAAATTAAAAAAAAAAAAATTATATGTTTCAGTTTGGTGGGAAAGGGGAGACTGGGAAAAAAAGTTTGTGCCCTTTCAGATTTTATTTTTTTGTTTATCCTCACATCCTTGTACTTATACCTGATAACAATGGAAAGACACTGAATTCACTAATCCTGTACTAAGTAAGAGATTCTCCAGGCAGGAGAAGAATCTAATTAAATGAAGAGCCACATTAAGACAAAAAGCATAACATGAGCAACATGAACATAACATGACAACCTGAAGATCACTGTAATTGCAGTTCAGCCTAACTGAAGTTTAATTTCTAAATTCATGAGTAGGTATTCCTACCGGTTTAAAAGCAAACCGTGCAAAATGAAGCTCAACCTGTTGTCAAAATCAGAATAAATAAGTTATTATCTATTGTTTTCCTTGCAGCCCTTGCTCAGCAGAATGTTATCATTCTGTAACACAGTGAAGAGCGAGTTTGTGGTACTTTACAAAACAGCAGTTTTACATCGACATATGGAATTTGCTGAAATTGCTATTATGGAGTCTGATCTTGAATAGAACAAAACATTAAATGTTGCAAACATACTGAAGCACATGTTAGAATAAAGTAAAAACTGAGCCATTAAAGCCTCATTCGACATAAATGTAGAACCTATCTCTGCCAAAGTAAGATGATTTTTCCTATGATGTCTTTACAGAGCAGGAAAAGTGGTCAGGAACAGGCATCAAAGAGAAACAGGGAAGTTAAAAACGAATTGAGAGGCCACTTCAAGACAGGATACAAAAGTTACACTTAGGCATATCAACTTTCGCAATTCTCACCATTAGGTGTCAATATTTATATCCTCAATATTTAGAAAGGCCATGGAATCAACTGTTATTAGATAAATTACAAAAGGATATACAGGACAAAATTCCATAACTATTTTGTTCAGTAAGCTCTTAAGTTTTATTTGATCTTTGGTAAACAAAAATATAAAGTGGCCTCAAAATCATGGAGAAAATAACACAATCAGCTGTTCACTAGTTAACATGCATCTCATTTTTAGTATCTTCACATTTATCACCACCTTTTTTTCAAACAAGGATACTGGAAACTGATGTATTATTCTGCCAGTGCTCCCACTTGGGCTACATTGAGTACATCTCCACCTTATTTTGCTCTCCAGCATACATACCTATGAGTAACCAAGTGTCTCAGTAATTGTGTTCAAACTAAAAACTGTTTATTCATGAAATCTAATTTTCAGTTTCTGCTTTTCATATGTCAAGTTTGTCTGACAGTATTTGTTTCCATCGCTATTACATTTGTCTACACAAAGATTTTTGTGCACCTTTTTTTAATGCTCTCAAGGAATACTACTACAGCAGAATTTAAGAAAAAACAAGTATTAATACTTAGATAGTGATCCTGTGTCTCTTAACCATACATAGAACTAACATTCTGTACCTATCTCCTCTGCCAGCCTGTAGATACCTGCTGGAAAAAGAGCCAGATGCTTCTCTTCCTCTGGTCTGTATCTCTTCCCTCAGGTAGGAATCACAAATAGCCATCTGATTTCTAGTACTTGCCCGCTGTCTGTCAGTATAGCAAGGTCATTTGCCACCTAGTTCTTAGAAGGTCCTGCATGTCCTATTGCACCTTCACCTCTTCTCCGAAAAGACCATGATTTGTCCAATACTTTACACTTGTCAGGTAAAGGATCGGCAGTCCCAATTCAGTGCTGCATTGTAAATCCAGGCAGCTGAAATGCCAACCGGACACTTTTCCAGAAAGATTTGTAAACATTTCAGCTAGGCACCAACAATCACCAAAGTAAACAGATGCCCCTAAAATACAGGCTAACTGGGACTAACTTATGCACAATTACTTTTCAGACAGTAACAGAATTACAGAGGTTGGAACAGCCCTCTGGAGAGCACCTAGTCCAACCTTAACACAGGGTCAACTAGAGTAGGTGATTCAGGGCCATATCCAGTCAGATTTTTAGTATCTCCGTGGATGGAGACTCCACAGTCTCTCAGGGTAACTGGTTCCTGTTTGCCCAGAAAAAAAACCCTCACAATTTAAACATTAAAAAAAGCCTTTATTCCCTATACGTCAGTAAGTGTTTAGTGCCTCTTAGCCTGTCACCGGCCCCACTGAGAAGTCTGGCTCTGTCTTTTTCACACCCTCCCATCTAATGGATCTTGATAAGATGCCCCCTCAGCCTTCTCTTCCCCAAGCTAAACAATGTCAGCTCCCTCAGTCTCTCCTTATATGATGGATACTCCAAGCCCTGTATCGGTTCTGTGGCTCTTCAATGGACTCACTCCTGTATGTCTGCATGTCTCTTGTAATGGGGAGCCCAGAAATGGACACAGATTTCCAGATGTGGCTTCACCAGTGCTCAGGAGAGAGAAAGAATCACCTTTCTTGACCTGCTTACAGCACTCTGCTTAACATTCTGCTAGCCTTCTTGGCTGCAAGGACCTGCAGGTCCTCCTCTGCCAGCTAGCCAGCCTTCCAGCTGGTCAGCCCCCATGCTGTATTTGCACAATGGAGTTATTCCTGCTCAGGTGCAAGACTTGGCCTTTCTCTTTGTTCAACTTCATGAGATGCATGTCAGCCCATTCTTCCTGTCTGTCAAGATTTCTCTCAACAGCAGCACACTCCTCTGGTGTACCAGCCTCTCCCCTAAGTTCTGCATTGTCTGCAAACTTGCCAAGGGTGCACTCTGTCCCACTGTCTAGGGAAAAAATATTACAAATGTAATTAGTAAGAGACATGGTGATACTGACACATGAAAACTAGGATAGTGCCTCACTGAACTGACAAGTCAAAAAAAAGCATGAAAAAAATTCTAAACAAACCTGCTGGAACTACGAGATCTTCTTGAAGAGCTATAGCTTCTTGGGGGTGTTCTGGATCTTTTATCTTTCTTCTTTTTATCATCTCTCTCTTTTTCTCGCTCCTTCTCCTTATCCCCATCTTTTTCCTTTTCTTTGTCTCTGTCCTTCTCTTTGTCCCCTCCTTTGTCCTTATCTCCCTCCTTGTCCTTAAACTTATCTCTGTCCTTTTCTCCTTCTTTCTCACTATCTTCTTTTTCCTTGTTCTGGTCTACCTCTTCCTTGTCTTTTTCCTTCTCCTTATCTTTCTCCTTTTCCCTGTCCTTATCCCTGTCCCTATCTTTGTCTTTATCCTTGTCCCTGTCTCTATCCCTGTCTTTGTCTCTGACTCTCTCTCGGTCTTTGTTTCTCTCTTTATCTCTGTCCCGGTCCTTCTCCTTGTCCTTCTCCCTGTTTCTCTCTTTATCTCGCTCTCTTTCTCTGTCTTTGTCTCGGTCTCTCTCTTTCTCCTTGTCTCGGTCTCTATCTTTCTCCTTTTCTTTGGCCTTTTCTTTTTCCTTGATCTTTTCTTTGTCTCTTTTCTTGTCCCTGTGAAAAGCCAAACACAAATCCATTAATTCATCTTTGAACTTTCCAATTAAACTTACAACTAACTCTTCCACATACATTAATTGCTCAAGATAAAGTATGTGTCTCTGTTGAAAAACAGTAATTGTTCGATACTTTAATCTTCTACCCCTGTTCACCATGAGAGAAAGGCTATATAGCTACGAAAAATTTGGAAACCAAACTAAAGAAGGGGAGGCCAAAATCAAATCTAACTGTGATATTCACAGTGCTGTTATTACACTTACACTTTGAGAAAGTATGTCTCTTCACCTCACAGTTATGTTACTATATATACATACATTTTCCACGTTTTGTCAGGAATGACACAAACTCTACAATCTGCAAATCTACTCTTTATTAAAAACGTGTCCATATAAAATGGACTGCAGATTAACCACCTCCACATGAATAACAGCTGACTGACAGAAGTCTTTATTCAACAGTGTTCTCTCACACAGATATCCTGGAACTGCTTGGAAGTCCAACAACAATTAATACAAAGAAATAAGAAACTAAGGATAAAATTTCACCCAAAAAATACCCTCGAAAGGCAAATCTAAGTTCAAAACAACTCGATCATCTATATTGTCCTTAGGAATTCAAGACTTATTGAAAATGTGAGTGTGCTTTTACCGTGAATACAGTAGAAGCAGAAGAAAGGACAACAGGAAAAGTCAGCTTCTTTAGGATAGGTAGAATGATACATGTTCATAAAAGGAAGAACAGTGAGGAAAATTCCAACTGATGTTCTATTAATCAAGTCCAACAAAAAATTGATTAGATCACAGCTTTGTCTGGAAGATTACATTTTGGTATAAGATTATTTGGAAGTGCAAGACTCCTAGACCTGCCTCTAGGACATATGAAAACGAACAATTGTTCAGAGACAGAAACAGAAGAATGTACAAAAGAAGAAGTTGATTTAGAAGCCTTTACATGTCCAAGAGAACCTGACTGACAAAAGTTGCTGTGTCTATTGGCATTGATACCCATTCCAGGATTTTCAAAGATTCTCAAAGCGACTCCTTCACATAGAAAAGGTCCTAGGCACAGACCTCACCTTTCTTCAAAGGAAGAAGGGTTTAACTGCATCTTCCTCTCAATTGCTAATAAACAGCAGGCTGTTGTATTCTCTGTGACCTGACAATTTTGGTCCCCATCAGGTATTGTCAAAAACTTCTTTAGAAGTCTCACAGAAGGAATGTAAGATCATAAAGATGAAACAGTATGCAATCCCTCCAATAGAGTCTCACAATGACCCAAGAAGTGCCTTCCAGTTAATTTATCACTGAGATTTCACTGGACTTGCCCCTTCCAGTGAGCTGGTATCTCAAGAAGCTCCAGACAACAACAACAGAGAATCAAAAGGATCCATCAATAAATCCCAGCTAGCTACATAGCCTACTCCAGTTTCCACTGAGGTCCACAGATTTGCATTTCTCTTTCCCACAAAATAACTTCCCTCAAAAAAACAAGAGGCAACTGCACAACCTAAGTATGAAGCTCCCTGTAAATGAATCCAGGGAATTACAGAGATGAAACAGAAAGAAAAGAAGTATGACTTCTATGCATGAAGCTACTTTCATAGACACTTTTGTTCTGTGAATATTCCCTCAGAAAATGTTATTATCTTGTTGGAATTTCACAGTTCAATAATTAGACGATCAGACTTAAAAAATAATAGACCTGGTAAAACAGAGATATATTAGATCCTGAAATGCAAATATGCCATACCACAGACCCATGCACTTGTGCCCACAGCAGTCTATGGCCAATACGATACAGCCAAAGGCAAAACCAGAAGCTCATGAACAAAAACTTTACACGTGTTCTCAGAATGCAGGTTCAAGTTCAGTCTGAACCCAACCTTCTCAACAGATACAGACTGAACAAGTATGATCCACTTTTTTGTGGGTTGCACAGGTGACACAGAACATTCCTAAACTACTGGTTAAAGACTGGCCAATAAAGTTACGTATTTTTGGTCAGCTTGCATGTTGGTATAAATGTTGATTAGACTATAAAAGTTCAGGCATCTCAGTGAGGTAGTTTAACCCCCATAGATACCAGATGAGCTACTATAAAGAAAATTAACTCTATCCCAGCCAAAACCAGTACACTCCGCATTAAAATTTACTTTCTATTCCTTTGTCCCATAGACAAAGCCCAGGGACAAACCAAAGCATAGAAAGATTCCACCCTTTACCATCACCTAAAAGGTTAGATTTTTTTTCAAAAACTCTGTACTACGTCCTAAGAAGAACAGTATCACGTCTTAGGAACGGAACTTACCGAGAACGAGACCGACTTCTCGATTTCCGCCTTTCCCTAGATCTAGACCGTTTTTTCAAGGGACTTCTGGATCTGCGTCTGTCCTTGTGTCTTGAGAGTGATCTGTTGCCAGATCTACTTCTATATGGACAATGCCAGAAGGAAAACACTTTAATATTGAAACTTCATAAAAATTAGGTCAACCAACAAAGCAAAAAGACCCATATATCTTGCCTCATTACGTAAAATTACATCAAGAGTTACACCTCAGTAATATACTGTCTACCAATATTTTTGCAAATATGGATACTTAATGCTTCACCAGCTGCACATGCCCTCCTTTGAAACAATGTACCATTTAAGTAATACCCATGTTTCACAACAACCTCTATTAACATTCTGGAAAACATAAATTCGAATGACGACAGCTGTCCTTAGTAGACTACAGTGCATAAAATCTACTATAAGCAATTTCTAGCACCTTGTAAAAATACTTAGTCACATTTTGTTTCTTTTCCAGGCCAAGTCACTTACTGCAATCTCAATTACTGAAAAGAGATGGCTTTAACTGGTCTCTTTTTGCTTTGTTCTCCAGCCTTACAATTTAAATGGACTTAAAAAAAATAAAATAAAACAGAAAACCTCCCACTATCAGTGGTTCATCATTTAGTAAAGTTACTTTTTCAACTGAAAGAATTTGTTAGCATGGATTTAACTTACAAGAATTCTCAAGGAAAGGAATGACCATTTACTACATGATAAATAAGGAATACAAATTTTGTGCAGATACTCTGGTAAAAATCCAATTAAAGTCTTCTGATAAACATATACAGTAGAGTTGCAGATTTGATGAAGAAAATAAGACTTTTAAAAATCACTATATTCTTTTTTCACAAAACATTCCCTATTTTTGGAAGATAAAACTCCCTGGGAAAGCAAAAATAAAAAGCTGAATTTGAACATTAAATTTCAAAAAAACACATCATTGGATACTTTGCCTGAGAGGTTAAGGAACCATGAAGTTTAACTTACCAAAGACAGAAAGGCCATTTATATTACTCAATAAATCCTGAAGAACAGGGAGATTAAAAAAACCCACCAGCTTCACCTGTCCTCTGCAGCTCAAGACATACAGAGTAATATATACCAAGAAGGGAGGAAAGGCAATCATTTTTTACCTACAGCTTTGCTCCACTTATCAGTACAGAAATACAAACTAAATACAGGGCAAATTAATGACAATCAAATAAAAATAAGACTTTTAGTAAATTTGGTATCATAGAGATGAAAACAATGTGTTTTATAAAAAACAGGGAAGTTATAAGGATAGTTCATTCTTATTCTTAGTTGCCTCAATAGATCAGACTGGCCTTTTTTCAGTATGTTTTCAAAACTGACAGTAGCAGTGCTAAGTCATGTAAACACATATATATATAAAAATAACCATCAACAGATGTTTAAAGCACAGATTTTCCACAATGAAAAAAAATGCAAGCTTATCCTCAAAAAAATCACTTTGGCTTGTATCAATCTAAGTAATACTGAGACCAATGCCGTGTTATATGTTCACTGGAACAGGTTGCCCAGAGAGGTGGTGGGTGCCCCATCCCTGGAAACGTACAAGGCCAGGTTGGACGGGGCTCTAAGCAACCTGATCTGGTTGAAGATGTTCCCCGCTCCTTGCAGGGGGGTTGGACTAGATGACCTTTGAAGGTCCCTTCCAACTCTAGCCATTCTATGATTCTATACAAAAAAGGACTGTTTTCCAGTTATGTCCTGAGTTAGAGAAACAGCAGAGAAGCAAGCAATAGGGAATTGACCAAATTATTCTTCTCACATTAAAAAGGTATCTAATATTTTGATGTAATTAGATAACACGTACTGTGGTGTCTCGCTATTCCAAAACCAAAACCTGCACTTATATCATATTTGTTTGGTAGTACAACTGACGCTAACTCCCTCTGGCCAGCTTTTCTGTATCCAAAGGAATTCTAGTTATCTTGTCAAAAACGATGCATGGAAGGATGCAACAGAGCTGTTGCTGCAACACTGGAAACACTGACCATTTTACACTAACATTTTTAAAATGTAAGCTATCAAATACATTCTGAACTTCCTTTTTGATATTTAGTGTAGCCAAGTATCTTTAGATTGATTAGGTAAATGCTCAGAAGACATTCCTGGCATTGAAAGAATCTGAATTATTTCAGGAAGCATTTAGAAGACTCACATAGCAAGACTGTCTCACTCTTGGAAATATCTTAAATGGGTACCCTTTAAGGGTGATCTAGCAATTGTATTTCCTCTTATACTTCAAAGTCTGTTTCAGAACTGAACAAATGTAGCAAAGCAGACAAAATCTGAAGAATGAAAAACTGTCCCTAAAGTCTTTTTCTTCTGCATTCTTCTAAAAATCATAGCTTTACATTTACAGTACAGTAAATAAAAATACTGTATTTGTTAACTCCATGTTCAGGAGTTTAGGACATCAGGAACTTTCTACTAGCAAAACCAGACAGTCTATCTGCTCAGGGTGTTAACAGTAAACTACATGTTTGATTCACAGAACACAGCTAACTACTACTTTCTAAAATACAGGTCACTGAATGATATCATTCTACATGGCACAAAATGTACCAGGAACTCACAGCAACGGTTATGCTGTATATCCAAAAAAAGTGCCTTCTAGTGTGTTTTAACTGAAAGTAATCCTGAAAATATTTAGCATTTAGAAGTATCAAGAACCTGTTCAGAAACAAAGTTCCTGGTTACTCTGATCTGCTCAGTGTAAGTTAGCAACCTCCTCTACAGGGATACTTGTCCTATAACTCAGTAAGAAATCTCACTAACCACCACCACTTAAAAAACTTCAGTATGATCTTAGTCCAAAAACCATACCTACCTGTGTTTGGAGTGTGATCTTTTCCTTCTAGATCGGGATTTTGAGCTAGACCTGGATTCTGAACGAGAATGGGAACGAGATCGACCGCCTTTTCTTTCACTGCTCTTTCCAGACTCTGAGAGGAAAAAACCACTTTGCAGTGTAAGCTCAGAACATTTAAAGATCCCAGTTAATAATCTGGCACAAGTGGAATGTACCACATATAGTGCAAGGGGCCTACTCTTTGCACATCTTCCTTCTTTGCAAATATCCTTCAGAAACATCCAAGAAAGTCATTGCATATACTCGTTGAGTGCAGCCATCCTGCAGCAGTACACATAAACCAGATAATTATAAACAGCTAGCTCTATTAGGAATGGGATTTATGTTGCTGCCACAATGCACAAGATCACAACATGTTCTCCTCTTGGTCTATTATTTAATATAAATATTTTCTTTTCTTTTAAATAACCTGAGAAGAATAGAGTAAATTAAGACGACATAATTTGGAAAACAAGCATAAAATGTAAATAATAATTGGTACTTTCTATACTTTTTGATATTTCAACCACTGTACAAATACTGAGGTTTTACTCCTCAAATACCATTTTGCAGGAGGAAGGGATGGAGAGAACAGGGTGAGAAGTTTGATCCAAAAGCCAGGAAGTCAACAGAAACATTAACAGTGACCTCACCAGACTTTGGTTCAGACTCTGAAAGATCGTTATTCTGCTGTTTAACATTGAGGAAATGTTAGAGCTATTTTTCTTCCAGTTCTAAAAAACGACAGAAATCCTATTCCCCCCCAAAAAACCCTCAAGACTCCACACTATCTAACCTACATAAGAAAATTCCTGGGTTGGTTACTGAAAAGAATGACAAAATCTCACTAGTGAAAATAAAAAGGAGGATCTCAACTGCAAGTTTAATAAGTTGAGCATTTTTTTATGCTGTGGTTTTGTATCAGTTTAAGTCATCATAAATCAGCACTGAAATGTTTGTCTAACCAATTAAACCACCAAAACCTTCCTCCTTGACCTGGCATCTCAGTGTTAACAGGGATCAGGCAACCAATCTGGACAAAAAAAAAAAAAGTCCTTTATAATATGTTATACTTTATCCCAGATTCATTCTCTGATCCCATTTGCTACGAGGATGCACACAGTCTTGAGCTAGAATGAAAGAGCACATAGCACAGTAACACAATTAACCTACTGCAGATAAGAAAAGCATATTATTACTGCTTTCAAAACCATGCTAGCTCCCTCTGATCATGAAACTATGGCATTAATGGGTGCTAGAGGAGAACAAAAGAAAATAAAAAGCATTTTCTTTTAAAAGCTTATAAGTACTCTGAACTATAAAAGCACCAACATTAAGTATTAATTTAGTATTAACTTTGTATTTTTGAAAACATTCAGTGAGCATGTACCTGAAAATAAGACATCATGAAACAAAAAGCCAGCTTCATTCTACTCCTTTGTTGGATGGACATAACTTTTATTATTTTCTTTTTTTTCCAACAATACTGTCCACCTTTGAGTAACCTTTTCTGTGTTTGAAAATGCTGTTAAAAGCGTGTGCCAAGGTATACACAAAATGTGTCTGTTAGGTAATGAAGATAATACACCTACCTGGCTCAATAGCAGCAGATATGAAAGACTGGGCTTCTCTTACTCTCTTCATTACTTCTTCCAGTTCCTTGGCAGCAGCTTGTGGTGTCATTTCAGGAGGCTTCACTATTGCATTATTGGAGTGATTTATTCTAAAGTAACGAAAAATAAAATCTTTAACTCCCAAACACATGAAAAGGGAAAACGAAAAACAGCTAAGAAAGGAAAACATCTCAACTTCCATGTACAACTAAAAACTTCAAAGTTCAGCAAAACTACAGGTTTGTCCTAACACTCATCTATTCTAAGAATTTGAAAGATCTTTTATTGCATTTGAATCTTACAGCTTTTAAATAAATGCAGCACAATGTTTCTGTGTTAAAATATCTTCTAGTAGCAGTCTAGGAATCTATTTCTCTATTTCAGAGCAAATCTCTATGCTAAGGCCTATTAATTACATACACATCATACAGAAAGGTTAACTAGTACTACGGACTTTGCAGATTCTTCCACTGTTACAGCTTCCACTACCTCAAGATTAAATGCAAATACATTTCATTCAATGCCATCCATATGCATCTCAGAGAAAGTTATGCTCAATCTTGAAATCGGAGTTTATAAAAACATTTCAGTTTGCCAATAATAGGTCCTTAAATTGAAAAACTATTCATCACAGCAGTTTCCTGCACGTCAGAGTCATGAATGTTTAATGATACAAAGAAATCTCTCATTCAATAGTCAGATGGATTATTCATTTCTTACTTCAGTGGCCTGTCTCCAAACATAACTCCATTAAAGGCAAGAGCTCGAGGTACAGAATTTTGGTCTGCAAATTCCACAAAAGCAAATCTGGTTGGTTGTGTCTCATCACCTGCCATTCGCACAAATTTGACTTCTCCAACTTGCTTAAAGAATTCAAGCAGCTGATCTGCTGTTGTAGTCTAGAAAGAGTCGAAGAGCTCAGCTGAAGTAAAACATATCATGAAAACCACTTATCCAACATATCAGGTAATCTACAAGCTACAGATTTTCAAAAGATATCTCACCATTATTACGTAAGTGACATGAACTTGGTAATACTACACTTGAAGAAAGACAGGGATATTTTCTTTCATTAATCTAAAAAGTATTCTGCAATTTAAAATACTGCAACCATAAGCCCAGATGTCCTACATCTAGGTTAAAAAAGCATTTGCAGAGGAGTTTACACTTTTCACGCAACTCATTGAAATAACTGATAAGGAATTTCCATATACACCCATGTCCAAGCTATTGACAGAGAATTATGATCAATTAAAAAAAAAAACCATTATTACAAGACTTATTTTTATCCATTTTTCTACTAGCTTCCAGCTTGTTTTATTTTATCATGATCAGTAGTACTTTTACACTCCAATAGCTACTTTGGCACTCTAAAAACCCCAAAATAAAATATATTGCCATCAGTCAAAAGCAAATTATTTTCAATTAATTCAATCAATTGCTGAAAAAACAGGTTTCTAACAGACCTAACTTTTCTGTTATAGAAACTCAAAGATATTTATGTTAATTTTACTACTTCCAGTAGGACACATTATTCCATCTTAAGCAGTTGCACAGTGTTGTGGAGAACAGCCACCACAACCTCACAACTTCTGAGGCACTGCTCAGCTAACACAACCCAGCTGGACTCAAGACACACAACCATAACTATGTTTCTTGAATTCAGCTACAGTATCATTTCTCTGGTATCCTGCCAGAATGCATTCCAGAGTCTGGACTGATTCAACTGGCACAGGAGCACTCAAAATTCAAAGTATCACTAATAACCAAAAAGAGTAATTTTTTTTTGTTTAAATTCCCATTGTCATCAACTAACAAAAACTCTTTACAATGTAAGATTAGAATTCATAACTTACAATTCTACACCTTCCATTAGTACTTCCGTTACAAAAAAAAAAAGTTACCTGGGAATTCAAGTTTCCAACATAGACTGTTCTCCTAATTTCATCAATTTTGGATGGATCCACATTCCCCATAATTGGTGGTTGTGGTATTTCTCCCAGTGCCGTAATGTTAGGGTCCAATGCTGCTGCTGGTATAGCTCCCAAAGTGCCAAGTGAAACACCAAGCTGGAAAACACCAAACCAGAATACGTTTGGCAACCAAGCACTGGTGAGAGATACTTGCCTGCCTTTCACATGTCTGTAAATACAAATCTAATTAATATAGGCAATACTTTAAACTTTAAGGTCCCAGCTGAGCACTTTTTTTAAAGAATAAAAATCTACCCATAAATAATTTTCTATAGTTAAGATTTTCCGTGGGCTATCAGTCAATATCTTATCGAAGAGGTCTGGCCAGGGATCTGGCCAGGGATTTACACAGTAAATAAATCAAAAAACATATAAGCTTGAATTTCTAATGCTAACACTCAATCAAATTGCATAAGATGCCTTCAAACACTGCTAATATTCTTAATTTTTTGCCACAACAAGTATTAGGAGTAGATGAGGAACTGCTGAGCCCTTGCCCAGCAAGAGAAGAAGGAAATTTGAAGTGTCCAGGGCCAATTCATTCAGTAATAGATAGCAGTCCATCAGAGGGACAGATAAGGTACCTTTCAGATATACATATCACATAAGGGAATATGAATTACAGTTGAAATGCAAAGAATATTAAGTCTAAGCTCTTTCCCTATAAAAAAATCAGTATTTATCCACTATTTTGCAAAACAATAATCTGAAAGAAAACCCCAGGAAAGGTTTTGCATGGACATCTTGTGATATACTCTCAAAAGAAGCATCACTGCTAAACCCTCACTGATCTACAAGAGGACGACATCTGTGGATCAGATAGTTCTTGTTCTCTGAACACAGAAAAGAGATGAAACCAGAAATCAAACAGTGACTGAATTTTACTTACTGTTGTCAAAGGAGTTGGTGTAGGTATAGGAAGCAACCCTGCACCAGGCATCAGGCTTGTCATAGTAGGAGCAGGCGCCAATAGAGAAAGGGCTTTGGCTTCATCTGGGATTTTACCTGAAGAAGCAAATGAAAGCATTACACAGAGTTGGAACACTACACAGATGTTACTCTTTCTATGATTTTACAATTACCCTTGCATTTAAAATTGTAATAAATAACAATGAATCTATCTACCAGATCCTTACAAAGAAACAAATAAGAACTTAAGTTTTTCCTTTTACCCTGCTCTACTAGGAAAAACAAAAGTGAGCAAAACTTCAAAGACTAGCAATCTCATTAATGGATTATTATTTTAAAAACTGAATAATGTATACAATTATTTAACACTTTGAGCTATGGGTCACCTGTACTGGAAACTTAATGTTCATGAACCAAACGATATCAAGCATGGACGCTTTCCCAGGGCGGTGTTTTCGCGATGATCGAAAGTTGTTTTACACATGACAACCGTTCGTGTTGGCTGCATCACTAATAGCACACAGAACATCAGATACAGAAAAGAAGAACATTTTTTAAAGTTTAATCCCCAGAAATGGCAAATAACCAAATCAGTAAAAGAAAAAAAAAAAAAAAAACAAAAAAAGAAGAAAAATAAAA
>WHYT01016395.1:98661-113037 GCA_009806455.1 Tetrax tetrax
AAATTTGTGCTTTTTTTTTTTTTTTATTCCTCTGGCGCTACCTACTTTGGATGTAAAAATAAATAAGAATAAAATAAAAACTACTAAACTACCATGACTCCACACAATATATACTACAAGTGAAGCTGGAGGTGGGGGAAGGGACAGAAAAAATTCAGATTTGTTCTGTCTCACACGCTAGGTCACATCAGTTTATCTGAAACTATCATAAATTAGCTTTAAATTTACTGAGATTGAAGAAAATCATAACTGATCAGCTAATTAAGCTATATTTTCCCAAAATACATATTTCCTACTATTTCAACCAGATTATATCCCCTCTGTCATGCTAAAAGTTTAAGCAATATCTAATCCAAATTAAATGTTTCATTCAACATTAGTCACAATGAGACTGCTAAACGAACCCCAAAAGATTTTAAAAAATCAAAATATTTAATAGTTAAATGATTAGGATTACTGCTAAATGTACATACTAAATTTGAAATGCAAAGAGTTTTAAACTGGTACAAATGTTCAACACTAAACTGAAAAACTACAGAAAGAAATTCTAATTATACTAGATATCTATGAATTATTTGAAATTTACTGGCATAACTGTATATATGCTATGCAACTGAGCCCTTTGGTATTATCCCATGCACTTCAATAAAGTAAATGCTTTTATTTAAACACTGTTTTATTACTCAAGGTATATATAAACATTGTGCCAGTGGCTTTTACTGCTCTAAGTTCAAACTGTATATGTTTTAACTACAAAACTAACTTCAGGATTTTAAAATTAATGTATAATTATTCTTACAAAAAAAAGCAAAGTTTGAGGTAAGTTTCAAAATACTGTGCAGTTTTAGCTATATGAGTTCAAATAGATCCCACAGGAAACATACTACTTTAAAAAAATAAAAAGAAGACAAAAGTGTTGCAATCATGTTCCACAGATCTGCAGCAAGGACTGGGTTACAGCTGGATATGACCAAAGGACAAAACAAATCTAAATAAAACTTAATTTATATGTAGCATGGGTGGAACAGAAAAGACAAAATAAGAGTACCCATTTTTTTCTCATGCTTCCTATTTACACTGTTTTATTTGTGTTAAATTTTGAGGCACCTTGCTCCTTAACATGTAACAAACCACTTGATTTTGCTATTTATAGGAGAAAAATATGAAAATTATTAGCACTTAATAATTAACTGCGCAGTAATGACTTCCAGGGCTTTTTAAAAAAACATGCATTAATCTGAGTCATCATCACAATGTTCAGCACTTTTTACAGATCTCATTTTGAAGTGAGGCATGCAATGAAAGATGTACCTGATCTGCCTGACTGCTCGTGAGTATCAGGTACTTTGCTGCACGTCCTGCCCAACATGTAGCTAACTAACAGGCTTTCAAATACACAGTTCCAGCAGCTGTGCATGCAAATTAGGCACAGAATTATGTACCAGTTCTTCTGAAAATTGAAATACCTAAGTGTTTTCAAAAGACTAATGAACAAGATCTTATCATGAACAGGTAGCATCTTGCTATTAACTGGACACTCATGCAGGTTTCTACTGGATCAACAGACATGGCTCAAGTAAATCCAACAGCAGAAATGGCTCCTAAAGTGGTGTGTCTGAATTCTACTTTAGAACCTTGCTCAGTAACATACATAAATATACGCCTAATTTAAGTATGCACTTCCATATAGTAAATTCAATATACACTTCACTAGATAAACTTAAGACATGCTTAGGCGTTTAGCCCTTTCAAATAAGAACAGAGTTAGGCACGTAACTAAACAGACAATGACTCAAGTTTAGAAAGGTACTTAAATACAAGCCTAAACTTTAAGTACATGGGTCATCTTACTGAAATAATTTGAATTATTATTTGACCAAATGTTGCTCAAAGAATCCACTGAACGCTTTTTGTTAAGTACACTGTTACAGCAGTTCAAAGAATTAATAACATGCATATCTAAACAGTAAAGTTAGCAGCATTATTTCCAGAATACTTTCATCCTTCAATAATGTAATGTTTTACTTTAAATATCAAATCTAGGTGGTCAGTTCCATGCCACAAAGATAAATTTATTTTATTCAAGAATGAGAAAGGGTCTATCTCTACAGACAGAACCCTGAAAATTTGCCTGTATATTCAAAGATACTGTCTTTTCAAAATACCTTTCTCCAGTTTTTAAGACCTGGTCAAACTTTTTAACAATTCTATAGAAAAACTGTTGTGCGGGGGAAAAATTCCCTATTCTTTAGGCAGTTTTGAAAAACAAATTAATATGCAAGGTCAAATAACCTCACAAACTACAGGCTTTAAGTGTTGAAGTTTTATATCCATGAATTTTAAAGGGAACAAAAGCCCACAAAGATACAACAAAACATGGGTTATGACAAAACAATTAGGATACTTTAGCTTAAGAATAACTGTTTTGTTTTTTAAACTCATGGTATTTAAAAGCTGAATGGAAATGAGGTAAAGATATTTATTTTCTAATGAGGGAAACAGACAAAATGAATATGCCAGATCTATACCACATCCTCAGAAAGATTTCTTAGAAGCTCTCATTTCTTAGAAATTACAGATTCTATGATGTCACTTTGCAAAGGAATCTGGAAGCAGAGGTAGATGAGCTCTGCATTGCCTAGAGACACTTTCTGCTTCTTGGGAAATGTACAGTGGTCCTAAATAAAGAGTTCTGGTTGTTATTTTTTCTATTATCAAAGCGCTTCAAGAGCCCTAGTCGACCTAGTCCATACCAGAATTCATTCTGCTAAATGCTGAACAGAATTACCGGTGTTAAGCAAGTACTAATTACAGTATTTTTATTCATTTTATTCAGTGCTTAGAAGAAATTAATTTCTGACTCTTTGTACTGAAACTACATGGTTAATCCTACCCCCTAAAACTGCTTCTGCAGTTGGCTTGTTTTGAAAGTTTCCAGTTCACATCTATGCTAAACATAATTAAAGGAATTGTTATTTTCCTGCTATTTTAAATCAACAGAAAATGCACACTTATAAATAAAATAATTTCTGTGTGATCCAATTCATGATTCTTATTGGATTTAGCAGCAGTAATTAAAGAGACTACACCTACTAGCAATTATCTCAACCACCACAGCTAAATCCAACAGAGATTACAAAGCAAGGCTCTTCCCAGCTGCAGTGCACAGCCTGGTGCATTATGAGAGGGAAACCAACCGACCCCAGTGCAGCTGGCTGGCAAGAGCAATGCCTGAGGACTAGACACACCACCAGGTCCACCACTTCTGTTTCGGGTCTCCCTTTTCACAAGAAGTAGCAACATCATTTAGGGATGAGAACCTTCTCAATCACTCCAGCATGAAGTGCCAGGGCTTCTGAGATTGTGAGATGACCAAAAAGACAGTTTTTCTTTTTTTTTTTCTTTTTCTTTTTCTTTTTTTTTTTTAATTCTTCTTGAAATAACCACCATTGGAGCATATCAAAGTGCAGTATACACATACATACACACACACACACACAGCTGACTCAATCTTCCCACAAATAACACTGTTAAAGACAATGTGCCTCACATAACACATTCCAACCAAAACTTCAGGCTGCATTTGTACTTATGAGTGGTAAACAGTTGGGTTTTTTTAAAATTACAAAACCAAAGGGTGAAATATTACTGCCACTGACCTCACTGGAGCAAGGTTTCATCAGAAGCAAACAAGTATTTCATGACATTCAATATTCATGAAAGTTCAATTTCAGAAATAATTATTTTAAACCCTCATATTAGACATAAATAGTAAGCTTTCTTTTAAACAGACCATGCAACCTAAAACAAAACTACTCTGCTGAGAAGAGGAAAAATAGCAGAGAAAGATCATTACTTTACTTTGTGAAGTTCATTTCTCCGGAAGTAAGAGTTTCAACCATCCTTTTCCAAGATAAATTCATAAAGCATAATATATGAAAGAATGTATCTTAAAAGTGATGTATTTTTCACTATTCCTGTCTTCTGACACAATGTGGTCATCTGTTGAATTTAGATACTTAAACGTATTCCAAATCAAATTTATCTGTAATTCACAGCGTAAAAATTAATCGTATTCCAAATTCTGTGTATACCGTCCACCATTCATAAGTAGCTTCAGGTCAACTTCAAAATGAAACACTCTGAACCCTTTACAAAACACCGTCTTTACAGAACTGAAGTACCAGTTCACAAGTACAAGGGAAAGAGATTTAACAGAACAAAACAAAAAAGGGACAAAATAAAATAAAAATAAAAATAAAAGAAACAAAGGAAAGAAAGCAAAATAAAATAAAAACAGAGACAGGGCGTCCATCTTCAGCAGGCCAGACTTCGATCTCATTTCCCCCATGAAGGTTTCACTTGGCGGCAGGTTTAGTGGCATGGCAAACAATGCCTAACTCAGGCAAGTGTAACAGGTCTGCCTTGGCCAGTCTAGTCATCTAATAATGCACAAATATCACACAGAGAAAACATACAAAACCAAATTAATAGTCAAAATCCATCTACCAGATAATGGGACATAAAATTTAGAAAGATTAGGGTGGCATCTTTGTTTATCTTTCAACCTTTGCATTCTCAAAGTATAATGTTTAAAGAAAAACCTACTGATACACACAAAAAAAAGTCATATTTTGACAGCTTAATAATGTTACTTCACCTACAATTACATTTTTGTTAAGTTGTTCAATAAATGTCACAAAATCAACATTGTTTGCATTGTGTAGTGATTCCCTCCTCATATGCCCTTGATTTACCACTGTTTAAATACACTCCAGATTTCAGATTATATTCTGGTTTCTAAAACTAGGTTTTCAGAGTTTCATTTTACCTCTCATCTATGTTCAATCTGGCACATGAAATGCTTTATTACTGGCACTGTTGGCCAAGGATATAATTTCAACTCCTGGTAGAATATAGCCACCACTACTTTTAAAGCCCATCATACACTCCACTAACTCCATTAACAGTGCATCATATGATACATAGTTATCAAAAATCTTGTGCTGTGGTCTTCAAAGCCATACTTACTCTACACAATAAACTCCTCCGAAAGTTATATCTATACAAATTCACCTTTTTATAAATTAGAATTAGTAATTCTGTTAGAAAGTTACATGAAAACAGCACTGAGACATTTTTAAAAAATTGACCTCACAACCCAATCACTTGTTCACCCAATTATGCATAAATCTCTGTGGTGTCCAGAATGATTTTGAACAGTGACAATTTTTCTGGAATACATTTTCTCAGAAATGCCTAGTGAGTCAGCTACAAATGAGGCTGGAACAAGATTTGTAAGAACTGTTATTTTATTCGCCTTCCATTCATTGCCTACCAAAGAGACAGAGGAAAATGCAGCTTTACCTGCCTTTTGCCTTACCATTGCAAGGCAGTGATCTCATCACAAGAAAAACACCACGGAGTGTTGTTCATTCACTAAGTGGAAAGCTTAACTCTCTCGGAACTAGTGTCTTTCTGATGAAACTTAAAACTAAGATCCTCAATTATTTGTAGTCAATTATTTAAGGGCAATTTTTTCAATAATAAGGACTCTGGTCCCATTAGCCTCTACAGAGTTTCAAGTGGATACAGCAATATCCTCTTTGTAGTTTAAGAACAAGTTTAAAAAACCAAAAAGCCTCCAAAACAAGGCATAAAGCAACTAAAAATCTAGGCTTCACAAAGACAAGTACATGTGCCATATGGTCCTATTAAGAAAGTTACAAAAAAGGCAGTACTTTGTACGTCAATATAGACTTTAGTGAAAGTACTTAGAGTCTATGAAATTTTGGAGACTTGTCAGAATTTGCCAGGAACATCCCAGACCGTTATTACAGCAGCACTAATCTCATACTATCCAGATCATGATGTGGCAAACATGCCAAAAAATGGTACTCTGGGACAATTGTTAACAAACTCAAAGAAGTCAACAATATTTTTTGAACCAAAACCTGACTCCTGCAGTTTTAGAAGTTATGTTAATAGGAGATATTTCTGAACTTGCTGCAGTTTATGGTTCAACCATTCTAAATATCGTTATTCACGGCAAAACAGTTACCATGCGCAAAGTGAAGTTAGGTTCACTCCACCAGCTGCAATGTTTCCACTCAAAAGAGGCAAAAAGTCCAGAATCAAATGGGCAGGCGCTCAGTTCCACAACGATCCCACTGAAGTCAATGGGGCTCTGCCTGACCCTAGCAATATGCCTACCCTAGGGTCACGCTTCATGTAACTGTATTCAGATCTGGGATATTACACTAACAATAGAAACTACCTTGTATTCAACACATCTGTAAAAGTATGGCCTCAAAGTTAGGTAAAGGACCACGTCCTGTAAATTTAGTATTCACCAATCATTTTATTTTATTAAGAGTTTTAAAAATATTTTATGCTTTAAGCATTCCGTACAGATCATTGCATTTTTAAAGAGATATCTAAAAACAAAAAGAAGTACTACTAGACACAATAAAGCCTTTTATGGTACACAAAATAATATTTTCCACAGGAACAAGAAAGGAAAATTGAATTTATTTTCTTAAACTAACAAGTAAACATTTATATTCAAACAGTAATTATCACCATCAATGCTAAGTATTTTAGATTAGATTAATCCAAAATGGCCAAATGCATACATCACATGTCTACAAGACAAAAGCAAGACTCAGTCTAACAAAAAAGGAAAAGTAATTAGTATCTTAAAAAAACCGCAAAACCCCACCATACCAAACATGCTATGTAAAGATCCAAACTGCAATGATATTATTGCACTGCAATGTGCCCAGAAATTGCTTAATCTTTTCAGTGCTCCATTGACTTCAGTGAGAACTCTGTGTGAGAATAAGCTTGCCAACACAAACCATATTGAAGTGAATATTTTACCTTCTTTGCCCTCAAAATATGTAATAACTATGGAAAACTGAATTATCCTAATTTAAATCAACTATCTTTTTTTTCTAATGATGAATTTCAATTACATCTATATAACTGCGTTTCTTCATTCAATTTTCACTTTTGTTTAAAGACTTTTTTCAAAAAGCAATAAAATAAAACAAAATAACAACAGAGCACTACCTCCTTACATGGAAAGCTTAAGACAATTAGCAGACACAACAAAGACCAATATTACAGAAGAACGTCTAAAATACCAACCTTCTGCGCAGGGCACAACTATCAAAGCTCTGTCAATAAAAACCGTGTTAGTTAGATGCTGGGCCACACCAACACTCGATGCTTCACGAAACTTAATATAACATACTTTGGAGGAAAAAGCAAGAGGTGCGTTGCTGCAAGATAAAAGGAGAAAAACAAGTAGTCAGTCACATTAAGAAATAGCATACATGCATTTTTAACTGTTACTCCTAAATAAAAACATAGGTTTTAGACTTCCTGGAAAAGTTAGCCAAAAAGGAGGAGTACAGAAATTTACTAATTTGCCTACTTACTACCTCACTAAAAACATAGCACAGCACCCCCTCCTGTTTAATGGAAACTTATGGGAGCCAAAATCCCAAATTAACACGGCTAATTTTCTTTTATAATCTTCTTAAACAACACTGACCAGTACATTCCAAATTGCTAATATAAGTAGCATATTTACTCAACATATTTGTCAAGTAAATAGTTTATCTTTTTTCTTACAAATAATCCTGTTTAGGAAAGTCAAACAAGCAGCCCAGCATGTTGGTTTTATTTAGGGAAGGGGGGCTACCACGGCAGCTTCTGTAAGAAGCTGTTAGAAGTTGTTTCCACTTTGTCCATTGGGCTTGGTCAGGCCTAGGGTGGACCCGCTGCTACTTGCCAGGGCCAAGCCAATTGGTAGCATAATGTTCCCTGACAACGCCTCTGAAATAATGTATTTGAGAAGGGGAAAAGAGGAAAAAAAAAAAAAAAAAAAAAAAAAAAAAAAAGAGAAGACGTGAGAAAGCTGAAGAGGGGGAGGCACAAGCCTTGTGGGCCTCCCACTGGGTGGCCGACTTGGCCTGACTTGGCTGTAAGAAGTGAAGAGAGGAGATGTGAAGAGAACCTGAGAGGCGTCTGCCTGAGCCAATTGTGAAGAATTTCTGGTGAGAGGAACGGCTGCAGGCGCCAAGGTCAGTGCAGAAGGAGGGGGAGCAGTAATGCTGCTCCCGGCAGAGATTCCCCTGCAGCCCGTGGTGCAGCCATGGTGAGGCCGGCTGTGCCCCTGCAGCCCATGGAGGCCCACGGAGGAGCAGAGATCCCCCTGCAGCCCGGGGAGGACCCCACACCAGGGCAGGCGGGTGCCTGAAGGAGGCTGAGGCCTGTGGAGAGCCACACCAGAGCAGTTTCATGAAGGACTGTAGCCCATGGGAAGGAGCCCACGCTGAAGCAGGGGAGGAATGCGAGGAGTTCTTCCCCCGAGGAGGAAGGAGCGGTGTAAAGTGACATGTGATGAACTGACTGTAACCCCATTCCCTCTTCCCCCCTGCGCTGCTCAGAGGGGGAAGGTGGTAGATAATATTAAGCCCAGGAAGAGGGAGGGGTGGGCGGAGGTTATCTTCTTCTCTTTCTCATTATCCTGATTTGGTTTTAAAAACAAAGAAACAGTTTTCCCCAAGTCTGTTTTGCCCATAACGGTAACTTTAAGGATCTCTCCCTGTCCTTATCTCAAACCTCAAGCCCTTTTCTTATATTATCTTTCCCTGTTCCCTTGGAGGGTGAGGGGAGTGAGAGAGAGATGGCATAGTCTGGCCCCAAGCGGGGCCGAACTACGACAGTCATTTTTCAGTGACTCCTTCAGATATTAGCCCATAATAACCGATACTCTTTGTTAGGTCTTCACGAAAGCAGCTTCATTCATTCTTATTAAGATAAAAGCAGTTCTTGAGTCCTTTCCAGTGTTAGGTCTTAGTTCACTAATGTAACAAAAATTCTTTAAATCATCTGCCTCAGTTTGGCACAGTGTAGCAAAGGATAGCACTGGAGGAGGTAGGAGGAATTCACAGTTTGGCTAGAAGAAGGAAAATAGTGTGTCATTTGCTTTTCTATTATAAGGTATAGTAATAGTGACATCAGAAAGCACAACACGTAAACATTGTAATCTTGATCAAAGCCAAAAAGTTTGCTTTAAAAAATGCATTCCTTAGGCAAAGTTTGAAACTTTGAAACAAACACTTTATTTCTTCATATGAAGGAAGTATTTGTGAAATATTCAAAGAGAGAATGCAATAGGATATTGCTGGAACATCAGCGATTTCCATTTGAAAAGATCATCTCCATTCTAGCAAAGCAGTAACTCATGGAAAGTAATGCTGCATAAACTGTTTCATCCTGACCCTCCCTTAACTGAAACAGAAACACTTGTCAACTTTCTGAAGTATGAGAAGCAGTCCAAGCTTAGCCTAACTCAACTTGCAATCCCTCAAATTCCAAGCAGGTACTCCCAAAGCCATATGGAATTAGTTAGACTTTAGTATTTAAATAAAAGCTCAGAAGTATCTAGAGCTGGACAACTTCAGAACAGCATTCAGAAACACTTATGATTGAAAATTCTGTGAAAACAGATACACTGAGGAGGCAAAAACAAACAGGGAGTGAGAGATACAAATGTGAAAGTCAACCTTACACAATTTAGGAAGACAGTGCAAGATGACTAAATTTCTTCCGCCCAGAAGTAGTTGTTGCAGTAGCCAATGTTTTCAGTTTCAAGTTTCCACCTTTAGGAAGGAAAACATTTTATAGAATGGCTTCTGACCGACCTGTGAGGGCTTCAGAACAGTTTCCAACATCAGAGGTGACTATAAGCTGACTTTCTCAGTACTCAGCAGACATGTGTGCATAGAGCTTCTAATCTTACATACTCTGAAGAAACAGACTTCGCTTACCGCAAAGATTTTGTTTTTTTTTTTAATGACCACAGGGTGGTTTTGTTTACTGGGGGGAGGATGGAAGGAGGTTTTGGAGGGGTGGGGGGATGGTAAGAGAGGTGGCAGAAGATAGTGTTTGGGGCTTTTTGTTGTTGTTGTTTGGGGTTTGTTTGTTTTTAAATACACATGCCAGTGTTACAATCCAAATGGCTGAAGCCTCCACTAAAGAGTCTGTGGTGAAGACTTCTAACATCTCCTGTTTTTTTCCTTTTTTTTTTTTCATTGCTAACTCAAGAACATAATTGTGTTCCAGACAGTACCAGGCCCCAGACATAATCCTCTTAAGTTGCAACATTTACTCAGCCAGCTCTGTATTTTTTATAATATTGCCCCTTACGTATTTCCTGGATTTCAATCATAAAAGCTATGTGGAAAGTATGTTAAAAAATATTAACACTGGAATACTGCTGTAAATGAGGCTCCAAGAGGAGACCACCTCTGCTGAAAACACATCAATGCTGCATCTACATCAAGGGAGATGATTACCAGCCAAAAGATCTAAAATTCTGAAAGACTTCACGGTGATTAAGTCCTCTCCTTTTATGAAGTGGGCCTCCTAAACGTCCCCAGCAGGCTTCTTAAGAAGTCCTTAAAACAGAAAAGTCCTATTCTGTTTTAATTCCTTTTGCTCCTTTTTTTTTCTGCTAATGTTTTCTGAGGCTGAATTAAGGTAGTTGCGGTATTCCTCTTACGGTTACAAAGCACTGATGTGAAAACAACTCCCATGTACCTGATTCAAAGTTACTATAATCTAGTTTCTTTAGGAAAGCAAGAAAACTTATGTCCTGGTTCTGGATAGGATAGAGTTAACTTTCACCAGAGCTGAGAGAAGAACTGGAACTGGTGGCCCCTATGGCTAGGGGACACAGCTGGGATAGTTTACCCAAATTAGCCAAAGGGCTATTCCATCCCGTGTGATGTCATGATCAGTATATAAGCGAGGAAGGTGCTGAAAGGAGCCTCTGGCTACTCAGGAGGAAAGCAAGCATCAGGATTTGCCGTGTACTGGATCAGCTATTGTACTGTAATTGTTTTCATCTCTGTTTTGTTTTCTTCTATTATTCTCTTAATTTTTTTTTTCCATCTCAACCCACGAGTTTTGCCTTTTTTTCTTTACAAATTCTCCTCCCTGTCCCACTGGAGGTGGGGGGAGTGATTGAGAGGCTCTGTAGCTTGGTCCTGAGGGGGCCTACAACAACTTAAAAGGGAAATAAATTAAAGGAAATAAATATCTATCCAGATGTTTCTGCCGTTTTTGTTTTCCTTTGTAAGGAGACAGTAACATCCATCTCCCAACAGTGTAACAACCAACCAACAAACCAACCGTTTCATAAGAAAGACTGATTCAGAAAACTATAGCGAAAAATCACATAAAGGTTACAAAATATTCCTCTAACAGTCTGGATTTTTTTTCAGGGTGGTGATGGTGATAGAGGAGACAATATAAATCAATAACTTATCAAAATAAGATGTTATGGAATAACTGTGTAGATCACATTTAAATAAAGCTGTTTTATCTTCAAAGGCCTCATCTATACTCCAGTCACTGCAGGATATAACAATGTCTAAGAAACATTTCTGTGTTCTAGCCTCCAAGACCACCCAGAAGCAAACAATATTGCACAGCAGAACTTTTAACACCTAATGGAAAGTTTGTGTCTCCCCGCTTTCAAACAACTCATTCTGCAAAAATCCAATTGTTGCTCAATAAAGTTCTTCAGTATTTAACTGTTCAAAAATCCTCTTACAGCCGCTTTTGAAGGCTTATCGCTACAAATATAATTTTGAAGGCTTCTCTGAAACACAGACTTCAACTGGGTGAAGAGTGTAAAACAAAAGCATGACTGGGACTAAGAATCTGACTACAGACATCACTGGTCTTCTAGTAAGCTAAAAACAACTCTAAGCTGTGTGAAGTGGCTGGCATACTGGAGTACATAGCCAAGGCAAAAGACCTGTCACGTCTTGCAAACCAACTTCAGACTTCAGCTGTACTGCAAACTGAAACTGATCCATAAAAACCCGTCTTGGGTCTTGTTCAGAACTGTGGGAAAAATAAGCCATACTTCTTCTCACAAAAGTCTATTTAGTCAGCTAACAAACAGAAAGGTATGAGACCAGTAATTTATTGAACAATACATTTTGTAAATTTAAATGTAAGTATGTCATTTAAAAGTAACGGCATAGGCTGTTAAAAGCAACACACACAGAGAGAAGTTTCAGGGAATATTCTACACAGTGAGGAACACAATATACTCTCTCGTGGTCTTAGATATTCAAATGTCAGCATCATCACGCAAGCACGGTTTCTCAGAGACCTTTTGCACATGTGGGCTTGCAGGAGGCCTCCTTCCTACCTCCCTAATGGCCTCTCTGTACTCCCACTTAAGAAAACTCAGTAAGCACTGGAAGTTTGCAAACGGCAAACTAAGGACCTCTTGTTAAACAGTGACAGCAATTCTGCACTCCCAACATAGCAATTCAGACCTCTAACCAGATCGGGACCATACACAGGTATTCAAAACTTCAGTTTTTCCTTAGACTTTGTGACAAAGTATCACTGCAGCTGGTGGTGAAGCCCCACTAAAGCCACCCTCCTCTACAAAAAAAGTGGCAAATTCACATGGAGGCCCTGGTGTAGTAACAACTTTTAGTCCATAAACTAATTCTCTCACACAGGTTGTGGTTGTAATATTATTTTCTGTTCTTGCTGGCTTTTTCATGCTATCCAACCATAATTTACTAAGTAATTTTCATATACAGTTATAACTCTTCTTTATAATATTTAAATCTTTAGCTTCAGGAAGAAACCAGAACTCAACTGGTAAAACTAGAAACCTGCACTTCAGTCATCCTACTTTCCTCAAGATGTCAGCAAAAGAAAAAATACTACACATGCAAGTAAATTGAGAAATAACATAGAAAACATTTTCTGAAAGGATTTTACAATCATCCTTTACTTTCATTTCTTACTATCCTTCATATAAAGTTGGCTGGAAAAAAAAAAAAAAAACAAACCAAATTCTCAAAGGGTCTCTGAATACCCCTCTTCTCAAGGTTAAAGCTGTTTATGGGACAGGGAAGAAGAGATGATCAAAATGCTTGGCAATTAAGTGGAATAAAAGGAGTCTTTGAGCACTGAAAGCCACCTATGCCACTCTTCAACAGACAAGTCTTACACGGAAAGGGTTAAAAAAGTCTCAGGAAGTTCAAGTTTCTTGTGCAAAACCAGTGACCAACAAGGTTAAATCGACACAGCAGACAGATGCAGCACGATAAAAGATAAACTCTGCTTGTCTCTTTAAGATACGATAATCAAACAGAAATTAAGACTTAAATGAGTGGATTAAAAAAAAAAAACCTCACCCTTTTTCCACCTCCACATAACTTACACTTGTTTACTGAGTTACTCAAGGTCCACAAATAGATGCTTTCAATTCTATATTAAAATTTAAATGGAAAGCCTTCCAGAGAGCAGGACAGCATATAGCTGCACAATCAAGCCAAATGTGAAATTTTCTTGAAAGAAAAAGAGTAAATACAAACAACAGCCACCAGTAACAAGTTTCTCTGACACACTGAAAAATTATGTTAATCATGTTAATGTTTTTTCAATTAAAAGAAATATTGCTTTCAGTGACAGTGAAGCCTATTAAAGAGTTTCCCCTGTCTTCCCTATAACCCCCCTTTAGGTACTGGAAGGCTGCTGTCAGGTCTCCCCAGAGCCTCCTCTTCTCCAGGCTGCACAGCCCCAACTCTCTCAGCCTGTCCTCACAGGAGAGGTGCTCCTATCCTAGAAATCCTAGAAAACTATAGAAAAATCACCATAAATCTATTAAAGAGTGTTTAAAACACAGCAAGGTTGTTTTAAGCATATCTTCACATGAATGGATGCCTATTATGTATAGTTTATATACATATTAAATAACATTTTTCTAAATGGTCCTCTTTCAAACCTACTCAGATGTAATGTAGTAACATATAAAAATGGACAAATACCAATTTTTTTTTTGCTGTTTAGCTTTAAAAATTGAAATTTTGTTCATCTGAACAACATCTTTGTACTAAAATTATAGTCTCTGGATGTGAATGACCCCCTCCTCTTTCTGCTATTCCTATTTAATTTACATAAGAACACACAAATGCTTTTAAAAGACTTCTCTGTCCTTGACTTCTAAGTACAACAGATCACCAGCAAAAAAAAAAAATATTTCTTTTCCTCTCCTGTTTTGTTGATCATCATCTACTTGGGACAAACAATATTGTTATTTTCCGGACCTCAGTATCTCCCGTCTGAGTGCATCCCTCGCATGCAGATGACATAATGACAACAGCTACAATTTAGAGAAACGTGTTATGTCCGTTATTAACTTTCAGCTACTGCACAGGTCTTATCAACGGCACTTCCGAGCACAAGACTGGGCAGGTTCTGTCCCTCTGTGAAGAGCTAACAGGCCCCTTAAAACAAAAGGGAAAAAAAAAAAAAAAA
>WHYT01016395.1:117928-194948 GCA_009806455.1 Tetrax tetrax
TTTTTTTTTTTTTTTTTTTTTTAATGTAAGTAAGTGAGAGATCTGCTACTTGCTATTTTTCTAGCAGGACATGCTACCGGAACTGTTCGGGTAGGTCTCTGCTATTTCTGGAGAAAAAAAAAAACACCTTGTTTTGCTTTGCTGTGGTTCATCCTGCCGTGAGTCACAACATGTAACTCTACATAAAGGGACGATGTTTTTAAATCTCAAAAATACCTGTCTGAAAAAGATAGTTCAAAGGAGTTGGATAGAAAATTCTGGAATTCACTGGAAAGAACTTCTTCTGCCTTTCAGCCAGAATTTATAGGAGCAGGGCCAGAAGTTTAAATACAATAAGGACATGAAAGTTGCATTCCTCTAAAGTCAAATAATTTCACATCTAGTGGAGAAACTGCAGCAGTGGGCCTTTCTATTTCAGGGCCTAATGCTGGGGTGCAAACATAGTTCCAGTTTACCCACTAGACAGGAAATTTTGGGTTTTTTGTGCAATACTTGAATTACTGTCATCAATCTGGAGTTCCTAGAACATCATCTTTAGCTGGGTAATATCACCTGGAACTTCAAAAATCACAACAGTGATGAGTTTTTGTTTTGGAGATGTTGTTCTGAAGGACAATAATCCAAGTATTATTGCAGCTGAAGTGGCTGCTTTAATTTCCCCTGGTGTGCTGAATTTCAAAGAATATTTATTTTGCTTTAAGTTGGAAAAATAATACCAGTTTTGCTCACATCAGTCAGCCAAATTCTTCTTATCTGAGACACAGAAAAAAATACAAATAATGGTAATTTGCACACTTAAAAATCCAATAATGTGTGTCCTGCTGCATGACAAGAGGAGATCTGGGCACAGTCGCCCTTTGCCAGTACTTCTAGTTCACAGCGTCCTTCATGGCATTGGGATATAGACTTCCACTGACAACAAAAGGATTAGAAGCTTTATAATTGTGAAGTTTGAAAATACACCAGAGTGCAACTCAGTGCAAATAAGCATTAACATTTTCTTTATAACTTTTATTTGAAAGTAGTATAAAATAGACATTACTGCAAAATGAATCAAGTTCACAAAGTGCTAAGGCTGAAAATTCTTTTTGGTATCTTAAGATGTTTTTTTGTCTTAAGATGCCTTAAAATATAAACACATCATGATTAATGCTATAATAGAATAATTACAGTTAAAAACCCACAACACATCACTTACTGCAGAGTTAGTCCTATTATGCAAATCACCAAGTGTATTTCGTAGCTTTTTAATTTAAAGCGCAGCAGAAAAAAAAATGTTTAATACTTTTTTTTTTCTGTTTGGAGGCTTTGCAGCATGGTTTCTAACCCTTGCATGCATCAACTCCAACCTCAATCAGTCAGTGTAGAAAAGACATTGACCTGTTAGAGAAGGTCCAGAGGAGGGCCACAAAGATGATCAGAGGGCTGGAGCACCTCTCCTGTGAGGACAGGCTGAGAGAGTTGGGGCTGTTCAGCCTGGAGAAAGGGAAGTTCTGGGGAGACCTGATAGCGGTCTGCCAGTACCTCAAGGGGGCCTACAGGAAAGATGGGGAGAAACTCTTCAGCAGGGCCTGTTGTGAAAGAATGAGGGGTAATGGTTTTAGACTAAAACAGGATAGATTTAGACTAGAAATAAGGAAGACATTTTTTGCAATGAGGATGGTGAAGCACCAGAACAGGTTGCCCAGAGCGGTGGTAAATGCCCCATCCCTGGAAACATTCAAGGCTCTGAGCAGCCTAATGTGGTTGAAGATGTCCTTGCTCCTTGCAGGGGAGTTGGGCCATATGACCTTTAAAGGCCCCTTCCAACCCTAACTGTTCTATGATTCTATGATTTCTCATTACAGTGAGCAAATGACACAATTTTACATGATTATTTTCTTTTTTTCCCAGGACTTAGCATTATGTCAGCTAACCAGCTGGTAATATCTATTTCAATATTTATTAGTAAACCTCACTTTCTCAGTAGAGGAGCCATGGCTTTCAACTGAAGTACTTCTGGTAGAAACATTCTCAGCAAAAATACCTTCTCCATATTCAAAAGCAGTTGTTGATTAGTCTATTGTGAGTAGAAGTTGTTGTATACAAAAATCAATCAAATATGCTAAAATGTCATGAGGTTAGGAGCCTTGGCACAATACTTTCAAATAATGTATTTTGCCAGCGTATACTTACAATTCAGTAGAAAGCTTTTCGTCCTTTTTCTTGGCTTGTTGTTTGTTGTTTTTTTTTTTCTCTCAAGTTTCCTTTCAACATTAGCAATTGAATGAGAATTTCTCCGTAGAACACCTGGTTCATCTGATACCATTTTCTCTATTAAGAGATAGTCCATGAGAAGTTTGTCCAAATCAGTATTTTCACATGTCTGGCAAACAAGAGTGAATATTCTGTCACAGTTTTCTCACTCATTTGGACAATACTGAAACATGGACAGTTCAGCAATTTGCAGTGTCCAGCCATGCCTTGTGAAATGTGTGCAGTGCAGAGACGTGTTTCCTGTTGGGCTATGCAGATGCAAGAATAGATGTTGCAGACTACTGTAATCAAAAATTTAACTGCCAGTGGTGGAAAGTTCGAGGCATGCAGAAAATTATCATTTCAGCAATGTGACCTTTCCTGAGGAACTGTTCTCAGCCATCTTGGGGCCCTTGCTAGCACAGTCACATCATGCTTGTTCTGTCACACCTTCTTATTCTCTGAAACTTTAAATCAGGTATATGAAAGCATCCTTACTCAGCCATTACAAGCTACGTATTAACAGAATCAGTAATATTTACCCATAGCTACTTAATAGATTTCTCCCTTAAATGGGATTATTGCAACCTACTTTTGAAATGCACAAATTCATGTATTTCTGATGGAGTTTAAAATATGTAGGCTGTAATGCCTAATTCAGGTTTTCTCTTCCTTTAAGCCAAATAACTGCTTTGTTTTCTATAGTTAATTTCCATCCTTAATACAAAGCAATATTTCAAATGGCAGTATGGAAATACAAGTCCTGTTCTTGCAGACAATATCAGGAAAATCAAACACAAGAAGGCAGAGAGCTGGAAATCAGGGACTGCAACATAGAAGAGGGGCTGGAGTGCAAGCACTGGCAATGCCGTACTTGAAACGAGACTCTCAGAAAGCTGTAGAAGAGGAGTGCGCTTGGGAACTTGCTGAGAAACTTGAGAGTACCTGCTGCTGCCAGGTACGAGGCAAGGGAAGCCATGGGGCTGTGGGCCTGGGGAAGCTCTTGCAGCTTCTAGCCAGTGTGCTCAGCAGCCCTTGACGCAGGGTGCCTGGAGCCTTTGTTCCAGCTACCCCTGATTCGGGAGGGTGATGCTCCCACCCTTTTCGCTGGTGCTAGGGAGAGGCCTGTGTCAGAGCCTGGCAGATCAGAGAGGGTACCTGAGGCCTCTCCTGGGCCTTTCCGACCAGAGGTGCGCTGCTGTTGGAGGGCTGTGCTGCTAAGCAGAGGAGTTATCAAAGTCAGCAGGCTGCACGGCATGGGAGAGAGAGAGAGGATCTCCTGAGAGACCCTACAGCATCAAGAGCCCTCGACCCCCACCACAGTGCAGAGCTGGGCAGAAGGTCTGTCATTCACGGAACCACAAGTGGAATATGAGTGGAAGGCAATGGCAGTAAGCCGGTATCTTCCAGCACCACGTGTAAGGCTCCTGCTCCATGGGAGGTTCACCGCCCTTAAAGCTGGGGAAGAGCTGAAGGTACTTTCAAGAAAAGCCTCTGGATGGACGGGCCCTGAGCCACACCAGACCACCTGGAGGAAGGAGTCAGTGACGTAGTGGGTGACTCCCTGTTGCGGGGCTCAGAGGCACCCATCTGCCAGCCTGGCCCACTGGCTACAGAAGTTTGCTGCTTGCTGGGGACGTAGATCCAGGATGTTGTGGAGAGACTGCCAAAGCTTGTCCGGCCCTCTGACCGTGAACCCTTGCTGTTCTCCCATGTGGGCACCAGAAATACCTCCAGGGCCAACCAGGAGAGGATCTGTCACCCTCAGTCTCTAGGGCGATAGTCAGGGGTGTGTGGTCCCAGTTGCTCTTCTCAGTCCTGATTGTGAGGGGAGGGAGCATGAGGAGGAGTGGACTGCGACTGAACATCAACAATTGGGTGCAGAGCTGGAGTCAGGAACGCAGTTTTGATTTCTGTCACCATCCAACGCTCTTTGGGGATAAATGTCTATTTGGAGACTTGGGATCCACCTCACTGACTGGTGGTGAGAATGTAGCCACTTTTAAGATTCACATGATTAAGTAATTATTTCATCTCCAGACATCACTTTCAAAAGTGTGTCAAGTCTAGAAATTGAAAATATTTTCTCTGTTGGAACCTATGTTTGTATAGAAACTGTGAGTGCACCTCCCCTGTGTAACCTGAAAGCCCTGGCTACTGAATAAATTGCATGGATAGCTGTAGAAAGTTTAATTCCTTAAACAAAAATAAACTACAGAGACAGCAATATGATGTGAAATGTGATAAGAAATTCATTTTTATCAGCTTCCAGTAGCTTTTTTCTCTTAGCTCATCATTATAAAAATCTTACTCTCCCTGCCAACAGCCATCAGTAGTTTTCTTCAGTCTTCATAATCGTCATAATTGTAAGAATAATTAGATGGAGTCATGTCACAGAAAATTAAACCATGCATTTTATTGCTTACTTGTTGAGGAGGAATAAGAACATGAATGTAAAACAGGTTCCCAAGCAGGTTCCCAAGCACAGAAGCAACCGCCTCATAGATAGATAATGCTTCTATCAGCTAGTTCTTTACGTTGGAGGTAATTCTACTTAGTGAAAAAGTAGCATTTGGCAACTGTCAATTCAAGTGTAAAATTTAAAATTCCTAAAGAACCTTCTCTATTATATGGGCTAAGCAAGAATTACCTAAATGACCTCTGCTGGGATAAGCATGCAGTCATGCTTTAGCAGAACAGAGATTAGGTTCATTCGTTCCTGACAAACGTGAACATACTCCTAGAATTTCTCAAATGGAGTGAGAATATACAAGATGTCACTTAAGAAACAATTCTGTGGAGCGAGCAAAGACAAACTCAGTTTTTCCAAAATAACATACTGTAGCATAAGGTAAGGTTTCCTCTTTGGATATTTACTTTTGAATCCAAGGCAGAACTTCACTTTCATTTGGCATTAGCCAATTGTTGAAAGTAAGAGATGTTTTTTTGTCTTGTGTTGAAGGCAGCTTAGAAACTTGCAGGCTTATTCTCTTGGGAATAGTGAAAATACATCATAAAGCCTGTGAAAAACCCAGAAATAAAGCACTTGCATGATCTGAGATTCTCCCATACTGCACAGGCAAATGGGGCCAGCACTATTTGATACAGTCCTCTCCCAGGTAGAGCAATTCTTGCAGAAAAAGTATTCAAGGAACTCTTAAGTCCAAATTTAATTGAAAGACCAATAAAGTAATAAAGACAGAAGTTATTTACATTGAGCAATCTGAATTAGTAGAATAATCAGTTATTGCAATCATGATTTGTCTTTGTTTTTACAGGACAGATCCTTACACTCACAGTTTTCCAAAGAAAGAACCAAAACCTGTAACCAATTATGGGCTTTTTTAGGTGCAGTGTCTGCTGTTCATCAGAAAGCCTCTGACCCCAAACAACAATCTTCTGAAATACTTCGAGTTTCCTTAATAACAGGAAAGTTTTATATCAGAAAATATACTTGTTCTGGTGCAACAAATGTTCCAACATTTGTTTTCGGAGGGCATACACAGATTTGTCTTTTTAAATGAAAACTATGTAGAGTACTCAAGTTCTTTAATTTTCTATGTAAGACCATTCAGATTAAGTGGTTTACTCCTGGGCACTTGAAAACTTTTAAAATTGACTTATTCAAGTGGGCCTCTGGGAAGTATAATTCTTGATGGCAGAAGAGCAGAAGTGATTTGATACTGTAACCTGAAAAAAGGTTCCTAAAATCACCTATACCCAACTAAGTAGCAAAAATTGAACCAAGGAAAATGTTGTAAAAAATGTTTCTTCTGTTGTTTGATCTTTTTGTTCCATTTTCTAATACATGCAATAGAGAAAAGTTACTGAAATGATGTCCTTCTTCATGACAAAATATGGCTCCAATTACACAGACTCCAAGAAATCACAGAATCCCATAAAACTGGCCAAGATGGATTCAGACCATAGCAAATGATCAATTTCTAGTCATATTTTAAACACTTCAGCCAAGAATTCATCAGTGCTGCAGGATTGTAGGTAGCATACTGCCTAAGCAAGGTACTGAACTGACAATCATTAGGACCAAGGGTTTTTTTTTCTGTTGATTTCAGTGGACCGGTCTATGATGTTAAGTAGACATTTTCCCTTCTTTTACTTTGCCTACTTCAGTTTTTCGTGTAGTAACAACTCTTTTAGACAGGGACAATTTTATAGTGTAGTTGTAATACCTGGTGTAGTGAAACCCCAGCCTCACATAATCTTGTAGATGCTCCAACAGAATCCTCTGGACACATTCCAAAACTGAAGTTAATCTAAGGCAACAGAAATAACACACCAAAAATACACTTTCTCTCTGAAAAAGTGCCCCCAGTCAGAAAAGCAAAAGCTGGACCCAGCACTTTTTCAAAGTGTTGACTTATGAAATAAAGTAGGACACCACAGGCTCAGGTGCACAGGAATGAGCCATAAATAACAAATAATACCTGTGAAATGTGAAAGAATAAATTTTAAGGCTGATGCATAACAGGCAGAAAAGACAACAAAAAAGGTCTTGAAAAAGAGAGCTTGCAAGGTAAAAATGAAGGGGGGGGGGGAAATCCTCTAAAATCCAAGTTGGGAGCAGTATTGGGCCCCCTCCTTGGCCCAATACTCCAGGGTCATCAGGGCTGTAACCCGTTATAGTTAGAATCAGTTTTCTGTGTAGAGGAAGCAGGAAGTTGGAAGTCAAGTAGTGATATCAATATGCCTGATCAACATATACAAAAAAGACTAAACATTTTTCATTACTACATTGTCAGGTGGTTTCCAAGAAAACTGGATGTAAACCTGCGTTTACCTCTGCTGTGAAATTCTGTGTCTAGCTCTTCATGTTCTTTACCATTCTTTACCATGTACGTCTCACCAGAGAACTCTCAAGACACTCTTAAGACGCTCATTGACTTAAGTCACCCCTCTCTGCTATTGAAACTATCTAGTATGCATCAGATAAAGACCACTCATCTCTTTAGGAGAGAAGCCACTGGCTGCCCTACCTGATCTACTTGCAAGACTAGGTTATACACAAAACTATTTATTGTGAATAACCCAGTTTTGCAGTGAAATCGCCTAGAGCAGACCCCTGCACACCAAGATGCACAGAGCCTGAAACATAAATAAGACTTTATGAAAGTATACTAATAGAGTACAAAGGTCTACAGAAACTACAGAAGAATAAAATGGTATTATGGAGAATTTCCTAGAACTTAAATAAGTCAATTACACACAGCTTTAAAGAGCATTAGTTTATTATCTATTCTCCATGTGTTACCTCAGAAACAGTCTAATTATGTACAAAAATTTGGAATGTTGAATAAATGCTGATCAATAAAAACATTTTGTAGCTGTTGACAAGGGAATATTTCTAAACAAAACCAAAATAATCTTAAAGTTTTGATTCTGTGTGTTGTTTATTGCTGTGTCTGTGTTCATAAAATGCTTTCAAGTATATACACATTTTTTTAATCTCCAGTCCAAAAAGGAAACTAAAAATTATTTACATAATAAATATATGGGAGACTTAATCTTTTCATTACATCAGTTGAACTGATTCTTTAATGAACTATTAAGAATAGAAATAATTAACGGAGTTTGCATCAACTCATTGCCATGGTAAGTAACTTAGGCTGCCAATGGATTTTATTCTATTCAATATGTAGTTTAAAATGCATTCAAAATGAAAAGTGCCGATATTGTCTCTTTTCCTGGACTACTTCAGGAGACGTCTTTCTTCCACTCTCTGCAAAATCATCTAGTTTGACATGTGTTTACACACACACATTGAAGGAACAAACACATTTTAATCCACTGAAAACTCTAACATTTAATGAATAAAATCAGCATAATCCATGTTTTATTAGACGGTTAATTTGCTAATTTACTGAAGACAAGCTTTGGCCAAGTATTTCCACAAGAAGTACTAAACTTCTTGCTATAAACCTCTACTTCTATAGTTCTACCACAGCCGAACAGTTTTTGGTAGAATTTTCCTGTGATACATAAATCTGAAAATTAAGTGATACAACATTTAAATTTTCTCTTACCCTTAAAGCAAAATACAATACAGTATAATTCATCAGTGATGTATTTAAATTTACTGCAAAATGTATACAAAGTCAGTCCAAGATCAGTAAAGAATCAGTTCTGCTTTTTGGACTTCTCCCTTCCCAACAATACAGGTTATGTAGAAAACCAAGGTAATTTAGGACTTGTCTGTATGCATTCCCTTTAAAAGGCAGTGTGTGATAAAAATAACATAGTTAAAAGTAATGAACATGTGATGTCAACATTTTGCATTTTCAGTAAAAAAATAGAAACTAAACAACAACAAAACACATCTTAGAAGGGGAACACTGAAGCCTGCCATTGTATAGCTATGTTTCTCATTCTTTTCTTTGAAGATTAAGAGCACACAGAAAATAAGTGAATTTTATCAAAATACAGCACATTTTTGCTAATATATCAAAAAAAATCATTTTCTATGTAAATATTACTGAAAATCAACTAAAAAGGATTAAAATATACAAAGAGTTGTTAAAGGGTTTCAATTAAAATTATTAGAACTATACACAGTACAACAAGCCATAGTTAACATCTTTGAAAGAAGTGCAATAATATTGGAGTTCACTTACTTAAGAAGTACTGCCTGTTTGTTACCACTAGCTATGTATAATTCCTCTCTCTTCCAGCTCATTGTCCCAAAACTAAAGGAGCCTGGTGTTTTTGCTAGCTTTATTAAAAGCATTTACTTTTGTACACATGGGTTGAAAGAAGCGATTTGTACTTGTCTTACACTACTAATATGTAATTAAAAATGAACTGCAGTAACTGAATATTGCTCCAATGACAGGCTAATCATTAGCCCTGATTAAAAACAGTTATTGGTCTTCTATGGCACTTTTCCCTGGTCCATAACAACCGTGTATTAATTATCACTGCAGATTATGCAGTCTCTGTTCAATTACAAAGGAGAAAGAAAAAAATAACAATGTTTCTGGTAAACAAAATTAATAGAAGCATAATTATTTTATACAGTAATAAGAAACAAAGGCAGCCTGTGGTAAATCACTATTACATTAATATAGTTAGAAACCCTTTAATGACTCTGAAGTGTCTAGTTCACATTTAATGTCACCTGTAGGAACAGCCCTTTAAGAAACATCATTATGAACTGGTGGGTTGTACGTACCCCCTCCCTTTGCTTTCCATCTCACCACAGCAGTTCTCCATCACTGTACAAAGTTTCACAAACTTGCTTTGGTTACCTAGCTCCATGCGTATGGTTTCCTTTTTGATTAACAAGGCAATGCAAAGGCCAAACAAAATCAAGATGTCTCTCCTAACTCTTCCTGCATCATTTACTTTGTGTGTGTCTAAATTCATATTACAGGCAACAACCTTAAAACTGGCCATTTCCATTTCATTTTTACTATCTGTAAGGTTAAAATGGAGTACTTTTTATAAAGATAAAAATATCACCATTCGCACAAAATAAGGGACTTTCACAGCAGAGAAAAACCTCTGGGCACATTTCCACAGTACAGCTGTTAAAAATAACTATGCAAGAAAACCCAACTAAACATGAATCCACGTGGCAAATGAATATTCAATGACTACATTAAGAACAAATCCTTTGCAGGTACAGACTTCCTAAAAAACACCATAAGCTTTTATTGCATTTTCTATTGGTAGACGTACACTCCAGAACTAAACACACTTTTTCTTCTTTTCTGATTCCAGATTTGGATAGTTGATAGTTGTTTCACTTGACCTTTATTCTGTCCAACCAGCACCACCTTCCATCTACCCATTCATCTATACAATGTGCACATAGCAAAGCCAACATTTCATATCTCCTCTCCGTATCTACAGAAGTGGTTTCAGCATAACACATTAATATCTGGTGAATAAAAATAAAGGCAATACACAGCTACAGGACAGACAGCCCTGCCATCTGCCCATTGGCTACAACTGAGGCTTCGCAAAGCCTTGCACAAAGTTTAGTAATGTGTATGAATTATCCAAAAATAAACCTACCATCTGTACAAAAAAACAACACAGGTTTGTTCTTGGAGGAGTGATCCTTAGATTGCTTTAATGCTTAAAAACAAGTTTATTCACCATATGCATTTCCAAAATGATTTCCTGTATGTTCCATACAGGAACATACAGTGGTATATCCCCTCTTTAATGGCAAGTTCAGTATTTCCTGTACAATTCCTTTCATGTATAAAAATAGGCAAAATATTCAGTTTCCTGTAAGTCCTTCAATTAATCTTGCTAGTTTTTCCCCCTAATCCACAGTATTTATGAAGAAACTTCTCGCACAATGATGAGTTCCACTGCATTCTGAAAAGTCTTCAGCAAAGATACTGCTTGTCCATGATCAATATTGATGAAGCTGTATCCATTAGCCTAAAAATAAATATTTAAAATTGAAAATGACAGTTTCATATGGCATGTTAGTGAAACATGTCTCATTTCATGTTTGTTCATTTAATCTTTAAGGTTTAAAATAACCGAATTCTATATAAATGCAGACAATAAAACACTGCAGATTTGCAGATTACATTGTTGACGTGAGTTGAATGTGTACCTGTATGCTACAATAAATTAAACCACTGAGTTAGCCTTGGAAAAATTTTGCCCCAAAGGTATTGCCAATAACCAAAAGAGAAAACTGAACTTTAAACCATGAACATCAGACATCTAATTAATCAGGCTTAGTATAGCCACACCAAAAAAAGCAAATGCAGTACAAATCACAGAATCATAGAACATCTCCACCCAAAGCCCCGTGCAACCTGGTTTTGAATGTTTCCAGGGGTGGGGCATCCACCACCTCTCTGGACAACCTATGCCAGTATTTCACTATGCTCATTGTAAAAAACTTTTTCCTAATATCTAATCTGAATCTACCTCCCTCTATTTTGAAAACCATGACCCCTTGTCCTATCACAACAGGTCCTGCTAAAGAGTTTCTCCCATTCCTTCTGTGCTTTTTGGCTTTATATTTCATTCAAAGGATTAGGCTGTGTTTTCAGTTTGGCTTTGTTTTAGAAAACTGTTCACAGGATGTTGTGGTTTAATTGAGATACTAGTGGGTTTTTTGTTGGGTTGGTTGGTTGGTTTGTTTTTAGAAAACTAAAATGCAGCAGAGTCAAATCTATCCACATTCTCAAACCAGTAATGTGGTGAATAATTAATAATTTTCACAAGCTCTGCAACTTTAAGGGTGGCTACAGCACTGTTCAAAGGTCCTGGCAGGAACTGCAGGATGGAGGGGGACGTAACAGCAAGGTGCAGCTGGGGAGAGGGATTGTGAGGGGCAACTGTTCTTGTTTGGACAACACATTATTCAGAAGACTCCATGTGAATGACCGCAAGTTAAACAATTGAATGATACTAAAGCCTAATGAAATACTCACATTCCATCTTGAATGACAACATTAGGCCTGTTTTTTTCATCTTTAAAAGTATTTAAAATGTTCAGAGTTTGAAAAAATGATCCAATGGAAGCATTAATGGATTAATGCTTCAGCCGGTATCACCTATCCTAATGTTAGGTGAAAGAAAATTAAAAGCATCATCCCAGAATATAAGAATGCTTCTGGAAAAAGATACTGTTGATCTATCTAAAAAATAAACATTCTGCTCTCAGAAAAGGTGCAAACTAAAAATGACCTGTTATATTACATAGGCTAGTTAATTAGATGACCACAGTACCTGAATTATTTTATCTCCAGGCTGCAACAACTTAGATGCTGGTCCTTCTGGTTGCACTCTAGTTACAAATATACCCTTGAAAAACAGAGATGGAAAACATTTTTGACAACTTATTTCATGAATAGTAAGGCAGTATGAAACAGATGTAATTAAAAACATTTTTTCTATGCTAAATAGAAGAGAATGCAGTATTATTCTACAGGTCTACTGGCTTTTGTGACTGCCTTCTTTTTCTGATGTCAAATCCAGGAGAACTGCCTTTAAAGGAGTACTAAAGGACAAATCCTGATCTGCTTTTGTTTAATTTGACAGATGTATATGTCAAGATGAATTATCAACCACCAGAAATTAGGCTGTAGGCTAAATAATGTTCTCTTTTAAGAGGCTTCCTAATTGTAAACTCCATAATTCACTACCTCAAATCTGTTGACCAATATCTGGAACTGCGAAAGAACCACTCAGCTAGAATAATCCTCTGTATTGCCATGTGAATACTGTGGTCATCTACCACCTTGATTTTCTGGATCATTTGTCCCCATTTTCTCCCCTCCAGTCCTGGAGTTTAGTGGTTTGGGGAAAATGTATACTTTCCGCAACCCCTGGCTCTTTGCTAAACACTAGGAACATTTATTAATCAGAATGATTTTAAGATGCATTAGTACAAAATACTCACATCATCTTCAGGTCTGAATGGATTCCCTCTACCACCAACTCCTCCTGATATACTAAATCCAAGTTCTGGATCCTTGTCAATTCTCACTCGAATCTAAGTAATTACAACCGAAGTTAGATGAATTGGCTGAAAATCTGCACTCAAAGCTACTGTAATAAAATTATTACTAAGGAATTCAAGTGAACAAAGGCTTTAAAAAGGAAAAAAAAAAACCTCAAAAAAAGCATTTATCACAGTTCAAGAGAGTATTGTATCTCATAATATTAATTCAGAACAAGATTCCAATACAATAGCATCATTTATCATTGCACAAAAGTTTTACTCCAGTATCATTATTATTATAATAGTTCATGTGGGCTTTAATTCAGAGATATTTTGATATTATGTAAATTAATTTAATGTCCCCAGCAAATATACATGTTCCTATGAAGGAACCTGTTCCTCCTATTTGTTTACTATCTTTAGCTGAATATTAAAAAATCAAGCCTTGTTCCTGCTTTACTCTAAGTTCTACAAAGCCAACCCTACCTTCCCTTTCTCTTCCCGCAATAGTTGACTAAAAAACTTATTGTGCACAAGAAGTGGACATTCCCATTCTAGCACAGAATTAAAACGTAGTTCTCAGTATTTTCTCGAAAAACCCCCAAAAATATAGAGGAAACATCCTGTGTCCAAGAGCAGAAAGAATGTTGCCACAGTGAAAGCGCCATTAAATTGTGTAAGAATTTCTTACCCACATCTGTCTATCATAAATAAAACTGATAATTATCAGGCATGCATCAGGTGCTCACATTTTATCCTGGCTTTTGTTTATGGATGCACATTTCTACATTTGCAGGTTTTTGAACCATTCTGGATAGCAATGAATAGATGCAAAGTACTCTACGTTGTATTGCTACTTTGTATTTTTTCAGTTATTAGATAACTAATGAGTTGGTGATCAATAAATGTAGCTGTGAAACAAATTTCTAGCTCAGTGAAAAATGCAAGCTTTCTGGTACATTCTGTTAGAAATCTACCACATTTCTCTCAAAATGTTCACATAAAAAATAAAAAGAGCTCAAAACTAGGAGGAATGTGCGATTTCAGTAGTAGAATTGCACTTAGATAACGCTGTCTTCTGCTGGAGATAAATTCCTATATGATTTCTGTCACCATCTACAGAGAAATGCTAATAAATGAAAACAATCTAACAATTCACTGCCACTGGCAGACAGATGTCATTGTCAAGTGAGATTTTATTCTTACCTCTTGTTTGGCCAACTCGTGGCTTTGTCTAGGAGAACACTGGGACTGAGTATAGGGAGGTTGATGGGCAACTTTCAACATCAGATAATCAATTAATTGCTCTCGAGACGGATGTCTTGCTACTGATGATTGGGGAGGGAGATGATGGACTTGGCTGTAGTTTGCCTGAGGTCTTTGAGGCTGGCACATTTGTCCATTTGTCAAAGGTATCTGAATAAAACATGAATACTCTGTCATACATTTTATAAGCAGCAATTTTCAATTACTCCTTTATTATTTAAATATTTCTCATACTTGACTGCTTTTAATTTTAGGAACATTACTGAACTACTCTTCTGGATTACATACAATTACATTCAATTTTCTTTATAGTCATCAGCTCTGACCTCCTGAGAAGAAATCTGAAAAACAAAAACTTACTTTGACTGCCAATCTACTAGAACAGTCTAGACAGTCTTCACTTTTAGCACTTGTTTCACTGAGTTATCCCAATCATTATTTTCTAGCAGTGCAACTCACAGTACTGACACTTGGTTGATAACATGATAGTTTGCACTTTTATTGCATAAAATTCAGAGATTTTGTAACAAGTCCCAGTAGACGATACATTAAATAGAAATCCCACACAGCTAGTGGACAGAAACTGTATGCTCTCCAAGCATCCTTTGGTGCCCACTTCACAAGAAAACCTTTGGGGCAAATTCACATACAAGCTCGAGATTTTAATATCAAAACTGTAATGATATTTCCAATAAATGTTATTCTTTTGTTAACACATCTGTCACTTATGTCAAGACATACAGTGTATTTGAACCATGTCACCAGGAATGATGCTGGAGTTGATGACGTTTCTTACTGAATCCTCAGAGTTACTGTTCAACTCCGCGTTGAGATAGGCAGCCTTTTCCCTCCTTGCTTGTATGCCTCGTGCTCGTACCTAGCCTAAGTAGTCACTCATCTGTTTGTATGATTCCCACATTCCAAAAATGCTACAGTCTTGAGCTACTGAAGTGTGCAAATTTCAACCTTTAACCATGCTATGTGTATCAGAATCTATTCTGTCAAGAGGAGTTTTTAATGTCCAAGTGACATATATATTTTTGTTGTACTGCTAGAGATAGAGTTTACATAGGCAACATGCATCAATAGCTATGCAAATTCCCCAATATCCAAAGTCTGTAGAAATGCAATTGAAATTACTGAAGTTATAAAAAGAAAAACAATTGCTGCATCGTAGTCGTTTGTAAGCATCCATTTAGTTTCAGTGCAGTAACTCCTGCCTGTGTAGATGGTCCTTACAGATTAATACAGAATGTCTCATACAAATTCTAGGTTATAATCACAATTTCATCAGAATGGATTTCAGGTTTGTTCTTTAAAAGGCTTAATCAGCTTCAGATTGCTTTCCTGAAATTATCTGTCATTTTCCAATTTCCACTTCCAATTACACCTTTTCTGCAAATTTCTTCCTTCAAAGCCCCTGCTGAAGAAAAATGAAAACTATCTACCTTCATACAGTCAACTATTTTGTCTTCCAAAAAGAGGATGCTATTTCATTTACACCACTTTCGATACCTGAGTATTATATTTTTTGAAAGGCCCATTTTCAACTGCTATCCCAGCATATATTTCTACAAATAATAATAATAATAATAAAAAAACCATATCCTTACAAATAATAATATAACCTATCCATGGTGTCATGTAGATAATTACCTGCACAGCTATTTTCTTCATGCTGTCTGGAGGAACATCTTTGAGACTAAGTGTGGCAGATGAGTAATTCTGCTGTCCTGAAATGAATACTTCATCCTGGCATTGGTCTCCTGGAGCAGAAGCCTGGGGATGCTTTAAACAGAACGGAGCAGTAAAGACAATTGTCTTCATATAATAAAAACTAAAAAATTCTCATAAGAAGCCCAGAATGAAATATTTTAAGGGGCTTTACTGTTCTTTACTGTCTTTGAATAACTAGTACATTGTTAATGTAGAAAAATCTTACTGGCCAAGACACCACACCCATAAAATATTGATGGATATTTACAAAAACTAGCAGCTGCAGAGGTGCCTTAGATCACCAATAAACTGATAAGAAAGGTGAACAAAAGCTAAGGACTGCCTATGCAAGGATTCATATGGTTAAAATAAGTCTTCTGTTGACTTTATCCTGCTCACTATGGGTACTATAACATCACTCAGGATGCTCAGTGTTAAGGAGTAATTTCCTCACATCCTATTACAAACTAAAATATTAACTTTCTTGAATGTTTAAAGTATCTCACAGTACAGTTTACACCATCAGAATTTGTTTGGGGGACGAAAAAGTATAGTAAGATTTCATTCAAACCTTTATCAACCTACATTACACTCAGAATGAGAATCTCTTGCTCACATATGTACAACGAAACAAGACAGTTTTACATATGTTCAACCATCTCTAAAAGCCAATTACAAAACTCAACTTCATGACATTAAATTGAAAAGCATTGCAATGAGTTTAAGGCATATGAAGTGAAGGCAAAGTATTTGATTTAATGCCTATAAAAAAATTCCAGCACATAAAATTATTTTTATTGAAAGCATTGTCCATATGTTAAAGGTTAACTCTATCAATTTAAGGACACCTCTTACAGTTTATTCTTTCCCCCTCTATATATTCCAAGAGCCTCCTGTAGGTACTCACTCGAACAATGTGCACACCAGAACCTCTTCCGTCTGCAACACTCAAGGCAACACTACCCTGGCTGCCATGCAGATCCCTAGAGCTGCCATACTGAAAGCTGCTAACTGCAGCATAATTGGAATTAAAGGACCTAGACAGCATGCTCTGAATAAAGAGGGGACAGATTTAACACAGAGATTAGTGCAGCATGCATAAACCACAAGACATGTTATACATAGACTAATACAAACATATTTCATTGTCATGCAAGATAAAAACCATGCAAGAACAGTACCACTGTGATATATAAAACACAACTTAGTGACCACTATTTACCTTTATTTACTGTAAATCAGCACGCAGTCAGCAGATACATGCAGAATTACAGGTAAATAAAGTAATTCAAATGTTCATGTGTCTGGAAAAACAATAAAGGTGCACAGCTTCTAGGATTTCGTTAAATTTGCAACATATCAACTATGTTGTAGGAAGAGAAGCTAGCAGTCAAGATAAACACCTGTGGAATATCATCTAACTACCAGTTATTGTCTCATTTTCTCCCTATTACTGGTGTGGTAAAAATAAACATTTACAGAGAGATTTGACAGTTTGCCTGGGTTTTCTTGCTATTGCAATGCTGAAAATGTCCACAATGCATTCCAATAACATTTCATTCAAGAACGTGAACAAGCCTCATTTAAAGAAAAAGAGAATCAAAAGAAACCTTGGAGTCCAACCCTGTGCCACTGTACTCAGTCAAACAGGTGTCATGAGCTCAAGGACAGAAGTGATAGAGGTTTGGTTCATTATCTTGTGCACCTGACCTCTGCAATATTGGCAAGGGTAATAGAAAGAAACCAGTAGACATTACTATGTTGCCACCATGGCCTTTTTCAGTTGTAAGAACAAAACAAAACAAGAGGACTGCACACAAGAAGAAAAGGGAAATCCTCCATGTGCCACCTGACAAATGAAACAAACCTATCTTGAAAAAGTGACAAAGACCCATGAAAAAAATACGATCATAGTAAAAGATGTATCACAAAGCAACAAAACTCTGCAAATTCAGTTTTTAATTTTTCATAAAGTTTCTAATTTTTCCAAGTGAAAAAAAAAAGAAGTAAAAAATACCTATCATTTGGCTAAGATACTGCAACAACTCCAACATTATTAAATAGATTTCGGTGTTTGTCTGACTAAATACACTAATTTGATTTTGAAAATAGTCACTAGCCCTCAGGCAGACATTTGCTCTTTCATACTAGCTTTATCTTGTGAAACTAAATCTAGTTTAATAATCAAAGTCATATGCCTCTGCATATTCATACTCCCCTGATGGTCTGGTAGCACAGTCATTGGAAACTCCCTTGGAAAACAGTATTTACTTATAGCACTTGGCTTGTCTTGGCTAAGGCTCTTGGATAACCTCTCACTCAACGGCATAGCGAGCTTCCTTCATGCTCCTCTTCTACACCAACCCTGTTCTCTAGTCAATGGATTTTTCAAGCTTCCAGCCAAGTCTCCAGAGGCCTTCCACCTCTTGGGAGGAGAAGACAGTCCACTAAATTAATTCTTCTCTTGGAAGGACCCAAACAGATGGTCAACAAATAGTGACAATCTAAATCCAGATTTGTATTTACAATCTAATATAGATCTGTAATAGGAAGTAGAACTTTTCTAAAATTTGTATAGCATGAACTTGTCCGTCAGGAATTAAGATTTTGGTTAACTCAGTTGGGTGAGCTTCAAGGTGATTGCATAGCCTGAGAGTAGTTTTATTCAAGGGTTTATAAAATCTTTCTTGGTAGACTTTTTCCAAAGGACAAAAAATGGCTGTGCAATTGATGTAGGGAAGACATGAGAAGTACTGCAAATACCATTTTTCTCCTTCTCTACATTGGGCAGAGCATCTCAACACTAAATTAGAAGGAACCCACAAATACAAACTGTACAGAACAAATACTATTTAAAATTACATGAAGTTGTAAGATAGTTCTGGTTTAACACAAGAAGAGATTCCTAGTGACAAATCTAGAAAGTATTTTCCCTTTACCTATTTTTAGCTGGGAAGACAAACTGAGCCATTTGGAGTGTGAACAGTATTTGTCTTAATTTTGCTTCTAAATATGAACATGATGAAGGCTGTAAATTTCCTAGTGAGACTCCTGAAGACTGCTGGATCAGACAAGACACGTTTGGAAATCTGAATATGCGGATGCCATTAAAACTCCTTATTTTTAAGCCAACTTATTAAAAATTCAATATGGAAGAGATGTATGGTGTAAACTTCAGATTAAATATGAATGTCAATTCCAAGTACAAACTCCATTCTCCACCTGATTTGCTAGAGTGTCTTAGGGCATAATGGCCAGCAAAACACATTTACTTATGTGTAAGACAATAAATAGTGGAATTTACCTAGGAGAATTTCTACTGGTTAATACTGTTGTAATTTTAAGACTGGCTGGAGTCTGTCACGACAATCCATGAAATTTTTGTATAAAACAGGAACTAATAAAATTCAAGTATCTGCAGGGAACAAGACTCTACATTCTATTTATCTCAGACCAGTCTTAACTGCTAAGACTAAATATTAGACTTTTTACTTATTTATTTATTTAACGGTACTTTGAATCAGTTCCCTGGTAAAGGTGGACATAAGTTATCCTCTGAGGCTATATTAAATGTCTGCAGATCTGTTCACTTTTCATTCCTACCCTGACTATCTAAGATTCTTCAGAAAAAGTTTGCTCAAGGTATTCTGGAACACTTGAAGTGCCTAAAATTAATGCTTTAAGCCTTTTGGAATAAAAGCACATAAGCAAAAAAAAAAAAGCTTTGTTTGAAATCTGATAGAATTCTAGCAAGGCACCAGCTTATTCCAAAGAAGAACTTAAACATTATGAAACAATCCTTCAGTCATGAGAGAGGGGAAAAAAAAAAGTAAGAATTCAGGTTTCTGATCTTGCAGAAAATGTATCTTCAATATGTGACAGCATTCCCATTGAAGAGTTATATATGGAAAATTACTTATTTAAATTCCATTATCATAAAATATTTGCAGGGTCAAAATTTTGTTGCTTACATTCCAAATGGATAAGCATTTTATTCCTTTTAAAGTGTGACATATTGACTTCTGAACTCCACAAAATATCATAACAAATTGATGGTTTAGTAGTCTATTGAAAATGGAGGAAATTAAAACTAAAATAGAAATTTAAAACTAACAACTACTGAATGGATAGCATTCCTGTAATTTATCAGTGCCAAAATATTTTTCAAGCTATGATCTTAGAAGCACTTAATTTTATGTGTGCACAGACCCACTGAAGTTACTTTCCTTGACGTACTGAAACAAGCTTAACTTGGAGAAAATCTGAGGCCATACCAATTAAAATATATTTGCATGTTAGGTAGGTAATGTAAAAAAATGAATTAAAGAAAAACTTAAAAACTTTGATTAAAACTGCAATTCTATATCAAAACTGAAATACTTGGACTTTTTTCTTTTAATAAGGCACTGTACGCTGGCAACTTTGACAATAAAGTCACCTATTCTGATTTCTGAATCAGAAAGTAGGAATCAAACTTTATGACTTCTCTGAAAGCTCTGCCATTTTAGATAAAATAGTAGAAAAAAAATAGAGGACTTAATTCCAGATGAAATTAGAATTTAAAGCAAACATACACCTGATGAACTCCCAAGAGGTCCACAACAAAAAAAGAAAATACACATATGTAAGGAAAGCACAGAGTCAGGCCCAGTAACTGTTTCTGCCTACTCAACACATAGAAATGCAGTAGGTATTTGCAGATAACTGTTGCGGATATTTATTATTGCAACTTATGGATGAGAAATTCCTCTACCACACAATAAAATATGTGTGACACTAGTGTTTTTACACAGGCAGCATTTTAGTTTAAATTCCTAAATGGACACTTTCAACACGACTACTATAGAAGACTACTGTAATGTATCAGGTAGTAAAATTGGCAAGTCACACATCAAAAAAAAAGGAAAATATGCTGAAAAATATTACTGTTCTTAAAAACCTCACCTGTGCACTAAATTTATGAGGTTGGAGATGGGGCTGAATTGACTGCATGCTTTCCAGCAGTTTACATATATTACCACTAGAGAGCAGCTTGACATTTAAATAAGCTCTTTTCTCTATCCCACAATAAAATATGCTTTGCATCAAGTAAGCAAATTGTTTCTCCTGAATTGATGCAAAAATTCTACTTACTAATGGTCTCATGAACTGTTTTCACCTTCCTTCAACTAGATGGATAATTTTAGTTGATTGGCGTATGCTTCTTTACAGCTTGTCAAAGGGATTACAATGGAAATCATAGAATCATAGAATGGTTAGGGTTGGAAGGGACCTTGGCTGGAATCCATTGTTAATCATTTTGCTGGACTTAAAACTATCCTGTATCTGTCCTCATGCAAATTAAACTCTTGAAAGTTTTTTTTTCCCTACCTATATCATGTAAAACAGGCTAATATAAAACCTAAGCTAGCTTCTCCAATTTGCCCAACAAGCAGACACTATTTATTTAAGCGGGTTCACTCTCCACCCCCCAGTTACTAAATTTTATAAAAACAAAATAAGTACTTCAGCTTAGCAAAAAGAAAAAATAAACAACAAAACCAACCCTCTAAAAGCCATTACACTCTCCTTCCTAACAAGCACACGATAGAAATAATAAACATTACTAAATTCAATAACAGACTCAGAATTCTGAGTCACAGGAATGGTAATACTATTATCCAATACTGTTGTGTATAACCACAGGCAAGAAGATATGAATTAAATATTCATCATAAAGGTTAATTTTGTACACTTGTTTCTGTCAGTGTTGAGTCTTATGTTTTACAAAAAGAAACGCCATTTTAAATCCATAAAAGCTTTGTCAAAGCAATTTCCAATAAATGTTCTTAAATGAGCTCTGTAATTGAACTTGTTCCTTAAATGAGTTCTGAAATTTTTTTTCAGACTTCAAAACATTTCAGAAGTCTGCTTTATATATTAAGGCCCCCTCGTCAACCTAATTTTTAATTACAAACAGAAATACCGAAACTATTATTTTAAAAGAATAAAGGAATACCCAGCAAATTCCTAGAATTTCCATATTATCATATTTGCCAGCTGCCATATAGAATCATATCTACATTTTTCACAGTTCAGATTTTTCTTTTTAAGTCAGTCATATCCTAGAGAATATAAAGTAGACAATTATATACACATTCCATTTTAAACCCATAAATAAGTCTCAGATTGCTCAGTAAAAGCTACTTTAAAATGCTTCAAGGCCAGAACAAAACAAACATGCACATATAAAACAGACTTGTAAGATCTGTTAAATTAGATGGACAGCTAAGATCTCAATATCAGCTATTCTGTATCACACTATTAGGAAACAAAAATTAAGGTTTATATATAAACCAAGATAGAAAGTATAGACAGATATAACGGGAATCAAGTCAGGCAATCAATTTCACTTCAGTAAAGGTCACCACACTGCTACAGTATCTGAACAGATATCAGAGGTGTATCAAACATTGTTCCTAACATGTAAAATGTAGACGATATAAGAACAAACTATAAACAAACTGCATTAGCAGTGCACTAACATTTTGTTTCCCTCCACATTCAGAGATTGCTGGGATTTTTGCTTCTCTTCATTTTGAGTTAGGTTTGATATATGCATCCAGGAGAACGGAAGATCAGAGAATGCACCCTTTATTAGGGTTGGAACATGGTGAGATTTGTGGCGACCTTAGAAGACAAAGGATCCCCACACACTACAGTACAGTACTGTGAAAGCCTTAAAATATTTTATGTTGTACATTACTCAAACTGGATCAGAAGAACAGGTGCAGCTGCTGTGCAGGTTTCCTTGAAACACAAACAAAACCCATCCCTTTCTATCACTAAAGTTAAAACTAACAAAAGTAAACCCATTCCTCCAAATACTTGCATTTCCAAAGAAAAATTGTAGTTTAAAGTAATTTTTCCAACCATCTCCAATTAAATTTCTTTAGCTATCAGGGATATTGAAGTATTTAGCATAACAATGACAAACCAAACTACATTCTTTCAAAAGAAATTTAAAAAGAAAATCTATCTAGCTGGCACAATCAAAATGTATTTTGGCTGCTTCAGTCACTTCCCCTCCAAGGAAACAGGATCACACTAATGACATTCTACCCATTATTGAGTGATAATATTTTAAATTGGTTTAGCTGGGCAGCATAGATTACACTCTTCCAGTCTCTACTCAAATTCTGTGAAGACATGCAATTGTTCGTCTCTACATATCATCTCAAATTCTTGATAGCATTCACAGTACATAAAGAATCCTGTTCATCATCTCTAGTTATATCAAAACCTCCTGTGATTTCCTGAAATGAACAAGATTTTTAAGTGTTCTCTTCTAACAGCAATAAATATTCATCCAACAATCAGTGAGATATCCAACTTCAAAAGACAACTGGCTTGGAGGCAAATACATGTTAATTATGGCTTTTGAATTCCTCAGCAACTGAAGCTGTAGAACTACACTTCCAAATAGATTTTACTGATTTCCTTTTCCTTATTCTTAAATAGAAGAAATAGGGGGGGAAAAGGCAGAACAGAAAGATAAAAAAGTGTAAGGGAGTATTTTAGTATAATACAAATACAATGCTACAATAAAAATTACCTGGCCTAGAAGAGTTGGCCTTGCAGTCCGGCAGGTCAATGTGACATTACTTAATGTATTATAAAGTAACTGGGCTAAGCTGGCAAGAATGATGTAAAAACAGCAAGGGCTTCTTTTTCTTTGGGGGGAAAGTTCATTTACAGTCTACCATTTGACTATTTCTCAAATATTCATTACAAACGTGTCTATCCTTTTAAAGGCAGTATCAGAAGTACATTTTCACTGGTAATTAAAAGCAGTTCAAAACACAGAGCATTTAACTTATTCCACACCCGGGTAACAGAAAGGTAGAAAAAGCTTTAAAATTATTATTTTTACCTTTTCTAGCTTTTTAGCCTCAATATGTCGCAGCACCTGTTCCCTCCAGTCATGAGGGACTTTACTTTTTCCTGGAGGGTCTAATAAAGAGTGCTCAGAGTTAACCCTTGGGTTTGATCTCTTTGAAGGGCTAGTCCGTGAGTAATTGAAGTCACTAACTGACATAGTTCTTTCTGGTATTTCATTCACCGATGGTCGAGCACTCTGTGGTCGAGGTACATTTGGACCATCAATGCTATATGTCCTGGCAGAAAGAGGTCTCTGTTGCACAGACATTACTGGTGGAGCTCTTCCCATTGAATGCAGATCTCTATATGTTAAATAGTCCCCTTCAGGAACCTGAGTTCGCCTTGAAGGTCCAGTATCCCCAATATTTATAGAAGCTGTAGAAGATACACTGCTCTGCCTTTGCAGAGTGTGTCTGGTTGCTCCTGGGAGCAGTCTATCATTGGGTGGAATAGCCCACATATCTATATGTCTCCCAGCCATCCGTTGATGAGTGTTATACAGAGTGTTGGCTCGTACATTGTTATGATTAGAGAAATTCATATTGGCGGAATGCTTTACATAGCTGCTGGTTTCTGTACTGTCAGACCTAAGCAGACGTGAAGGAGGTAAGCTGCCTTGTTCTACTTGAGTGTTTTGTTTCTGAGGCCACAAGGTATCTTTTGCTGTTGCACTGCTGCTGTACTGAATATTATACTGGGGAGTGCAGAACACCTGTGCACCACTTGCTGCTGATCCTCTCACTACATTAGCACCTTCAGGATTGTGATTTGAGTCAAACTTGAACACAGATTTTGTAGAAGACACTAAATCAGATGATGATGATGACCCAGGAAAAACTTGCAAGGGCTGATCATACAGAAGAGTAGCAGATTTACTTCGGACTATGTTTTTTCCATCTGCACTATCAGATGGCGATTTTACCACTAAATTTGGCTGTTGAGATCCATTCTCATTGACAATATCATAGATTTTCAGACCACCAGTGTCCATACTGGTGATGCTGTGAGATTTCATCACAGGACCACTTCTCTGTGGGGACAGATCTTCACTGCTCCTTGAAACAGACAGCTCAGCAGAATTGCAATCAACTGTAGTGCTTCTTGTTAGTTCGTCTTTACTCGGAGACTGTACTGCTTCCTCAGGATGCCCATTCACTTTATTTTTAGGATATTTATTTCCATTTTCCAAGTGCTCACTTTCTTCTTTTGTGTTGTTATTCAAAAAGCTCTTTACTGAAACCACTTCCTGTGTTTGTAACCTTTCTACGGGAACTGGCACTGCTCCCTCACTAGCCAGTTTATTGATATTCATATTTATTTGGTCTAATTTGTGAGACTCCTCTGTAGAAGTGCTTAGATCAACACCGTTTCCTATCAGGCCTAATCTTTCTTCAATGCTTAATTCATATTCAGACAAATTTGTAACCTTCTCTTGCACATTTATTTTTTCTTCTACTGTAATGCTCAATTCACCTCCATTTTGCAAAAGGTTATTCAAATTTTCATCTTCTCGCCTGGAAAAAAAGATGGCTTTTAAGAGAAATTCCAAAAGGAATGAACACATTCCTTTAAGAACTGTTTTAGAAAAAATAACCATTAACATGCAACACAGCCATACTGAGCACACAAAACAGGAAAAAGACCAATCTACAACCAGATCTTACCGTTACAGAAATATATTATATCAAGGGCTCATTTTGGCAATGTTTGTGTCATCTGATTTCAGTTATTTGTTTAAATTCAAGAGGAATTTAAAGTGTCAAAAATTACAAAGTGACAGTAACTATTTTTTTTTTTAATCAAATACTTGCAAGTTCCATGACAATTTTGGACAAATGTCTTGTTTTAATAGACAATTTTTTAAAGAAATGGCACCTGCTAACTAGAACCTCAAGAAGAGTAGCAACCTGTAAGTCTATTCTTTAGAAGTTTCTAAAAGCCTTGTATGGTTATGTTGGTAATCAAACTGATCTTCAAAACTTTACAAATAAAAATATAGAGCTTTTAAAATGGTATACTGAAGTATTTTGCAGGGATAACAAACTATAAGGATGAAATTATTATACTCTATTATTAAAACAGATGAGAACCATGTCTTGTATACTAAAATTACCCTCTAAATTTTATTGTCCCTTTTTTGTTTTAAAGATTTTTTTTTGTTTTTAATTAAAGAGAGTTTTATTGTCTTTTTTTTTGTTCCAGTGTTTCTTTTAAAACACTAAAATTTAAGTTATTTCATGAATGATAAAATTAATGAACTAAAGGAATGGACACATAGGAAAGATTAAGTAACATTTTTCTATTATATCTATTATATCGATTTTTCTATAATAACATACTATATATGCTCAGTGGTATTCAGTATCTTACAAACCTGATCTTGGATAAAACAGCAGCACGTGTTTCTTTGTCTGGAGAACAGAGAGAAATATCTTGGCTACTATCAGTATTTAAGGAAACAGAATCCGACATTCGAGAAGGAGAGGAACAGTTGCTGTTGTTTTGATTGCTATTGTGAGTGGCTTCATCTGATAAGGAATCAGCATCTTTTGAATCATCTGAAATAAAAATTTGCCAATTTAGTTACAGACATATACATCTGTTTAATAGCCATTTAATGTGTGCATCTAACAGTATTTAGAAATTGTCTCCTGTTCTTCAGTAATTCTTACTACGGGAAACTAAAATGTAAGCTAAAACCTTTGCAAACTTAATTTAAACTTACAAAAGACTTGGCAATAGTTCCTGTTTTTTAAATATTTGGCTCAATGTAAACAGTCCTCACCTGTTAATGAAATTTAACTTGTTGCTTTATTCCAAGTTTCCTTGGCATAAGCTACTGCTGCATTATGTAATATTTCCCCAAAATATCTATCAAATCATATATCTGGTTTTGTAATTATTTCAAAGTTTCCAATCACATGAGTCAATTAGCCTCTAGGAAAACGAAGCACACTGCTTCACATGCAAGATTTTGAAAGCGTACACAGTTCCTGATTTTGAGCCTTATGTAATTGTTAAATAGCTATTTCTTAGACCAAGCACTTGGGGATAACGTAGATCACTGGATAAACTCTGTATAGTTTCATAAATGTAAAAAAACAGGAAAGAAAAATGTGCTTCTGCAGAGTTGGAATCCAATGCATTCCCATATTTTGCATATCACTTAGGACAACATTTTCAGAGTAATTTACAACTGTGCACATTACTTCTTGTATAATTTGCACATACTTATATTCTACATAAAAATATTTTTTTCTGTAAGAATTCAAGCCAGCCACAACTTTGACATAAGTACAGAAACAAATATATGTAAATTTTTGCTTCAAGACACAGTTACATGTGCCAAAAGCATAACATTTGTGAAACTAATGTCTATCTCCAAAGATAAGAAAGAGGTTTTGACTTAGTACTTTAGTCAGGCATAAAAACCCAAAGACAGCATTGATGAAAGCATCAATCTTTTCACCTGCATGTGACCCTCAGCAGACTCTTCCTGCTACCTCCATGTGGTTTTCCTTCATCTTTACTAAATCTTACCCTATCACATTTAATGGTCAAAAAAGCCCTTGTCCTTGAAGTACTGGATTAGGATATCATACAAAGCAAAATACAGTTTGCTCCCCAACCTTTAAATTATTTTTTCTCTGAATCCTAGGTCATTCCTTACTCTTAAGGAAATGGTTAGCCAGACCAAAATTATCTTTTAGAGAATATAAAACCTAGATAACAGAAACAATGTTATGAAGTTTCCTGTTAGAGGAAAGAAGAAAAATAGAAGAGTAAAGTGCCTCTGTAGAAAGAGTTTCCACAAGATAAGTTTATTCTTAAACCTTATAAAAAGAGCACCGCTTCTCTGATAAATTTAAAGTGATCTTGCTGCCTACAGCAGCAATAATCCACAACATCTGGAGGAGGGGGGAAATATGGAATATTTCCAAGGTAAATATCACTTTCTGCAATCCTTTTCTTAAGTCTATCAATAGTGTGTTCAAGCTAAAAGTCCCCCAAAATACACACATCTCCTGTCCCCCTCTTCTTTCAAACTGATGACAAGAATCAAGAAAACAAGGATGTCAACACAGCTTTCTCTACTACACACTCAAGTATAAGATATTGCAGATTTTTTTTTCTGCTTTCTTTGCTCAACTACAGAGTTCATAATCTTTCTTTTAAAACATACAAATTAAATCTACTTTTACATCATTTAACTGGAAAAATTAGCCACTTTGACTTGAGAAATTATCAGAATCACACAATATTCCTATTGCTTTCTGTGGTATCTAACCTTTTTTGTTATTGCTAAGAGCTACCACTTTGGGCTGGTTTATGGAGGTTTCTATCAGCGGTGGCCGCATTTCTGCCATTTTCATCTCTTCATCAGAGGAGAGGTCTTCTGACTCCTGCTAAAGAAAAAACAGCTTTAGGCTGTGCATTTTAAAGAACTGCTTAAAAGTTAAGTAAATGCTATCTAAACTGTCTCCCACTGAACAATAAAAGGGGAAAAAACCCCAAGTAACATAACATAGATGTAACATAACAACTGTATAGTGCATTTGCAGTGCAAGTCAACTGAATTTAGTAATATTTGCCACTGAATTATCTTTAAGAAGCAGCACATGCAGACTTGCATTGTCACTGATGAACTGCATGGGAACGACACTCAAAGCAGTAACTTCAGCTGGAAAAACCTACTTGGCGCAAGCAGCTGCAGCCTCTGCTCCACCACTGGAGAGAACCTCCAGTTGAGTTCAAGTTATCACTGAACCAGCAAACAATCCAGACTGACCAGCTGGGTATTGGTTTTGCAGAAAAGAGCTCAAATGGTAACAGCTATACAGTAGTGTGATCAAGACAATCCTAGGTATGGAGAGCTACGCTCTGAGAAAAGACTGAATGAGCTTGGCTTGCCTAGTCTAGAAAAAAACCAGCAAGTGTAGCTTCGGTTTATATCTTTACATTTACATTGAGGGTGAATTACAAAATGAAGAGAAGTTATTTAACTTCAAGAACAATGGCAGAGGAATAAAGTGATGCTGAATACATTTAAACTAGAAATCACTAGTTCCTAACCGTAAGATGGAGCTCGCTGCGCTTACGAAAGAGATTAACTGACAAAGCTGCTGCAAGAGCAGCCATGCAACTGATGCAGTATCCTACTGCCAGCTCTATATTCCTATCATCTTCGAAACACAATTGTTTCCAGTACTATTTTGAAGGGGAAAAAAAACCATTCCCTACCTACAGTGGAAATTTCTTTCTAGTAAACATGCTTCCTATTACAAATGCTACAAAATCCATGTTGCAGATTGCAAAATAGTCTATCAATGTTCACTTTTTCTTACAAGTTTCAGAAAATTGTATGTGTGGAACCTACCAGAGCACCACCTTTTCCATTATACTAATTACCTGGCCAGTTCTTTGGACTGCAGGGAGGACAAATCTGACTGAGATGTAGCAAACATGGTTCATTAAAAAAAAACAAAAAAATTTAAAAAAAATCCATCTGTTTCTCCGCAATTGGAAGAAACACGGTCTTCACTGCCTCTACCACATTGCCTTTCTTTTTGGATGTGACATACAAAATATATAATCAATGTTTAAATGAAAAACCTACACACATGCAGAGTTTAGATATATGAATTCAACTGCAACAGAGCTACCAGCAGGTCATTACACAGAAGTAAGGAATTCACTGTCCCTGATGGACTACACAATGCTGCCTCATTCACTTACTTGCATACAGCCAGCTACAAAGAATTACTGTCACTCTTGTTAGACAACTAATATGATTTTCTTAAATTGTGTTTTTAAACCGAAGAAAAACATCAAAACCAATATTTTCAAAAAGTATGTAGAAGCAGGAACATGCTACTGGGAAAATAGCCAGCAACAGCCTCAACTGCTTGTCACAAAGTCCCTTCAGCAAAAAGTATGATATATGAATGTTCCACTGCTTAGACAACACAGGCAAAAATAATCTGCAACTGACCGACAAGTTCCAAAATTCATGGCAAGTCTGAAACATTATAAATAAACAAATACATGGTGTTTGTCAGAGAGATGTACAAAGAGTTCAGAAGTTTAAAATCTCTGACTCTTTATAAGAGGTAAATACAATCCAAGTCACATTCATGACAGCTGACTAATAAACACATAGGGCTACATATTTTTAAACCCAATTTTCACTTTTCATTTGAAATTAATGTGCACAGACACTTGGATATACAAGGTTTTGCTTGCTCCCACTGTTTGTCATTTCAGTGACAATTAAAATAGATTATTTAATGAAGAACTGACAATCAAGCAAAATATGGACAATTCTGGGTCTTTTCACAGTTTGATATTTAGGTCAACTTTTAATCAAGTTTGCTTTATTTTTCTTTAAATGCATGTATCTTTAATTATGAACTTTTTATTAGCTATTTCAATTTTACTTAATACAATCTGAAGTGAGAAAAATATTGCATTGCAAACCATCTGTATTTACAGCACTTAGTGGATGGCAATTTTCTGTTATTGTCAACATAAATTTTCATCTCCTAGAGTAACAAATTCAATATAACACCAGCACAATTCTTTGATTGCTATGATGTTCATTGCAATGCCATACCTCAAGCGTGTCTTCATGGTTGACAACTGTTTTCGTGTTTTGCAAGGTTTTAACAAGTGCAGTCATCTGTGAATTTGCAGTGCTGTGCTCAGCTTCTGGTTCAGCAGGCTTCTGCACAGAGCTTCCTGCTGAATATTGCTTTCTCTCATCTGCCTTGTTCTTTATTGAAGAAAATTCTGAAGTCTATAGGATTAAGAACATCAGCAGAAAAAACATCCTGAAAGGTTTTTGATAACATATGATATTTAGAGGTAACATTATGTATTTTGAAAAACTATGGAAAGGAAAACTTGAGCTTTGAAATTATAAAGTTTGAAATGCACCAGGTATGAAGCACACAGAAATATCTGCAATTACTGAGGCAGAGTCCCTACCCTGTGTCTATCAGTTTGATTCTCCTCCTTATTGGGGTCAATTTGCACCATTAAATTTACAGTTAAACAAATAAAGGCCAAGAAGATCTACAACAAAACATGTCAGCACCAAACAGTAGTCCTATCATGTATCATTCTGTATCAGCCTGTTTAGAGACTCCTGACTCCTATGCCAACTTGCTACGATTGCCTTCCCACCTTATCATGTAAAACTTCCAGTCACAAAAGCAGTAGTAAGATTCTTAGAGATCATCCTGAATTTCATTGTGAAGTCTGGCAGACAAAAGAGGATCAGAGGATGACAAGGATGCCATTCTCCAGAAACCGAAGAAGCCAGCTCCTTAACACATCCATAGTTTGTATTTGCCTGACAGTCAAGTCACTTCCCTTGTTCTTAGTGTCAGAGGAAAATTGCTACTCCAAAACAGACATTTATCACAGACTTCCTTAGACAGTGAAGAGGTAAGTTCTGATCTTTAATCTAACAATTTTTCTTGTTAAAGTATTACTGGGAAGAGAAAAGATAATTAAAAGGAATCGGTGATGCTCTAGATCTTTAGAAGTTCTTACAAAATCAGAATATTATCTCTAACCTTTACTCCCACATCTTTTACAGAAACTGTCTGGCTTTCTCGTTTTGACTCCTTGGTCGTATCTTCAGTGGATTCTTCATCCTTTAGCCTATGTACAATTGTCTGGACTGTTTTGACCATATTCTTCAGTTCATCAGGATATGGAGTTGGGTATCTCTTCAGGTTGCCTTCCTGCATAATAAAAAGCAATAATAACCAGGTTGGATGGGGCTCAGAGCAACCTGATCTAGTTGGGGATGTCCCTGCTCCTTGCAGGGGGTTTGGACTAGATGACCTTTGAAGATCCCTTCCAACCCAAACCATTCTATGATCCTATGATGCAGTGAGGATAAGAGTGAGGGAAGTACCAAGTATTAAAAAATAAATTAAATACTAACCCGAGGTGGTGCCTCTCTCTCATCTTTGTCTTCATCACACTCAAATGCCACCTGTGCACGCTGCCTTCGCTGCTCCTCCCACAGAGATGGATTGAAACTTTCATTATCAGATATGAACATAACTAAAAAAAAAAAAAAAAAAAAAAAAAAAAAAAAAAAAAAAAAAGAAGAGACTCTCATAAGAATAGGATACATTATGTAAAATAAAAATTCTCTTTTTCTTTCTCTCGGTTAGGATCAGTGTGCTTTTGTATGCATTCTTAAAAGGCAGGAGACTAGTAGTACCATTAATTGAAGACTAGCTGCACTGTCGCTGTTTTATGAACTTGGCTAGTAAAATACCTAGTAAAATGCCAGTAAAATATCTGCAAAGTAAAAAACTTTATACACACAGCTGTATACTAGTCTTAATACTCATACTTGAAAATTTTCAGCAGAACTCACTGCTGTATTTTTATTAACATACTGTATAAATATGAAAATATGTACTTGTATATATATAAATGTAATTTACACTTATATAGATTTATGCAGACTGACTTTAGTGAGGTGGTCGTATTAAGCACATATAAGAGCATTCACTTGATTTCATTTAATGAAAATTTAAAAATAAAAAAGGCTTAGTGACAAAAATCTGCATTATTACTAATCCTGAAAAAAACCCCTAAAGTATCTAAAACTTGACGTAAACACATGATTTTGCAGAAGTTCTAGAAATGACAGGAGGTTACAAAGTACTACTTGCTTAATTTTATAAGACAGGAAAAAAATCCTTTGGGTACCACCCACTGTCTCCTATGCTAGCATGTCTCCACGCCTTGTGTTACATCAGCCAGATTCTACTTTAAGCTGCCAAACAATCTAATAAATCTGCCACCACCACCACAGCAAATGTATAACCTTCACTAGCAATGCTAAGACGGTTCATATTAATACTTCTATACCTGCAATAGAAAAATACTTCATTATAGAGCTCAACAACTACATTGGAATATTTGCTACTCTGAGTTTATTGGGTAAACTTACAATTTTAACACATCTGAAAATATTCTAACAGATTTCATTATGACCAAATCTGCTGTTGACCAAAAAAAGAATTTGATAAAGAATTTTAAAATTTTAGATTTTTAAAAACACTGTCTATTGAACTTTAAACCTTCCATTTGAAGTGACCACCTCAAAAGCAAGTATTTTGTCAAGCCAAACAAGCAGTCCTTTCCTTGTCTACAAAAAGTAACTCTGGCACTTGGGTAAAAAAAAAAAAAATTCAAATATTCCTGAAAGCATTCTCTCCAATCTTGAACTTCACTGAACCTCCAAATGATTTTGTATTTCTCACATTCTATCACAGTTATTGCAGATGTATTAACTGTATTAGAAGGCACAATTTACTGGTTTTGCTGGTGTTTTTGATTAGTCCTCCTCTCAGCATACTAGACACTTGCCTATGGAACAGCAACTGTTGCTACTTGTCCATTTTTAATTATATCCACTGATACCTGCCCACCCACACATTTCGGTTAAAGCAGCACAAGACGATCCTGTCAGTTCATTTCTCACCTCACTCACTGAAACAGTTTTACCTAGAATTTACCAATATATACATCACATTAAGCCACTGTTCTCATTCTTCAGATGCAACTCTTCATCACTGACAAGTTTACTTCAAATTTGTATTTAAGTATTATCTAGTGAAAATCATATTAGCAGGACAGTCTTCCCATTATTATTTCCCAAAGTGAGCATTCTGACAGGGTATTTCAGAAATTCTTACCATCCTCAGTCCTTGGTTGCTGGGGGAACATGTAATTAGTAAGTACTGTTTTCTGTGTGTCAGGGTCAGCTTCTTTTTGAAGAGGGATAAGTGGTTTAGACTAGGAAGCAAATGAAAGAAGGATATATTGTAAGAATATACATTAAAAAGTAAATATGATCTACATATCACAGAGTATGCCTGTCCCATTACTTTGAAGCCTTGTATTAAACCATTTCTCCTCTGCATAATTTTCACAAAATGAAGTTATTAACATGTCTGGTTTTGACTGATGACAGACTGACCAAGAAATGAAAAGCAAACAATAGATACTAAAAAAATAACCTAGTTTCTTGCTAGGACTCATTACTATCTCAAAGTAGGCTAATCTGGAATACACAGATATATTTGGCCATTTAAAGCTGCAGACAATCATATAAAAAGAAAAATTTTGTACTTAGTTTTTCATATTGCCACCAGATTGAACATCTCCCACCCTTTACAAAAAGGAGCAGGGGATTCTTGAAGTTACTGTATTAGTAAAAGTGTTTCACTATACTACATCTGGCAGCCCTGTACACCTTAATGCTGTTCAGGAATTCAGCATAGTACAGAGGGTTTTAATATACAGCAAAAATACAAGCCACAAGCACAGGAGTTACTGCTTAATAGCGTGAAACTCAGACAGTTACCAAGTCCAACAGTGTGGCAAGAAATCTAGCTCAAAAAAAAAGGCATGGTAAGTTTCCCTAATGGTATAGCTGTGGAAGAAACAGCATGGTACACATTCAAGTACTAGCTTATCTAGCACTAACTCTGCTGTGTAAACAACTCTGAATTAAGAAAAACAAAAGCCAAAAAACCCCAAGATCTGTTAAATTGCATTTTCTAGCAGCACAGAACTTTGCTAGAAGTACGAAATTCTCCAGAGACAGGTAGGGTCAATGTTATTTCAGAAGAACTCAAATAGTAACTGTGCAGTACTGTATTCAGGAGAACACAGAACGCAGTAATGTCAAGAAGTATTGATGTATATACACAGTAATAGGTCACACTATTTAACAGATGGCTCTCTACTTGATAATTCTATTTTTATTTTTTAAGATGTTCACCTGATTGTCTGATAGCCACATAGCAGTGAGCTGTTGCAGTTTTGTAAAGGTAAATGGCAAATTCTTCAGTCTGTAAATTACAACAAAGATTTATGTAAGTACACTTATCAATATTGTTAAGAAACAATCCTGCATTAGCCTGTAAAAATGTTTTAAAAGGACACTTACAGATATAATTAAATTAATAACTATTGACAGTTGAAAGGCAACAGCATTTAATTTAGATTCAAAGCTATACCTGGAAACAAAAAAAAAAGCAAACAAAAAAGTGTATTTCTGCCCAGTTTAGCAAGCGGCTTGAAAAAAAAGTGACAATGTAACTTGAATTTAATTCAGTTCAGTGACTTGAATACAATTTTGAAGGCAATTAACCTGAATTAATTAATTTGAATCCTCAGCATTTTATCTTTCAATATACATGCACACCAACTAAGAAAGAAGTGCTCCACCTGAAAATTATTGTTCTTTTCCAAGATACATGTGTGGGAAAGGGGCTACTCTGGATAACAGAGGCTCTGGCATTAATGGATGAATCAAGCTACAGATGGACTACATAGACACTGCATTGACAGAACAGGAGGGAGAGCTCAGTTAGACTTATCTCTCCCAATATATTTCAATTCTGCAAATTAGTAACTCCCAGAAGAGAAATGTTTTTTCAGATTTTAATGACAAGCTCTAATAAAATACAACTCTCTTCCCTCTTCCCCAGCACACCCAAGTGTTTCACGCTACACTGTGACACTGTTTTCTCTCCTCCATATGCAATTCAGGACGCTATTAACTTTTAAGGAAGAATCAAAAGTTTTATGAAAATAACCAAACTACTTCCTCAGAAAAATACACACTAACAATCATGAATGTATTGAAGCTGTGCTTCAATGCATGGGCCAGGTGCCAAGTCATTAAAATAAAGACAGCTTAACATAATGAAACTGCAAGACCCAGAATACAAGAATAACACATTAAGTATGTGCATCTCAGTCAGCTTCTAAGCTGTGTGTGAGATAAGGAACGATGGCATAATATATTCATAATAATACCTCTACATTATTATCACATTTGATACAACTTCTACTGGAATAAAAGCATCCACAAACCTATTGTCACTCAGATTGATGACTTTTAATTTCTGCATATCGCCCATTTCTTCAGGGAGAAATTCGAGCTTATTAGAATGCAGAAACAACACTGTAACATGCTTCCAGTTTCCAATCTGAAAAAAAAAACCCCAAAGAATTAATTCATCTTCACAACTCTAAATATGAAAACTTTTACTGTTTTTAAACAATCAGTATTACAGGTATTTTTGCCTGTAAAGTATAAATACATTTATTCTTACATATTGAACCTTTTTTTAGTTTAAAGACACTAGTAATAAATATCTACTTCTTCTTTAAAATAATTCAGATTTTCATTATTTGAAAACTTGTCTATCTGTATACATCCTCCTTTAAAAACACACAGAAAGAAAATTACTCAAGAATTAACCTGATATCCAAAAATTATACAGACTATGTAGTTTAAAATACTTTAAAAAATAAATGTTACAGTTTTGTAATTAAAAACATACCTCTGATGGCAGTTGTGTTAGAAAGTTATGATCTGCAGCAAATGTCCTTATATTAGAAAGCTGCCCAACAGACGAAGGCAATGTTTCAATCTCATTGAAACTACAGTCCAGTTCTTCTACTGATACTAACCTGGGGGAAAAAAAACCAAAAATAAAACACTCCTCTATATAGCTTACTTCATCCAACATTAATTAAATACTTTAAGTTTAAATGATATTAATACCATTATTAATTATAAATTTCAAATTTAATTCAAAATTAGACTTTGAATCCCAAGGGAATTAAAATCCAAGAAAAATCCTTCACTAACTGTCTAAAATGTGATTTGGGTTTTTTTTTTTTTTTTGGGGTGACTGGGGTTTTTTTGGTTTTGTTTTTAAGTTAGGGGGTTTTTTAAATCTCCTTTACATTGTCCTCATAAGAGAGCATTCAGTCAAAACAGCAGGGTTGGCAACATGAAACATTTTTGTACTAAATGAAAAAGTGCTAGTGCAAGGCACTGAAAACTTTCAGAAGGGGACAGATCATAGTCAAACAGGAGCTGAGTGCAGTTTCTGAACAAGAAATGAATCTCAAGAGTTACAGTCAGTGAATCTGAGAATCTGTCAGTGAAGATGTATTTTTTAAGTTCTGACAACAAAAGATAACTTACATAACTATAACAGGAGGAAAAAAATTGGAACAAGTACCATTCATTTGTATAGCACTTAGTTCTGAATAATTTTTTTTTTTGCCATCATTTGCGAGTTTTAAATTAAATTGCTGAACACCAAAATATACATTAAAAAAAACTTGCTGATGAACAGGTGAAAATCCTCCTTATAATGTAAAAAAGATAAATGTGTGTGCATGTTCAGATTCACTTTTTACAAGCTTTTTTATAGCAGTTCAATCATTTGCAATATTTACTACAGCCATGGCCCTGTTACTGCCAAAACCCTTTTTTTTTTTTTTTTTCCTTTTTAAACATCTTGTTTTCTTTCACATTCTATTTTTCTTTTATAGATTGGTGGTTGACATTAAACGATACATAAAGAGTATACATGCTGCAAACAAGAAGATATCAAAACATTTGCTTTCAATTTCACTAAGACATTAAAATGTAGAAGAAATTAAATCAAGTAGGTGTAAAAACATTCAAAAGAGAAGCCACTGTTACAGAAAAGTGTGCAGAAAAGCAACTTTTTATTCAGGTGAAGCACCTACCCTCCTATGGAGTTTGGCAAATAAATTAACTGGTTTTCATCAATTTTAAGTGTTGTTATCTTCTTCAGGGAACCTGTAATAAAATGAAAAGTAGATAAAAAAGGACACTCGAGTTCACATTAAGCTTAGTTTTAATTTTAAATTAAGGAGAAAAATCCACTATGGGCAAGCAACCACATCTTCTGTTTTCCCTGGCTTTCCTATTAGTTCTATATACCTAAGGAAATAAGCAGATGAGCTAACAGAACTCATTTGCCAGCTTACCACATGCCAGCCATGGGCAAGAGGGGGAAGAAGAGGGGAGGAAAAAAAAAAAAAAGTATTTTTTTACTCTGTTACAGTCAACAGTTTCTTCTTCATTTACAAACTACTGTGTAATATTAAGAATTCACCAAAACAAATACAAATGTTATTATTCAGCTACACATTACAGCTTTATCCAAAACTGGCACTTTTAATCAACTGAAACTTACATCTAAAATGCCATCTGTCTATTTTCAAGTGTTCTGTGTCTAAACTATAACAAGCTTTTAAGAACATGAATTAACTGAAAATACAAACCAATAGACTCTGGCAGTTGCTGAAGTGAATTACTGGATAACAGTAAGTCTTGCAGGCTTTCACAACCTGAAATACCTTCTTCAACTACTTCAATGTTGTTTTTAGAAACATCCAAGTAGGTCAGCTGTTTCAAAGTGCCTATGAACTAAATGCAAGAGAAAATAATGCATTCTAGAAAGTGCAAGTTCAAAACAAAAAATCTAGCAGATTTGACAAACTGTCTCCCAAGTGTAATGTAAGAGGAAACGAGAAAACTTATTTATCATTTGATCTATGGTTTGACCTACAATTTTTACCCCTTTCCTAAGTTAAAGCATAATTTTCAGATGAGAGGGATATAACTTTAAATGAAAGAAAACCTGTGTACCCGAGTCTCATGATCAATGACAATTTCTAAGTAGACTAGTTAAGCATTTAAGTGGCATTTAACCTTTTGGCTTTAAATAACATTAAAATTACATAGCAACTTTAACATATATGATAGCTGACAAAGCAAATACCACTGTAAATTAAAATACTAAATTTTTAACACAGTAAAAGAACTTACTCCTGGAATAAGTGTTAGTCTATTACCATCCATCCAAAATTCCTTTAACCCACTCAGTTGTTCAAGTACTTCAGGCTGTAAAGGGAAGACATTTTTTAAAAACTTCATATAGAAAATAGTTAAAGGCAAAAACAACTTCAGTGATTCCTTTATTCCAACTTTAAGTAATGTCTTATTATAGATGTTATATACACTTGTTTCACTGGGTACAGAAAGACCCATATAATTAACTTTTTGAAATGTAAATACCTACTTTAAGAATTTGATCACAGCACTAAATAATCCTTACAGAAAGTGGTTGTTGGTTTTGGTTTCCTTTTTTTTTTTTAAGCAAAAAACATTATTTTTCAACTGGAGCACAAAATAAATAAATGTTATGTGCAAAGTTTCCTCTCTCATGGAGGAGGTCTAAAAACCCTTAAATTCTATCAACTCAGAAGATCTGTTTTTTAAAAACCACAAAGATTTTGTGTTTTGGGGGAAAAGGAAAATAAATTTAAATTTTCCAGCAACAAATGGTGCATCTGCATGATACAAGCAAATCACTCCATCCATAACATGAAGGGAATGATTGTGCTTCTAAGAACTTATTGTTAGAAGTATCTTACATATCAGAGAAAGACCCCTTCTTGGTAAACATCCATGTCACATATGTTTTCCTATTTAAACTTCCCTTCTGAGAAAGTAATATAAAACAGGTGCTACTGCACCTTAACAGCTACAACAAATTTAAGTTAAATACAGAACTCAATTTTGTTATATTGCAAATACCCAGCATTCCTGCATAATGTGCAGTCCTGACTCTCAGTAATTCATTTTCCAAGAGAAAAATCTTAACTAAAGACTACCTTTCAGACAGACCTTTATCCAAAAAAAGCAGCTTCAAACTTTTTTGTGCTTTTACCAAATATAAATATAAATATATGATAACCAATAAGTGTTTAGAATTTATTATAAGCCAAATAATTATGTTGATAATTCAAACACATATTACCAGTAATTTTTTTACCAATACAGTAACTAGACTATACCACAGCATGTTGTTTTCAAACTGAGGAAAAACATACTCATATTCATCAGAACATGCACATAACTTTTACAACAGGCTCCATAAAGTAGCAGGAGGTATACATATTTGCTTAGTAGCACAACTCTTAAGCTGGTTTATATTTTCATATTGATTAAAAATAGATCAAAGGATAGACAGAATGATAAAAGATACAAAGCTCTGCTACTAAGGCCAAACTCACCACTTCTGTGAATTCATTACTTCCTAAGTCCAGTCTCTCCAGCTGAGTCAGTCTGGACATGGTTCTGCACAGGAAGAGGATTAATAAGGAATTAGATTTACGAAAAAAACAGTTACATCTGATCTTCCTGTATTCATATAAATATATTATTTTAAGCAGTAGTAGGTAGTGATGCTGTTCTGTAACTGGACTGGTATCTAAATAAGGTCAATTTTCACACATGGTTCAACCAGGCACATATTGATGACCATGCCAACCACTGAGCGTCACACGAAAAAGTACACTGCAAGTCATCTACAGACCAGTTTACAAAAACTAAAGACTACTAGAGTAATCTTTAGGATCAAGAGTAACTCAGTGAAGTTGCTCTTCTGAGTGCTTCAGCTTTTCACCTACAATCACAGAAAGCTTTCTCAGCAGCCAAAGGCTAGTTAACTACTTGTTTTCTTCCCAAAGAAAGACCTAATGATCAGCTAAGACCGGAAAGACCACTGTTGAATTACAGTAACCAATACCACCTTTCTTCCCCTCCAGGCTGCTGACAAAGTTGCTTCGATATGTTATGGTCTGGAATCCTAAGTATTTCTCTAGTTCTACAACAAATCAGATTATTAAATTGGATTTTGTGACACATCAATACTCCTTAGGCAACTATGGGAAAGAGTAAATGAATGACTGAAATAAATTAGGATCCATTATTTGAAGCTGTGATTTGGAAAAATTTTTCCTTCATTTAAAGTTTCCTTCGGGAACCCCTCAGAGATTATCTACCATTGTTCATGGTGGTCTACACAATCAGTACTCCAGTCAACAGCAATACTACCTAAAAACATTTTCAAAGCAGCTGGGAATCTCTCGCCAATATGTTCTGTATTTATTCAATAACAGATTGCCATAGAACAATCAGTAGTATGTAGAATTTTCAAATATAGACCATAAGTATGTACATACTATAAAATTCTGGAAAACTAAATATAAGGGCTTCTAAATGGTAGTGTCTTTTATGTTATCAGAATATATGTATGAACACTAATATCTTTAAAAAACATCTGCATGAGCACAACATGCTCTACACAGCTATTCAAAGCTTCAGTTGTTCTTCAAACACACTAAGTATTACCATTGCTCTAAATATAGAGTTCAAAAATTACATTCTATTGAAAAATGCCTTATTTATTGAAAGTAAGTTAATGTGATTATTAACGTTATTCATGAAATAATCTCCAAACAGGATTATACTCAACATTTGTCTAGATTTGATTTTCATTACATCATAGTAATTATGCTGGGGACAAACTAGGAATTTAGCGTAAGTAGGTAAAGACATGATCAAGAAAAAGCAGAAGCACTGCACACATGCTATATAACAGGCGTTAGGGGAAAGCCTTTAACTCACATTCCCACTGTCTCAAAGAAGAAAAGGAAAAAAGTACATGAAAAGGCTACTTCCAGAAGAGTCTGAGAAATATTTTCCCTCATTTCTTAATGTGATGAACCAGATGATTACCAGTAAGTCAGTTGCTAAAATTAATTTTCTAATTCTAACATAAACAATCTAAGTCTCTCTGAAACACTGCACAAGCTGAATTGCTCAAAGCTTTATGAGACCACGCCAATACCAATTTTAGTGCCACATATTCTAAAAAAATTGCCTCAATGCTTCTCCCAAAAGCATAGCTGAAAAGTCCGTTAAGGGATCTCACATCTCATTCTGCAGCTTTCAAAACCATACTGTAACACCATATTGTACTCTTAATAGCTTTGATTTTAAAAGTCTTCAGATTCCTTGTGTTTTCAAGCCCTGTTAGCTAGACTAAGGGCTACTAGAGAGAATAGTTCAAAACTTCACTCATTATCTGTATTTCAGCCTCAAAAAGTAGATGAAGGGAGATTCATAGCTATGTGAGAATGAATTTGATACATTTCTTTCAATAAAGGATTATTGTTTTAAAAATGGCTTATTTTAACTTTTTTATAGTCCTTTCAACAGTTTTAAGACAGTGCCTTGATTTTTATTTGAACTGAATTTTCAGCTTAGAAGGAAATACAAATTTTAAAAGTGAATGAGAAAACACCAACAAAACTTGGAAGTTCAATCTGATTTAAGTGAATTTTGATGAGGCTGAACTGAAACACAGTCAGATGAGGATTTTTATTGTGGTTTGACATTAATAGATTTTTTTCTTCTAACTCAGCATGAACTCTTCACTGTTAATTTTAATATTTTGGTAAAGATACACCACCCCCCCAGCCCTGGTCCCAGTCAATTCCCCAGGCTAACACACTCTAAGGTGTGAGTGATTTTTTTTCCTTCCTCCTCTACACCATTCAAGTCTGAGACCAAACTGTTTCTACAGCTGACATCAGATTCACAGAATCTAAGCAATGCAGCTCCTCTTCTACCCAGTGCCAAATTACAGTAGAGACAGCAACTGAAGACCTAGGTGCACTCTTCCCTAGGTGCTAGATATTTAATGGCTCTACAGGAACCCAAAGTTTCCATTCTTGCTTTAATCTTCACTATCTTACTAGAAAAATAAATAAATAAATACCGTTACAGTTTTCCATCAAGGGTCCTGGTGTTGCCATTTGGACCCAGACCAAGTATCTGAAAACCTCTTTCAAGTATCTGTAATATCAATGTTATGTAACATTAATAGTATAACCAAGTAACTTTACTGATTTGGGGGCCTTTTTTTTTTTCCTTGGAAAAATATTTGTAATCTAGCAAACACATCCACTCAACTGTAAAACATACACAAATGTGTTTGCAAGACCAGGGCTGCAGTTATTTTCCTCCTCTTCCCCATTACTTGCCTAATTTGTAGCACTTTCAGCTATGCTTTGACTGATATCTCTGTAGTTCTCCGAATTGTTTATAGAGCAACTTCAGACAAAATGCAAATAAAGCTTCCAATAATGTTAAAGTAACAGGAAAATTCAATGCTAAAGGAAGAGGAATACAGGACTGGAAACAAAAGTTTACCTGATCCCTGAGTTACACCTACTTCTATCTTTGCCATGGTGCTATGTAATCTCTTCCATAAACTGAAAAAAAATCTGTATAATAATTCATATTATTGAACTTGCTGTCAAATCAATCCAACAAAACAAGAACTAGTCGTCTAAATTATGCCTCAGATTCTGATATTGTAAATAATCAGTTTCACTAAGGTTAACATCATCGTTTATTTCAAGTAGCATATAAATGAAGAAGTGTCTCTGGTAGCAAGACTGGGCCCTGAATCATCGTAATCACACTCTCAAATAAGTTGCTTCTTTCTAAGAAGTTACTCTTTTTATTGACAATTAGGCAACAGACAGAGGCCTTAAAATTAACTCCAAACAAATGAACTTCTTATATATCCATTGGATCACCTTCCCAACTTCCAGCTACCTTTCAGATAAATGACTCTAAAACAGTCTCTGCGTATTTTTGCCTTCCTTTCAGTAGAAATGTTCTCATTTGAGCTGGTTTGCATTATAATACTGCCAGTTTTGCAATCTCTGGGTGTGGGTAATCTCCAAGTAAAATGATGCATTTGGCACAAGGCAAGGTTGATTTACTGTGTTGGCATTAATTACTCATTTTGATGAACAGTCTTTCAAGTGCTTTATGCTTTAGTGTTAAAAATTATGTGCATGTTTAATTCAGCAGGAGGGCTAGCTGATTTAGTAGAAATTCATCCAAATACATTTCTCATTACAAATCTGAAAGAATTTGCTGTAGGTACAAAAATACTTAAAAGGAGAGAGTGACACAGAAACAAGTAAAGATAGTTATATTCTATAGTAAAAATATTAGCATGTACTGCTACACCTTATTAGCTTCATAAAAAAGCCTTTGGATTTTCTACACTGTTTAAAGCTGTATAGCATGTTCCTTTTAAATTGGAAAACTGTGCAAGTTCAAATTTCACATCAGCTTCTGTTTTAACATAATAGTTAAAGCCAGGCCATGGAAGTCTCTGTTGGTCAGGTCAACTGCTGCACGGTTTTATTACCCAGAAAGGCAGATTCACCTCTTGCATACTATGAATGCCACAATGAATTTCTCCTCCCCATTGTACATCATGCGTAAACAATCTATGTTTCCACTGCCTCACTGTAGCAAAACATATGTTAATATGGTTAAATTGAAACACATTACCCCCCCCCCTCCCCGCAAAAACCCCAAACCAAACAAAAATGTAGTCTCAATAGCCTTCATCTCCCTTAACTGAACCACAGAAGTACCAGAAGAGAATACTAAAGGTAGCATCTCAGCATCTGCTGTAAATCATTATGGAGGTGCTGCAGAGGATATCTTCACAACAGCTGCTGTTTAGCTTTCCAGCAAGGATGAAACCCTGAAAACACTGAAGTCAACAAAAAAAATTCCCAGCAACTTCAACAGAAATTGTATTTGACTTAAATACATTACAGCATTTATTTAAATTTCTCTTATCATTACAAGAGACCTCTGTAAACTACTCTTTTTTAAATATTGCTTGTAATTCATGCTATTAGTGTTGATTAAAGCAATTAAGGTCAGAGTAATTCTATAAATAAAATCTGTATTAGCTATAAATTTTAATTATAACTACTGTCCCTCAGTTGGGAGTAACTTAATTTCCACAGCTACTACCCTAAATTACACATCCTCTATTTTTTTTTTCTACTGAAAATTAGTGATAGCAGAAAGAGCAAAGAAGGCTAGAGAATATTTATATCCCATGAATGAGTAGAATGTTTCACGCTTGGAAGATTTAAATTCACACTTTCTGATGCTACACATTTCATTCCAGACACAAGTTCTGGCATCTTTATACAGCAAACACCACGGTACAGTGTCTAGGCACACAAAAAGGGAATTCCAGTAGAACAGACCCCTTGGTCATGTCTTAGGCATATAATTAGCTTCAGTCACTAAGAAAACTGGCTGTTGTATTTGAAGGGCTGGCAATTCACACTTCAGCCTACTGCATGCTGCAGGCTGCTAGCATGAGACAGAGTGAATATTTAATTGTTAGCTCATCCTTTTCTCCACCAAAACATCTTACATTCATCAAAACCAGTACCACTCTTTACCAGTTTCTTTTGCTGGAGGAGAATCCCTTTTATAGCACACAACAATATATTCAGGACTCTACAGCTGGTTATTCACATCCTATCTGTGGGATCTCACTTTCTCTCTTCATTGACCTTTTATATCTCTGTTAACCCACTTAGACCTCCAGGGTCCAAGTCAGAAAATTCAGAGCCTTGCTTTAGCTCATCGAAACAGCAAGAACTGCAACACCATCAGCCTGGGCTTGTTTGATGAAATGACCGACAATTGCAAGGTAGGGTTTAGAAAGATGCTAGATTTCAAGAGAAAGGTACAGTTGGATTTACTGTTAAAATAAATGCTCTAACAATTTCCAGAACTATTTTACTATTAACGAAAACACATTTGAAGCCCATGTGGCTATTATGTTAAACAAGCCTGCTGCATTATAGAATATGTATGGCATAACAAATTCCACACAACACATAACGAGTTGTTACTTTCTTCAGCCCTGAATTATCTTAAACTATAAAAAGTGTTCAAGTCATCCAAATCACATTCCCTCACTTATTCTGAGCAAGCATTTCAAACTCAACATTTGATTTAGAGATGATTATCTTAATTACCAATGCCTATGTCTCAGATACTCGCCCATCAGAACCACACCTAGATGGGCATCTGGGCAGCCATACAATACATCTCAGAATGATCATCCTGACATGCCTACATGCTGATTTAAAAGCTCAACAGGTGGATCAGAAATCCAGAGCTGGACAGGGATAGAAAATAATAATAATTAAAAAATCTCTGAACAGGTAGACCAGAGAGTCTGAAGAGAGATATAATTTCAGCAGTATGAAGGCAAAGTTCCTTGTGGAAACTTAATCTAGTTACTTAGCTACACATTTTAAGCTGTGATCTACTTTTCAATATGCACAACATTATTAGTATAACTACAGAAAAAAAAACCTCTAAAGTTGTTTAAATAAATGTCATCCATACTTACTTTGGCAATATTTTTAACTGGTTTTCTCTAAGTTCCAATATCTGGAGTTTAGTTAATCTGTAACAGAAAGGTGTAAAAGATTATCACAATATACTGTATTTGATTACAAAAGCAATCTCTGAACTTACTCCCATTACTGAGTTTCAAAAAAGATCTGCAAGTCTGAAATATTTTTCCTGTAAGAATGCAAGTATGCTTTGTGCATAAATCTGCATGTTATTTTAAATTCATTAATTCACTGGGCTTTGGTTTTGGTAACGCAGGAAACAAACTAGATCTTGCCTGCTTTTCTGGATCTGTTTGAGCCTATGTGTCTTCCTTCATCTGAAAGACTTTAAAGCACTTAATTGGATTCATGATGAGTATATATTATCATCACATATAGAAGTAAAGAAAGAAGTAACAGAAGAAAGGTAGGATCAGCCTCCACAAATTAAGATGCTGAATTTCTAATACTGGAAACGTATCAAACTATTTCATACAAAAAGCCGCATCAGAGGAATATCTGTGGTCTTCCACATTTTAAAAACAATTTTTCCTAGATTTCCTTCCATATTCTCTTTCTAGTCAGCTTCTTACTACGTTTTGATATTTCTGTTAGAAGGCACTTTGACCTTTCTTTCAGTAAATCCTTGCTTGCAAGATAAGTAACCTCCAAATCCCAAACCCAACTGCTTGACCAAGATAAGTTAAAAGCAGTCTTGACATTCAAGCTATGTACCATCCCCAGTGGATTTTTTTTGCATCAGGACAGCCGTGACAAGACTATCTCATTGTTAAACGAAATGCAAAAACTGAGTTTGGTTTAAAGACAGACAGGACTGTAAAGACATGTGACCCACTAACAGCCCTCCTGACTCAAAAATAAGAGCAGTCTTTCCTGAAGGTTCTTAATTGAATACATTGTAAGGACAAAGACAAAATCCTTGATTTTGATTAGGTATTAAGAACTACACTTAAAGTAAAAATAGAAGGCTGAAAATAACTTATTTTTGCTCTGGATATTAGGCCATTTTTGAATGCATTTGAAAGTAGCAATCTGCTGTGCCTATGAACAACCTAAGAATATAACAGTCACCTTGAAACAGAGCAGAGGTCAATGTAGCCCAGCACTGCAAGCAGTACTTGCCATCTGGTAGTAACTGCTGGAAGGGAACCTCCTCTCCCCAACTTTTAAAGAAAAAGCAACACACTAACAGTGCTGAAAGAATACCCTAATAAAAATCCAGTTTGCTCTAACAACACTGCAGTCAATCTAGGTCAGAACTGGGAAGGACTTCCTAGCCTTATTACCCTACCTGCATCCTACCGTACTAATCTGTGACTGCTGGTTTTGGCTGGGATAGAGTTAATTTTTTCTTTACAGTAGCTAGTATGGGGCTATGTTTTGGATTTGCGCTGAAAACAGTGTTGGTAACAGGGGGATATTTTAACTATTGCTGAGCAGTGCTTACACAGAGTCAAGGCCTCTGCTGCCCTTTGCATCACCCCACCAGCTAGCAGGCTGTTAGAAGTTGACAGCTGACTCCAACTGGGATATCCCACACCATGTGATGTCATGCTGAGTATATAAAGCTGGGGGAAAAAGAAGGAAAGGGGGAGTGTTTGGAGTTATGGCATTTGTCTGCCCAAGTAACCATTACCTGTGCTGGAGCGCCGCTTTGCTGGAGATGGCTGAACACCTGCCTGCCAACGGTGTAATCAAATTCTTTGTTTTGCTTTGCTCGCGCGCACAGCTTTTGCCTTTTAAACTGTCTTTATCTCAACCCACAAGTTTTCTCACTTTTACTCTTCTGGTTCTCTCCCCAATCCCACTGGAGGGGAGCGAGTGGCTCTGTGGGCCTTAGTTGCCAGCTGGGGTTAAACCATGAGAGTGACAAAACAGAACTTGTTTTTTACCCTCAGATTTGAATGGTCATCTTGGGCTTGAACTTCTGAACCCAAGAACAACCAAACAGTGTATTAGGCTCCAGTTGGTGTTCTGCTTTGATGACAGAGAAAATAGCTACACAGTTTGCAGCTTTTTGTCACGATATAAGTATGTAGTCGAATGCCTCAGTTGAGAGTACTAAAAGCAAACCTCCATCCATATGCTAAACTATACATATGTATACAGACACTTTGTTGACTTTAGCCAGACCTGACTGTACTACACTTCTAATAAGCTAATTCTGTGAACTTAAAGACTGCCTTTGGTGATAGAAGGGTTCATAGCTTTGTGACTTTGTTTCACATTCTACTCTTTCTTCAGTTAACTCTATGAAACTGGAGGTACAAATATCAAATATCTTATCTGTAGAGCTACCAGGGAAACATTTTCAACCTCTCCTGGCTGGGAGATACAGTCTATGTCTAAACTAGTAATTTTCTTGCCTTAATTGATTAAGAAATATTGGACTGAAGTAATTGTAACTTCTTCCATTGTGACTGGAAGAGTTAATTCAAGTTTAATATAACAATACACATCAAATATTCAGCCTAGCAGCTCTTTAAATTCCTGGTGTAAACTCCCATGCTAAGCACCTGAATTGCTATAATGGAACTGAAAAAGTGGGGTTTATGTAGAAAAGAAATACAGAGAACTAGTCCACTTATACTAAAGGAAAAATAGAAGTCATAGTGGCAGAATATATATTTCCTGTGCCATGCTATCAAAAAGATTTGTCATACTTATACAGAAATATTTAATTTCTCAACTGTAAAAACCCATAACCACATAAATATTTACAAATCAACGTAAACATAAAGCTGTAACAGAGCATTTTTCAACTTTACCTTGTGTAACGGTCTCAACAAAATAACTGTTGCAGTATTGCTATTTAATGCAACCAAATAAGAATGCTTTCAAAATGTAGCTTACTTTTAAATAAAACAAAATCTCTATGTGAACACCTTGCCAGGATAAAATCAATATTCTTCTAAATCTGATTTCTTTAACTATACAATCTGTAAAGAATGTAAAAGAAACACTTAAAAAACTCATTGTTCAATAGCAGTCATTCCTTGAAAAGCTACAAATACCTCAGAGGGATGTTCTTTTTTTTTCACCTCCTTTGCAGTTTGGTTACAAGATATTATTTTTTTTGTAAATCATAACTAAAATATAAAGGCAAGAGAACTGAAATACATGTATCCTATAGCAAGTTGCATTTGCAAAAGTTGCAGCAAAATTGCATATACATAACTAAGTCCCCAATTTGATTATCAATGTACATCTATGAAAAAAAATAACCAAAAGTAGGTATTAGGAAAAATAACTATTACTGCAAATACTACTGGCAAATTGTTGAGAAAGATGATTAAAGTAAATTCATTGCAACATCACAGTAAAAAGCCTCTGAAAGCAATACTCTACATTACAGTCAACATTCTCACAGGTTTTAGAATGACACTGAAGATGAACGACTTACTTATCTTAAATATTCATCAGTAAACAATGTTTCCCTTTTAAAGCCTGTCAAAATTCACATGCAGTGAGCTTCAACTTTAAAATGATCTGCTTATACATTTGTATATTTAAATGTAAACATGCATGATGTACTTAGATACAACAGATGGCTTTCTTAGGTAAGCATAAGCAATTCTCAGAATTCTGTACACTGGTATAAAAGGCTAACTCTGGGATCTGTGCCAATGTTAATGCACACAAATCAGAATTTGGGAGTGGAGGCAAAAAACCCCACCTTAACATCTCAGAATTCGAAAGGAACTGGCACATCTAATAAAAAATCCGGTGATTTTTTAGTAAGTCTAACAGGCTGGACCAGTACAATATCACTGAAGGACAGCAAGGACATAATGCTCTTAAAGAAGGGGAAAAAAGATTGAATAATCTTCACCTGAATGGTATGCAAAACTTTAGCACAAATTTTGAAGGTGAGAATAAAGCATGAAAGTAAATGTAATAAAATTCTGGAAGAATATACTGAAAATACTTTGCATTACACAAAGTTTTCTTTCCTAAGTATCAGGCTGAATGTTACTGACAGAAGTGCTCCAAGACCCATTTTGGGATTACCTTGTTCAAGATTTTTTAACAGCAATCTTAAAGGATGGGAAAAATGTTTAAGTTGGCTGATGCCACAAAAGACAGTCACAGATTATACAGTGAATTATTAGGACACTGTAGGGAAAAAACTTGTACAACCTTAAGGACTTAAAAAAAATTTAAAAAGGGACAAGATGCCACAGCACCAAGTTAAGTACTCATTATTTCCTTGTAGAGGCATCAGACATTTCTAACTGAGGTGTCCAACACATTAGTCAATCATGTGGGAAATGACACTAGGCAGCTGCGAAAAGAGCTAGTGGAACACTAGAACATAACCACAGACGTTTCCAAGAGAAACAAGAAGATAATAATGACATTATACAAGCCATGAAGAGATCTCAATTTGAATTCTAAATATAACTACATGTGTCATCATCCTCTATCAAAAAGAAGATTAATCCAAACTGAAACTCATTCCAAGATATATGAATATAGTCAGGCACAAAGGAAAATCTGCCATACCAGAGAGAAACAGAATTTCGTTTAGTCTAAGAAACTAAAAGAGGGATATGAAAAGACTGTAAGAACAGCAGATGAGAGACTGGGGGACAACATTCACAAGAGATTCTGGCAATTACACTGGGCGAGAGAGAGAGACCTGCAGTACGCATAACCCAGCATCTGGGCACCAGCCAAGGGCATTCATCCTACCTGACACTCAAGGCAGAATGGTGGGCACTCATCTGAGAGCAAAGACTGCAGCTCCAGCTAGCGGGTCTGCACCAGCTACCCCAGCAGTGGCCGATGTCTCCATGCAGATGGAGCTGCTGAAGCCCGTGGCAGCGGCCCAGACCTCAGGCTGCAGGATCTTTCTCCTGGGGCAGGGACAGGAGGAGGTGTGCCCTGGTTACCCAGGTGGAGGAGCTCCTGTGGCAGGTGACTGAGCTGCAGGAGGCAGTAAGAAGGCTGCTAGCAGCGGGGTTGAGGAGCAGTTAGATAGCTGGTTCCAAGTGCAGTCTACACTGGAACCACAGCCCTCAGCCAATCAGCCAAAACCTCCCTCACCAGCACACACCAAAGGGAGGGAAGCCAATGATAAAGAACAGAAGCTTGCAAAGGCAAGGATGAGCAGGGGGAGACTTCCCTCAAAGCCGGAGGTGCCCTTTCCGAACTTGGTCACTGCTCTGCAGACCAAAGAGGACAGACCCAGCACATCAGAAGAGATGACGGAGTTGAGCAAGGCAGCCTGATCTGCTCATAGAATGACCAGTGCAACTAAGAAAAGACAATGGGTGATAGTAGCGGGTGACTCTCTTCTGAGAGCTACCGAGGCACCTATTTGCCAACCCAATGCACTCCCTAGAGAGGTGTGCTGCTTATCGGGGGCTCGTATCAGGGATGTCACCAAGAGACTACCTGACCTTGTACAGTCCACTGACTATTATCTGCTGCTGCTATTTCATGTTGGCTCCAGTGACACAGCCAAGAGCAGCCTGAGAACTATCAAGAAAGATTACAAAGCCCTAGGAGCAATGGTTAAGGACTCTGGAGCACAGGTAGTTTTTTCATCGATTCTCTGAGTCAAAGGAAAGGGGCCTGAAAGGGCCAGTTGAATCTGGCAAGTCAACAAATGACTACGGGACTGGTGCCACAGCCAGGATTACTTAGACCATGTGACTCACTTTGAGAAACCTGGAATACTGGGGTCTGATGGGGTCCACCTAACAAAGAATGGGAAGAGCATCTTTGGCCATAGGCTTGCAGGCTGGTGAAGAGGGCATTGAAGTAATGTTGCCGGGGAGGAGAAGCACAATCCATCCCACTACTGTCAGTATGAAGCCAGTGCCAACAACAGGTGCCCAAAACCTGGATCACAGGTAAATAGGAGAGCACCTAAAATGCAGCTCAAAGGAATTCCAGCAACTCCAGATAGGAGCTATGACCTTACTGGCACCATGGAGACATGGTGGGATGCCTCCTGTGACTATGGAGTTGGAATGGAGAGATATAGGCTTTTTAGGAAGGACAGGAAGGGGAGACGAGGAGGGGGTGTCGCGCTCTATGTCAATGACCAGCTGGAGTGCATGGAGCTCTGCCTGGGGAATGACGAGGAGGTGGCAGAGAGCTTATGGGTCAGGATTAAAGGGACGGCAGGGACAGGTGACATTACAGTGGGGGTCTGCTACAGGCCACCTCACCAGGAAGACCAAGTGGATGAGGTGTTCTATAGACAGACAGGAGCAGCCTCATGGTCACAAGCCCTGGTCATCACGGGGGACTTCAACCACCCCAAAATCTGTTGGAGGGACAACAGAGCAGGCCATAAGTAATCCAGGAGGTTCCTGGAATGCACTTATGATAACTTCCTTCTCCAAGTAATAAAGGAGCCAATGAGGAGAGGTGCTATGCTGGACCTTATTCTCACCAACAAGGAGGGGCTGGTGGGGAATGTGGAGCTCAAGGGCAGCATTGACTGCAGTGACCATGAAATGGTGAAGTTCAAGATGCTTAGGGCAGTGATGAGGGTGCATAGCAAGCCCTCTACCCTGGACTTCAGGAGAGTAGAATTTGGCCTCTTAAGGGACCTGCTTGGCAGAGTACCATGGGATAAAGCCTTGGAGGGAAGATGGGCCCAAGAAAGCTGCTTAACGTTCAGGGTGCACCTCCTCCAAGCTCAGGAGCAATGAATCCAAACAAAACAGAAGTCAGGCAAAAATGCCAGGAGGCCTGTACAGATTAACAAGTTGCTCCTGGACCAAACACAATACAAAAAGGAAGCCTACAGAGGAGGCTTTATTTGCTGCATTATTTGCTTCATTCCAATTACTAAATGATAAACAACCCATGTATCAGAAATACTAGTCTCCCATAATCACCAGACTTGTGCTGTAAAGGAAACAAGTATATAAATAAGTTTTATTTTTTGGCTCTTTATAAGCCTTCTGTCCTTCAAAAGCCTAATTAAAAACGGTGATAAAGATACAGGGTTATTTTCTGTAACTAATATGTGGCATAAATGGATTGGTAATGTACACTTTTTCCTCTCCTCCACAGTTCACACTGCTTGAGAAGCAGCAGAAACTGCCCTGCATAAATTTAAAACTAAATGTAGACACTAAGTTACAAATTCAACTTACCTGCCAAAATTGGCTGGCAAAAACTCAAGAAAAGCATCATTCAGGTACAGCTGTGTTAGGTTTAACAGTTGGGAAAATCCATCTGGAAGCCTATACAGAAATAAAATAATGTAGTGCCTTTGCGTCTGTTATATTCAGGGCATTAAGTCATATTTTCTTAAACAACAGCATAGTAGTAAGTCATACACATTGATAACATTAAAATTAAGGTAGTACCAGAACTTCTACAAAACTGTACTAGGTGCTTGTTCTCTAAGGTTAGTTTCAAAATTATTTTTAAGTATTGAGGACAACATCTGCAGGTGATAAAAAGTAGTAGTCTTGCTACGTATTTGTGATCTTCTGACACCTAATATGGAGGCGGCATTCATTAGAGACAATAAGATAAATTAAAACCTATGTAACAGAGGAGTGACACTGTGCAAAGTTTGTATCTCTAGCAGTGTTACTTCTGGGAAATTAATTTTGTCACTATAGAAGTGACATGAAAATCTCATATAAGTAGAGTTTGAAAGACACTGACATAGGCTTTAAAGCAAAATTATTATTCTTAATAAAGAAAACTCTTTGTATATTTCTCTACATTCATGGAGAAGTGACGGACTTAAAAACCTGAGAAAGCCGCGTGGTGTAACACAAGATTGCCCACATACCCCATTAACTTGGGTAAAATACTTTAATGACATATCTCTACTGTATCACAGTGCAATGAGGTTAAGGAAGATACTTCTCAGGTAACTCTGCTCCTCGTCTCCAAGAATTGGTGCATGTCTGGGGCAAGTTTGAGACTCAGCAGTGTTGGCACAAAATATAAAATAACAAAAAAAGGAGAAACTTACTTTGAAATTGGATTTACACTGGCCTCAACAACTGTCAGGACTTTACAGTTTTTTATGTTTTCTGGAAACTCCTGTATTCCTACAAGATAGAGGGACAAGTAGGGAAACAGTCTCAAATTATTAGGCATAAAAAATGATGCACATAAAACTGCTAGCTGTTAAAACTTTAATTAATTTAGCAACCAGTCGACTTGTTCTCATTTTGTTTTCATTAAAGAAATACTCTTATGCAAAATATTTTTTTTTTACTACTCTATTCCTAAAGCATTTCATATTGCAGCTTAGCAGGCAGCTCACCAAGCAGCATTACAGACACATAGTACAGTAACAGTTTCCACTGCTCATTACCAAATATTAAAGTACTTGTACTTTGTAATGTACTTAAGATCAGGCCCTCAGTCCCCATACCCATTATTCATACACATGGTAGAACAAAGTCCCCAACAGGATCCGTTTGTCAAGTGCATGGCTTGTATGACACCCAGGTGAAATGGTACGGGTTCAAATCTTAAAGTATGTTAATGGCATTTATGGTTCTGACTAGATATACCAAAATACGACATATACTTTCTGTTAGCTTCAGATTATTTGTAGAGAAGGAAAAAAAAACACTTATGTCCGAAAATTAAAACAATAAGGAACTTATTTTTCCAAGGTTACTTCCAGAAATCCCAGAGTGAATTTGCAAACATATTTGTCTAATTTGTATGTCAGAAACTGATGAAACAGGCCTTGAAAACAGAAGAGAGGCAACCACAACATCAGCAGGAAACCAGTACTGAATCATCCTACTGCCCAAGATTTTCACCTCAGTCATTTTGCAACGTATCACTACATTGTTCTTATACTCTGGGAAAGGTGTTTTGATTTTAAAGAAACTTGTTGTAAGCATACTGCAATCCTTCCACCTGGATTAAGAATACACTATTTTTTTCAATAAAAACCCATACACCAGTAAAATAAAGTAAGTTTAAAACACTTTTTTTTTTTCAGTTAATAGAAATCATAGCTCTTTATCTTTCAATCAATGCACGTAACTGTGTCTGCTTCTAGAGTGCTTTATTAGAGGTGTGGAGAGGGCAGCCTGAACCCAGGGAACAGGATCACTAGGAAAGAACTGTACTCTGTGGATGCTTGCTTTTAGAATAGAGAGAGCACAAAATTTCACGCTGCTCCATGCGACATCAACTCTCTTACAGTCCAGCTGCAGAGAGAAAGACAAGGGCAGTGCATCTTCTCGTTCAGATTGGAAGGTGGGACTTGGTTATCTCTCTCCATGTATCTGTTCTGAGAATACTGAAGCAGAAAAAAAGTGGTGAAACATAAACTGCTAGGTAATGTTTTTACTTACATAAGAAATTACACAATTTCTGATGTTAGTTTTGAGCATGGTTCGTTCTGTGTTTCTGCAGCAACAAGACTGACCTGGTATATTAGGACTTAAGAGATTGCAATACCACCTGACAAGAAAAGTAGTCACAAAACACATACTTTCACATTAAGCCAATTGGTGACATTGAGGGACAAAGTCACCATGCTGACTTTCTCCATAAATTCAACTTAAGCAGAAACACCATTTCTGCCAAAGTAGACTTTTAGTTCTTTCTTGACAGGAACCTGTTTGTCACACTAAGTGCTTGAAACTATTACTTTTGACTCATACCAGGTGCTGTACTCTGTTATTGTGATGTGAAAGGCAAGAAAAGCACACTAAGCCACACAGTTAATCCAGGTGTTCAAATATCTCTAAGTATCATGGAGCCTTCTGGGAAATAGCTTGTTGAACTCGAGAACAATAAAATATAGAAGCCGAGGCAAACAGGAGGAATTCAACCATCAGCTGTAACATAGGGCAAGATTTCTGACACTTCTGGTTCACTACCATGCATGTTCATGTATATGCACACAAATAAATGAAAACATAGCTTTATATATGGCTTCAGCCGTATGAAGTTTACTAGGGCTGTGAGTGGAGTTGAAGCAGAAGAAGATGACAGGGGATATCAATTCAATTCACTTCATCACTCTCAGTTCAAAGTCAAAACTAAAAAAGAAATACTTATAATGTAATAAAGCTTCATTTCTGGAAAGCAGTACTTGTATTTTCAAATCCAAAGAAAGGTTTAAACAAAGATTAGAAAACTATAATAGAAATGTATCTTACCTATTGCTGTCATATAATCTTTGTATTAAGAGAAACATATTTCCAAGAAATGCAAATACACATGATCTTAATTCTAGTTGTAGCAAGAAGCCACTTTCACCAAACAAGAATATCCAGAGGAACAGATGGAAAGCATCTAACATGACACAGTATCGTCAGACACGGCAGATGAACAAAAATGTAGCAGATAAGAGGCCTCTATAGATAAGGTTATGGATGAAACGTATGAAGTAGACTTCTATTGTCTAAAAAGTACAGTAAGACCTCTTTATCGCTAATGATACAACTTTATCTTCTTAAAATAAGTGTCTACATTAACCAGAGAAAGCCACTACTATGCTCTTCCTTGGAGGCAGAGTTGTGTTTCAGACTCACTTTGTGCCACTAGTTTTCCTGTTTGAATCACATTGAGAGATTCTCTAAGCCTAGTTTTTTCTGGTCAGACTACTTGGCCTTAGCTGGGTCCTTGGGCAGCTCTGGTCCAACATGTTAAACCTCATGTTTTTGATATATTAATACTAGTTACCACTGCCTGTGTCAAGAATTCATGGAAGTACGGAAGACCTAAATCTGTGATAACTACCTAGAAAACAAAACACACAGGACATCTGCTAGAGAGGAAAATGTCAATGTAAACTTACTCTCAAAAGAACAGCCAAACAAAATATTAGCTATCCAAATACAGACATGTTAAATCAGCATGATTCTGTACATAATCGGAGGACTCTACAGTAGTCTCTTGTGTGACTATGCCTTGGGCAAGAGGCAGCACCGGTTTTAACAACAAATTAACAACAGAAATTCAACTGATATGAGAAAGCTAACAATGAAGGACCCATTAATTTAATTTTGCTTCTTAAAGCCAGGATTGTTATGTAACATCTCTACCAACTTCACTCAACACTTCAGTATGGATAAATGGCAGTCATCATTCAAAAGAGGAGTCAATTGGGAATGATAGCATGAAATATATCTAATGTTTGTGGTTCAGAAGAGGAAAAAATATTAGTAACTATTTATCTCTACCATGTAATAGGAAGCTGCATTTAATAACTGGCTATCCAATAACCTTTAGACACTCTTCCTCAGCTATACTCCTCCTGCATGCTAGAAACACGTAGAAACTGCTGGATTAGTATTCTTTCAGTTCTCCCACCAAGAAAGCAAATTCGAAAGCAAGTAAAAGAAGAGTAAGTAAGAAGCAAGAGAGAGACTGCAAAAAGAGATGAGACAAGGACAAAGGGCGGTAAGGAGGTCTTTACAACAGGATCTGTTCCTTCTCTCTGTTTTCCATCCGTCCTTAGTGGCCTGAATCCTCATTGAGGGAGCTCAGCAAATCTCAAGGATCTCCACGACCACATCTTTCCACTCTTTTTGTAACTCTATGCTAACTAATCCATTCAATAACCATCTCTACCGTCCATGATCAAATGAGCACTGCAAACTGAGATCCACATTACTTTCTAAGTCCTATTTTGCTTTCAGTTTTTTTACTGCTTCCTTTATACACTGATACTCAAGCATTATAGAAGACAGTGCAACAGATTACTCGGTTTATCTAGTCTGTTGCAGCCTTATTCTACTTTCCTTTAAAAGCATCACATGGACAGGTTCTTCATCCTGCTGTTTCCTACTTTATGTGATAAGAACCATCACCTCCAACCCACCTCAGTGCTGTAGCTGATTTACAGATCACGCTTACGGTCTTCCAAAAAATACAAACCATCACACTCGTGGACTATGACCATTTGCACAGCACAACAGGAGAACATACAATTTGCTGGTAATTTTTAATCCTAACCACCAGATTCAAATTGGATTGAGAACAAAGTTCTTTTTGTGGTGTGGTTTCCCACAGAAGTGATATTTACACAATGGCTTTTAGTATTTACATGTCTGTTGTTTGCTCCCTGTTTTCCCAAATTTCAGGAACTTTTAAACTCATTGGCTAGTTTCTCCCAAAAGTACCACTTAAAAAAAAACAAACAAACAAACAAAAAAAACAGATGGGGCAGTGGGACTAGAAGATTCCTAAGGAAAATTTGGCAGTATAAGGTAAGGAAGAGGAATCTAAAATTCTTGTTCGGACTAAGCCAAAAGCAGAAAGCACTCATCATTCAGTACTCTGCTTGACAAAAACTCACCAGCTAACCTGCCTAACCTAGAAAGTGGTGTTTAATAATTATTCCAGACCAGCTGTGGTATATGCCCAAAGGGCACCCGCAAAAGGTCATATAGGGATTTCAGGTCAATGGCCACAAACCTGAAAGTAATCAACCTCAGCTCTGGATCGCATAACATGGCTGAAATACAGAATTTCATCTGATCTCTAATTCCCCTGAGAGCAATGGCTGTTTTGGCACAGCTCCTCAGAGCAAATGTGCACAAATGTCCCTCTCTTTGTTTAGACTGGATTAAGGCAATTATAAGTATAATTGGGGTCCCACTCATCATCTGGAGTTACACTTATCTCCTCCTGTACAAGCACAATCCTTCCCTATCACCAGCGTCTGCATAACTTGAAGAGCAGGAGAGAAAACAGTGATGACTTTTTCTCTCCATCAGATAAGACTTTTTTTTCACTCAGAAATACTGGCAATTCTGCATTTACAGAGAGTTGTGCAAGCCACATCTGCTGCTAGCAGAATCCTTCACTGCAATGTATCCCAGAGTTGACACTCTAGTACACTATTGTTTCAGCCCTAAGCAGATGGGGGCTGGCTCTGCTGTTCATACTCTAGTCATGTAGTCATTTTTTTTTTTTCACAATCAAATGCTAAAACTAGTGTGCTGGACTTCAGTTACTGAAACCATTACTGCTACACAGCAGTGGCAGTGCCTCCAAACCAAGTTCCACCTCTTTTCACATAGAAGTGTTTTAAACAGGCTTGCAAAAAAACCAAAACAAAACAAGTAGTGGTTTGAATCTTAAAAGGCACAGAGAAAGAAAATCACTAACAAATATGAGGCCTGTGGAAGCCGTACAGGTGACGTCCCAAAAGGAAGGAGTTTTCAGCTAGATCTCTGTTTGTGGGGAATGTGAGAAAAAAAAAAAATTCTCTCCAAGCAACAGGCACACCAAAAAGCTCTAACTGCAAAATAAATGAAACTACAGCCTGCTGTATACCCATCCCACTCTGTACCCTTACAAGTAAAGAGGAAACAGGGACAAACATATAAGCTCAGTTCACATGAATATGAAAGCAATTTGAATTACATAGAATCTTCCCTCAGCTAGTCTATTCATCCTAGTCTCAACTTCCTGGGCAAACAGCTACGGACCTGTATGAAAGCAGCTCCACCATAAAAAGAGCAGCTTTTGTTTGTTCTTCCACTCAGGGCTCTTCTACAACTGTCCTTCCAGCCAATACAGATCAAACATGGCAATCAAAATATTTTCAGAGCTCAAGAATACATGCCACAACTCTCCCAAATATTATGCAAAATCTGTTTGTAAAAGCTGAAAATTTAAATTGAAAGCTTAAACTGAAGTATCAGTCACAGTCTGTACTCTCATACAGTCACACAATTTGCTTTAATGTGGGATTTCTGCATACCTTCTGAATTTAAAAGTAGCACTTTTCATTATTCAAAGCAAGCAGGTTGTTAGAGCCCAATCAATTCACTGCACAATGCTGACCCATCCATCTTTTCTTTTGAACATTCCTTTTGATTCATTCCCTTTTCCAAAATTCTTAGAGGATCCCTTGCTGCAGCTGGTTTCAGATCAACCAGAATTTTGTTTTCCCATGAGATGCCTGACCAGGCTGTAGGGCAGCAGTAACACCTTCCTGCTCAGAGTTACAGCTCAGCACACGGTTGGCCTCTGTGCACAAGGTGGTACTCAGTACACTAGCTGTTGTTGAGCAGCTTGGGAGTCTCTGCCTTATTTAGTGAAATCCTATCCTGAAAAAATAAATCATTTCAAGAGAAAGGAGCAACTATTGCAAATATACTTTCGTCTAGTTCTGCAAACAGATATCCCAAAGCTTTTGAAACCTGCTATATGTCACATTAGTTGCTGCTCTTGCACTCTCACAGGTGTCAGAATGATAGAATTCCTTGCAACTTGGTTTTCCTTGTCTATGAGCATTAAAGAAGCCTGGCTTTCTGTGTGTCTCTTACTAAAAGATAAACTTGGAGAGCTGTGGAAGAAACCTATCTTTCCCAAGAAGTAAAACTCAAAAAATAAAACTATCATAGATATAACCTATCATGATTAAACTTCTTAGAGGTTTAATAAAACATCAATTTTGATACATTTATATAGCTTTTCATTCTCTAGTCTTTCAACTTCTTTCACACAGAAAAGTTCCCTTCCTAAAAAAAAAAATATGCTTTTATCAAGGAAATCACCGATCTTACAAAATGTTTACAAAATTCTGAAAACAAACTCCACTAGATTTCCTGATTTTTCTTCGAAGTGATTTTGGTTGACAAGTATCTACTTGCATGACAAGTATCTACTTACAGCTTCGTAAATAGATTCTACCTGGACTTGTGCAAAGCATTTGATACTGTCCCACACAACTTCCTTTCCTCAAAACTGGAGAGACATGGGTTTGACAGAGGCAACACTTAGTGGATAAGCCATTGGCTGGATGGCCTCACTCAAAGAGTTGTGGTCAATGGTTCAATGTCCAAGCGGAGACTGGTGACGAATGGCATTCCTCAAGGGTTGGTAAGGGGACTGGCGCTGTTTAACATCTCTGTCAGCGACCATGAACAGTGGGATAGAGTGCACCCTCAGCAAGTTCGCCGACAACACCAAGCTGTGAGGTGCCGTCGACACGCTAGAGGAAAGGGATGCCATCCAGAGGGATCTTGACAGGCTCAAGAGGTCCCTCTGCCCATGAAAACCTCATGAAGTTCAACCAGGCCAAGTGCAAGGTCCTGCACGTGGGTGGGTGCAATCCCAAGCAAAAACAGAGACTGGGCAGAGAAAGGATTGAGAGTAGTCCTGAGGAGAAGGACTTGGGAACACTGGTGGATGAGAAGCTCAACATGAGCTGGCAATGTGCCCTTGCAGTTCAGAAAGCCAACTGCATCCTGGGCTGCATCCAGAGAAGCCAGCAGGCCAAGGGAGGTGATTCTGCCCCTTTATTCCACTCTCATGAGACCCCACCTGCAGTACTACATCCAGCTCCGGAGCCCCCAGCATAACAAGGACATGGACCAGTTGGAGTGGGTCCACAGGAGGGCCACGAAGATGATCAGAGGGCTGGAGCACCTTTCCTATGAGGACAGGCTGAGAGAGTTGGAGCTGTTCAGCCTGGAGAAGAGAAGGCTCCAGGGAGACCTTATTGCAGCCTACAAGATAGCTGGAGGGGGAGTTTTGACAAGGGCATGTAGTGATAGAACAAGAGGTACAGCTTTGAACTGAAAGACAGTAGACAAAGATTAGACATAAGGAAGAAATTCTTTACTGTGAGGGTGGCACTGGAACAGGTTGCCCTGAGAAGCTGTGGACGCCTCATCCCTGGAAGTGTTCAAGGCCAGGCTGGAGGGGGCTTTGAGCAAGCTGATCTAGTGAAAGGTATCCCTGTCCCTGGGAGGGGACTTGAAACTAGATGACCTTTGAGGACCCTTCACAACCCATACCATTCCATGATTCACCTCTCTATCTCAGAAAGTTTTAAAGTTTTCTTTTCCATTTGTCCTCCCTTTAACGATGGTAATTTGCAGGGTTGGAAGCTATGATTGTGCTGGGGGCTCCTTTCTGGAGTTTACACAATGAAAAATGGAAGTTGAATCTTTATTTGGAGGACTGTTTGGAGGTTTTTTGTAAGGGAAAACAGGAAACATTTCTACAGTCCACTTAAGGATTAATACAAAAATGTCAGTCAAGCTGCAAATCTGACAGGAACAAGTTAAACAATGTTTTCATTTAAAGAAACAGAAAAAAAAAGCCAACCAGAACATACTCCTACAGGGAGATTTTAAAGTTTTTCTAACTACTTTTAAAGAAAAATGTACTCTTAATTGGTTGTGATAACTATTATAATATAATTAGATTTTTAATAAAATACAGTATTGGCAATATATTTGGTGCTTGCTTAGTTAATAAGGTGGGTACTTAACTACATACATTTATACAGCAATAAAATTTATTCACAATTAAGACAAAGGGCTCTTTTGCAGCATAAGCATCCATATGTGGAAAAAGCAGCAGCATTAAGATATAAACTGCTTTTTTATAGCTTTGAATCCATCAGAAGTCTGAATTAATTTTAGCATTGCCAAAATTTTTGGTTTTGAGACCCACTGTGAAATTCAAGTTTTCAATTGGAAAGCTAAAAACTCACACCAATTTTGTGAGGTTCAGAAAGTAATGAATCCGTTTTTATACTGCATGCTAGCCTCCTGATCTGTTTAAATGGATAATGCTTCCTCATCACTTTCTCCAACAATAATAACTTGCACTGCTAAATTATCAGAGCTGATGCAGCCAGAGAAAACAAGACCACAGTTTAGTGGGATTTTTGTGGGTTTTGGTTTTTCACTCCTTTTAAATACATGTACTGACAGAGCTAGACCACTCCAGCAAGAGCGTTCCAAGTATTCATCCTCAAACTGCTAGGAGAAACTTCCAGTTTTTACAGTAAGGTATCTCTAGGCCTGCCCTAGCTACGTTCCTTACACAACGTAAAGGAGAAGGAGTATGAGTAAGACAGATTCCTAAATGCCTTTTCTCTGGAAAAAAAAAAAATTATAGCAAACAATGCTGCTTCTTGAAGACATGCCTGACAGACTAATTTACATAAACCTAGACATGCCAGGGCAGGGTAAAATTGCAAAATGTGGAACACTAGGAAGGTTGTAGGCAGCAGTTTTGTTCGTAACGCTGTCTTGGACAATTACCAAGGTTCAGGTAGTTTTCAGCTCCGTGGCTGGAGTGTTGTCAAGTGCCCAGAGTAACCTGAAACTGAAGTGTAACATAAACACGTGATCTCCTTAGTTTTTTTTCCTCCCCCATCCCCTACCACTCCAGGCTGCACATTCAGTGTTGTCTGTCCAGTCACATTTGGTTGATACATGATGACTGTCACTCAAAGTGCATTCATTTACAAAAATAAACACGCAAATCCACATCCAAAAACTTTATAATTACATTTACAATTTTCTGTGTTACAAAAAACTTCTGGGTCCAGGAAGAGATTTGTATTGAACATTTCAGATATGTACACGCAAATTCCACATTCCAGACCTTAACGGCATTGAAATTCCATTTTGTTTGCATCCTCTCTTATGCTCAGAGATAATTTTGTTCTGCAGAGACAGATCCCATTCAGTATCTTTAATAAGACAGACAATACATTTAAGAAAAATTACTATAAACACTTGAATAAAGAACTTCAATTAGAATAGCTGCCTATATTTAGGATAATTTTATGACCTCCATATGATGGTACATTATAGTAACACTACAGACTCAGAAGTCAGCAGCAGATTGATTATCTTTTCTTTATTTCCGTAACATGGATGACACAAATTCCCTGCTGCCGTCTTCCTTCCCCACCCTCCCTGCAGTATAAGCGGAGAAATAGCAAATTTACAGCAAGTTATTTTTGTATTCAATATCTTCCTCTCTTACTTCTCCCAGCGGAAAATAAAACTTGGATCTGTTTCCCTATTAACTATGAATAACTCTCAATCCATTGAAAAACCATACTCCTAAATGCACCAGATGGGCAACATAAGACTAGATACTCTCCTGAATTCTCATTCTCCAACACTCCAACTTCTGGCACACAGCATACTAAAGCTAGTTTGCCAAATCAGCAGATGATTTTAAAACACTGAAGAAAACATATTTAATCTAAATTTGTACCTGTTAACAAAATTATTTAAAATTACTGACAATAATTGTATAGGCAGATACGCCTGGAGTCGGGGGGTGTGAGTGTATGTTTGCTTTATTTGTATTTAGTTTGTGCATTTTTCCATGAAGATTTGCTGCAATACAGACTGACAAATTGACATGTTTAAATTTGCTGCAACATTGCAGTGAAAGAGAACTACTCCTCAATATCTAAGAGACTATTGAAGATACCTTTATTTCTAAACCGCCATGTTTCTTTTGGTCTTCCTAATTATTTTCTAATCTTACTATTTAATCCTCCAAAGACCTGAATAATATAGAACTTAGAAATTCAATATTTTTCTTTCACCATCTGCAAGCAGGGAAAAATAAGATTATCTCACTGGTTCCCACTAGGCTAACTCCTCAGGCACAAGCAATTTCAAGCCCATTCCCAGGCTTCCAGGAAAGTCTGACTTTCCTGGCAGCCACCTCTAACATATACTTTAGCCCTTCAAATCACTTGATTCTAGTAACCTGTACAGCTAACTCTTCTGTCCGTTTCTATGTGCCATCACACACTGTACATGAATGCTTTCCCTTTCACCAATTGCAGGCTATGGCTGGCATCTCAGAGCCATGAGGAAATGATTGTCCCCTAAAGGTTAATAAACCCTGAAAAAGGTACTTTTTGGGCTGAAGAGTGTTGTTATGGGTTTTTTTGGTGAGTGTCTCTCCCCCCCGCCCCCTCACTATCAATACATAAATTATGTATTGATAACTTATAAGTTATAAATAACTTAGCTAGAGTGGATGAAAAAATTTGACATTTTCGTTTAGCTTCATAGATGAAACACATTTTTCTACACAGATCTTCCATTCTCTACTCTGCAACTTCTCTTTAGGATGTAACCTAGTAGGACTGGGAGAAAAGGGCATCTCTTGATGCTTTTTTACAATGCAGGATATAATTTCTGGTAGAGGAACACAGTTTATTTATTGCACCATTTGTTCAAGTATCATTCCACCTTTGTGGCTATGATAGTATCAAGCTTCAGGTAAAGGCTTCAAAGCTCAAGTGTACCTGGAAAGAAGCAATGGAATACCTCTGATATTAAGGGTTCACAACAGCCTTGGGAATCAGGTTACAATGCCATAAAAAGACAACTGATGTACTTGCTACTTCCAAAATGCTACAGAATTCTTTGCCTATTGCCAAGACTAAAAGCAGAGTTGAAACTAACTCTATTCCATGCTTGCTGCAGTAGTTGGATATTTTAGGCTACATCTATGCCACGACCTCTTCAGCAGCCATGAATCATATATTCCAAACTTGTATAAGGACTTCTGCATGCTCCAGAGCACACAACTGTTAGAGGCTTGTACTCTAACTCAGCACATGCCTCGAAATGTACATCATGCAAAGACTAGATATATTGACAAAGAATTAGTTAAATGAAGACTACTAAATAGTAGTCTGGTGCAAGAAGGGCCAATAATAGAAGATGCTGGACACTGGGAGCATTCTGGGAAACATGCATGTCTTCTGGTTTTCTGTACTTTATTAAATTGTCCCTAGGCTTCTGCTTTTGGTCACTGTTGCAGACAGAACACCAGACTAGACTTTTCTGATTAAATATTATTAAATATTCTTAAGTATCTGCATTTGCACATGTCGTGTCTCTGTTACACAGCTTTATATACTGTATATATGAAATCAGACATATTTAAAGGGGAAGTGAGAAAGGCAAAAATTTTTATGAGCTATTAAAATGTCATAAAGATTGCCCTCTTGGACTGACTTCTTTTATGTAACAAATCTGCTACCCTGAAGAACTTCTGTAATTTTGATCTTTCATCTAAATGTCAAATATTATGCACATACAATATTATACAATATGTATATATATATGTGTATGTAGTTCTACTTGGAAAGCTGGATGCTCCCTCTGTGAGCCAGACTGCAATTCATGAGGCAACTTGAACACATTTTAAAACAGAAGCTTCATTCTTCCTTTTGTATCAGCTCCTTAGAAAATAAATATTTCTCTTTGGTCAATACATTCGACTATGCCTAGGCCACAAACTGTTCAAATGTCTTACATGAAAATCCTATCATATTTCATGTACGCTGGTATTTGAAAATTAAAATCTAGCTAACTTCCCTTCTAAAATGCAACCTTTAAAACTAAATGCTTATTCGCTCTAAAGGCATCGGTACTCCATGACTTAGCTCCATCCACATCAGGTGGAGAAGTAGTATGAAAACACCATCAATACCATAAGAAAAATACAGGAAATACCACCTTCATTTGCCTCAACACTGGGATCTGAAAAACACACTCAAGTATTTTAGAATTTAACATATCTCATCATCCTGCACTAAGATTGTGATTAATCCCCAGCAATTTTTTTTTTTTTAATAAATTAAGACAAAGCAATCCCTGTGCTTCCCACAAAGTCCACTGCTTCCACACTGTATTCTTTCAATATCTAACAAGGAAAAAGGAAGAATCAGAGATTTTAATCAGTTTTGCTAGTCTTTGAAAACTAATAAAACTCCTCCTATTTGGCCCTACTATAGACACACATCAGAACAGTGCAAAACTGAGCAGTAAATTCTTACCAAGAGAAAAAGGAGACACAACGGAATAGAATAGGCTTGAAGTTGTCAAGAGAAAAACGTTCTGTGGTTGACAGTTGACAGGGAAACAAAGGGAAAGGCACTTAAGCTAACAAACTAAAGTCTCTAATAATACCAAATTTATTACAGAACAAACAGCATTATTTCTTACCTCACTCAACAAGGACAAACAGGGACCTTGATTTGTTTTTTTGTGGGGTTTTTTTTTTGTTTTTTTTTTTTTTTTTGAGTTTTACTGAGCTTTCGGGAATAGTGGGAGACAAGATGTCCCACATAAACAAGCGTGTGACCTCAGGACTATTTTTGATGTGCAACACTAGGTAGAGAACTATCCAAATTGTGATAAGATTGAGAACAGGCACATGATAATAGTTTCAATAAGCCTGTGTCCTGTCATTTCTCTGAAAAGTGTTAGAAACAAAACAACCCCTAGAAAACAGAGCTTCACGGTTCACATGGGACAGCATATCATTCAGCCATTGCCTCCTTAAATTCTTTATACGCCTCAGAGGAACAACTGCTCTTTCAGTAGCTCTCAGAAGGCTCAGCTAAAGGTTACGCCATTTTGGACAGACAAGTAACTCTCTAGCTGGTAAATGACCAGCTGCATATTTATGTACATAAGGTAAGAAATTTTCCAGCACTAGAACTGAAATGCACTTCTGCTGCTTTTAAGTCTTCTGTGTTGAGAACTTGTGTTGGAAACAGTTAATCCTTTCAACAGTTCAGTCTACGACAAAAAGATGATTCTTTCTCTGCTGAGTGTCACTACGCAAGTTTAAGGCCAGTGTTCTTTAAGAAAGACTATTAATCTACTTGTACCAGGAACACAGCAGTGACAATCAGGTCAATTTATCACATTAAATGCTGCCTTCATTAGGCAGAAATAATAAAGTAACAGTTTCAGTACAGATTGGGCTACAATGGACAATCAAGGAGAATGCCAACAACTCAATAACTGCAATACTTTCTTAGTAAAGCAGAACTTAACTTTGTGGAGTTGTAATTAGCTAGCTGTCCAAATAAAGCAATCAATTTAATATTACAAAAATCTTTGGTGTATTTATGTAATTCTTACTTTTGAATATGATTTCAAGGAGAAGTCCTTTTACTTAATTTTGAATTAGTAAGACAAGTTATTATATCCTCATCAATTAGCATGATTGAACTTTTTTTTCCTCTCAAATAAGCCACACAAATAAGTCTGATGACAATGTAAGTTATTTCAATTTCCTAACAGTTGCACACATCTGCCAGCTTGCCAAAGCAGCACCATTAATAAAGCCCCATGTATACAATACTTGGCTGACAATTTTTGGTAATTTATAAAAGGCTGACTCACAGAGAATGATAGATTTTTAACAAGTCGGACAAGTGAACCAGTCATTGTCTGTAGTCACTTTTCCCCAGCTGACAGAGGTTACCATCTCCAGAGCAGGACAGCAAAGCAGCCACGTCCTACTAGAATTTTCAGGCAGCTCATTAAAATAACTGAAAACAATTTTCATGTGAAATAAAATATAACAAGAGAATCCAGCAAAATTTTACAAATTCTTGTGCAAACTCTCATCAGTGTAGTGAAACACGAGGAAAGCCACTAGAAGTATTAAATTTGAGTACATGCAGTTTGAGAGAATAAAAAATACTTCACAATATCAGTTTTCAGCAATGAAAACAAATCAATTTGAGAGATAAAATTAAATATCACAATCAGACCACAAGAGAGAATCCTTTATGCTAAGCAGTGATTTAGAGCAGTAATTTAAACTTTACTAGCTGTGTAGCTTCTAGAAACTATGCTTTCACTAGTGTCTTTGTACAGTCAACGGTGATTTGCCTTTTAGCTCCCCCAATATAACAAGTGAAGTGACTTACCATTCTTGCTGACATCCAGTTCCCTGAGATTAATGAGATTTGCAATTGATGCTGGCAATGTGGTTAGATCATTGTCTGGCAAACTCAGCTTGTGCAGAGACTGACAGTTAAAAAGTTGCTATTGAAACAAAGAAAAAAAGTGAATGCGATTTTCTCTTAGTTTCCTCTATATAGCTTTTGATTTTAATCCTTTTTAACTTCTGACCTCACAGCTCGAAGGTCAAACTATTCAGAGTCTTTGATGACAAAAACTTTATTTAACTAGTTTTATTCAAAATTAAATTTAAAATGCTTACAAAAGCAAAAAACTGCAAATGGTCACAACAAGCCATCAGCTGTGCTTAACACTTCCTACAATTTCCTTCCCGTATCTCAGAAATTGTGATCTGTAGTTACACATGCTCCTGCAAACGTTGCGAAATACATTCTGTAACAGATGTGCCATCTCACACCCTGAAGGTAATTAGTTTCTTCAAGAAAGAAAGGAAAAAAAAAAATCATAGATGCATTTTTTAAAAGTCAAATAGTTGTGGAACACAGGATTTGAGTAGGTATTGATAGTCTCTAAAAGCGGATGTTTTACTCCATTATATCTTACAATATTTTTTTGCCTTCCATGCTTCCTAGCTTAAGTACACAAAAATCCAACAAAATTATGACAAAAACTACTGAAAGTTTGATCTAAGGATACAGAAAACTGTATAATCTCTTCTGTATACATGCATTGTAATTTCTATCAAATATGATCTCAGAGCCAGGTCTCTTCCTATATGCAAGGTATCTTGATATTCCTACCAAAAAGCTTTACAACTTGACAAAACAGGACAAATAATATTAGTGTAAGAGAAGAAAAATCCTACAATGATATGTAGGAAGCTTACAGATAGTACAAAATAAGCATTTGTAAGTAAGTGGCTGAAAAGGTTAATCTGAACAAGCCATGATGACTATTCCTTTCCCACCAATTCTGGATAAGATCATTCATAAAATACCCGGACTTAGTGTTCTTTATTGTGGAATTCTGAGACAAGATCATGTAAAACCAGGACGTATTCTACAAATTTTTTTATTCATCCCAATCGACATCATAGCAATGGGCTTATATTGACCAAAATTTCTCAGGTCTCTCTCAATTACAAGGCCATTATTTCAACCACAGTCCGTTGAACAAACCCCATTCATGTAACAGTTGCATATATCGCTCCATTACAAAAGCAGACATAAATTACCAAGATGAACAGTTCAAGGAATGAGCTTTAATCTGCGTACTGATGTTTCCAATTCCTGAGAAACGTGCACCTGTTCGAACTAGCTGACACCACTAAAGCTTTAAAGAGTTACAAGTAACATCGGATATTTTATGGGAATGAGAACTTTGATGAGCTTATGTGTTCTGAAGCCATTCCTTTATTTCAATACTTCAAGTAAGAATATACACTTAAAACTCATCCTTGGAAACAATAATCTGGACTCTTGGAATCATCAGAAATTTCCCCAATTAGTCAGGTGAAAGCAAGTACATCACAAGATCCCTAAAGGAAAATGGGAGGGAGGGGAGTTTTGTATGGAGGGGAGTTTTGTATGGTGCTGTTTGTAGCCGTTTCTTTTGTTGTTGTTGCTGTTTGTTTTTAATGTTTGCATATTCAGTGATTAAGTAGATTACCATTACTGTTAGTAAACACCAGAAGTCATATAATTAAGGATTATTTTACTGCAGAATTCCAATTTCTTCCAAACAGCATAGTAGGAGGGAAAATGAAAACTGCTACAGTTTGAGCTTTTCAGCTCAAATGTACACTGTGGCACTTGGGATAAACAGGGGACCTTTCCAGATGTGATTTAGCACACAAGACGAAAGCATTTCAAATGCCTGATCACTTTTGAAACTAAGACTACACACCAGCGCTTTGTGTAAAGATAAAGTCCTTCTATATCACTGTCTTTCTCTCTACCGCAGCTTGCTCACACTGTGCCCTCAGCCAGGCAACTAAACTAAGGAGCTATCCTGTAAGAAATTATTTTTGAAGTATGCTGGATTTCCAAAAAGACTGGAGGCAATTAAAAAAAAAAAAGCCACAGGCTATTTCAATAATCAGGTTGACAAGACAGCACCAAACCAGTTGTATTGTGGCACACAAAGGGCAGCAGATTGCAAAACAGGGATAAGAACACACTACCAGGGGCAAAAAGGAAAGCGGAAGAGTGGGAATGTCTTAACCAGGCTTCAGAAAGCTGGAGTCAGCCTAATAAGTACTGCACCCTACATCTGAGATGGCTTAATTAGAAGCCATCTTAATTTTTCAGAGTTTAAAGACTAAATAAAAGCTTGGGTTAGGGAAAAGGCACACACAGCTTGAAACTCTGGCTCCAGCTAGGATTATTTAAAACATTACAGGCCTTCCCTTACAGATCCTCTATAGATACAATTTCTGTCAAATTGTTAAATAAATCACTTTACTACTCCGTAATATCTCTGCTTGTTTGCTTGTTTCCTTACAGTATTTGAGCTTATATTTGGTTTTTTTTTTTTATTTTGAAAATCAAAAGGGTAATAAAAAATAATAACCAAAATTACTTAAGAACTGAAAAAAATGCTCAGCTTCTCAAAAATAAGCCTATAAGGATGACTTATTATAGTGTTTCAAACACATTAACATGAAACAAGTGTAGGCTATTACAGCTCCCTGCAGTTCAGCAAAGAAAAGCAAAAGCAACAAAATATAAATGTTCAAGCAGTCTAATCATGTGGATAATTTAACCTGAGACCAGACCAAAGCAAGTGGGAGACTGTCCACCTCTTAGTATACCCACATATCAAAACTGGATTTCATATAGAAACTGACTAATGAAATCAAATGGCATGTAATAGAAAAGGAATACAAAACAGACTAACTGCTTGTTCTGCTATACAACACCAATGTGCATTCATTTGATTACTACAGGACAGTCTTTCTTCCTCTTTTAAGAGTACTGAAAGGAACTTTTTAGAGAATTGTGAGTTTGGAAGGATGATGTTTGCTTAGCTCTTATGATATGGGAAACAGGAATTTAATGCAAGAAGAGTTCAGAACATTTCAAAATTTTTATAAAGACTGGTATTTAACTCTATGTTTTAAGCGTGCGACTTTTTTCTTCTCCAATAAAGACTGAAAGACAATAATTAAGTTCTGAAACCATCTGAAGAAAATCTTCAAAGGTTGATACAAAGTCTTTAAAAGCAAGCTACTAAAACCTAAAGTGACCAAGTCTGGAGTAAAGATACATCTACTTAGGAAAAGATGAGGATAAAACAGTGGAAGTTGTAAACTGTAACAGATTTTGACAAAATGTATAGTTCTAACTTATGCATAACAACATATTATTCTATTCAATGTTCAAATACAGTCTTCTGATGGTTTCTCAGGAGCATTTAATGTTGGCTTTTCAAAAGCACTCAGCTGGTTTAAGTCAACTTTAGTGGAATCTAGGGCTTCTGATAATTTCAGGATAGTAATTTGGCCGTTGTTTTATTTCCTTATGTTTCACTTAGCTTTAAAAAAACCCAAAACAGCAAAACCTGAAGTGGTTTTAGCAAGCTTTCCAACAATCTAATAAAGCATTCTATAGTTGTCCTGTGCAACAGTGACGATTTGCACACAATTGTGAAAGAAAATTTTAATATTTAAGTCTTTCATCTAACTACTAAGCTTTTAATTCCACCAAGATAGGCTTGTTTCCATTGCTAGGTGCTATTGCAATGATCACTTTGTACTTCTCAAAAATATCACTAGCACAAGTTCTCATTCTTTGCTTTAATATACTGTTAATTCAGCCTGCAGTTTGTCTTCAGATTTCAGAACAAACAGCAAATAATTACTTCTATTTAAAAACATGTAATCGAAGTGGCATTCCAGCTCTTCAATCTTTGAACTTAAGTAATTTGAGATACTTCAGAAAGCCTCTTCAGCCATGTGCCAACTAAGAAAGTAGGACTTCAAGTGAATAGATACTTTGGATTGTAGCTATCTTTCATGGGCACAGAGATCTGAACAAGACATTAACCTTGCTTCTTCTAATTAATCTTGCTTCATCTAATTGTCATGTGTTATCAGAGATTCAAAATAACGCTGCAATTTGTTGAATACAGTTAGTCAGTTTGAACAGACCCTGCCAGAAATAAATTAGCCTGCCTCTTCTGCTATGTTTGTCTCTTCGGTTGGATCAGCTGCTTAAGCAGTTTCATCTCGATTCATGCCACAAACTAGTCAAGCTGGAATGCATAAACATTCTTTTTACCAGGGCTGCTTCTCGTGGAACCAACATTTGCTTAAAAATATTTGGCAAACTGCAGCCAAAAAGCTGAAGTGGGAAGCTAGACACCATTAACTTCTACAATGCTGATAAAGTAACAGAGTTAATAAATGTAAATAAAAGGAAAAAACACCCAGCATACCTTTGGAAGCTCTTCAATCTGATTAGCATCTAAATAGAGCTCTTCCAAGGTCTTTTCAAAAGTAAAAATCTCCTTAGGCACCTGTTCCAGGCTGCAGTGAGAATAATCAAGTGTAGTGACTGTTTCCTCCTCTCCACGCAGACAGCGGCATGGCACCAGCCGCACAAAAAAGTTCCGCTTTGTTGTCATTTTCAGGCACTGTAAAACAGAAATATTCAATTTAAAAACCAAAACAATTTCAGAAATACTTATGTGGGCAGCTTCTCAAACTTCTCCTGGCTGCTAAATACCTGCATATATGTGTCTCTGTACACATATATGAGAAAGAGAGGAGAGAGAGCGAGCTTATTTATTTTCTTTTAAACACAACAGTGGCATTAAACATGGTGAAAACACCTACAAGCCCCAGAAGATGAAATCAAAATTAAGCCCATAACTTGTCACCTGGTGGACAGCCCTACATTACAGAGAAGCAGAGAATTCGTTCTAGAAGTATCAACTGTGTTTTTACAACATAGCTTATCCCTGCCTTTACAAAGGTTACTGGGATGACATTTTTGCTTAATATAATAATATCCACCCTCTATAAAGCATTAAAATATAGCTACAGTAAAGTGGTAGTTTGGTTTTTGTTGGTTTTTTTTTTTTGTGATGAGTAACAATGAATTCATGTACTTAAATTTCAAATCCCTCAGTTAAAGATAGAATACAACAAAAAGAACCAGGGTGGTTTCTACCAACTGCTCTATCTACAGTTTAAAAGGAAAGGTTTCCAAGTGCACAGACAAACAAAGTGACTTCCTTTTGCAACTCTATTCAGTTTGGAAAAATTCAACACATCTTGCTATGCACACTGGAACTACAGAAACTTCACTTTGCTACAGACACGTATATTTCATCCTTTAAACTCAATCATTGCCACAACAGTCCTATCTACTTTCCATGGCTTCTACAATATTCCTACTCAGCAGGAGATGGGAAGCCTAAACAGTGCAAACTGACTAGCTGATTACTGACGACATACACCAGACATGCTCTGCCTCTTTTCTGCTCAGCAAGAACACAAGTTTAGGTCTCTTTCCTCTAATCAGCCATGAATTTTCACAAAATTCAGCAACAATCATTTTCAAAATGTCACCTCAAGTTTCAAGTTTGGCTGAAATCAGACAACAGACCTAATTTTTCAGGAAGGACCAACATGTAGACAGACAACACAATCATGTAAAGCTTAATTTCCTCAGAAAATTGGTCTAAAAATACATAATTTTCCAAAACAGCACTGAGTATTTATTTTCTCAATCAAACCGCCAACATTCCAAATTAAAATATGCTTTTTTTAATCTCCTTTTTTTTTCAGGAATTGCAGAAATTATATCTCAGCTTCTAAATTGGTGACAGGAAACTTTCTTCTCCAAGTGCCAGAAAAGTGTTTCAGACACATTTAGCAAGCTGCATTTCAACCTTCAGAAAGTATGTTAGTAATACAGGGAGAAAATAAAATACCAGAGCCACTGCACTACACGAAGTCACAGTCTGTGAGACTTGTCTTTCTACTAAGAGAAGAAAAGAAGTCACACACTTGTATCTTCCTCTATAAACAAGTAGCTTGCCAAATACTTCACAGTACATTTATGTGATAACAGACCGAGGTGCTGCTGTACTTCAGTGTTTTCACTAAACAGAAGAACAACTTATCACTCAGGCTGGATATAGTCAGATTCTACATCCATCTATTGAAAGAATGCAACAAAACTCTTAATTAGATAGTGGGATGTTAGGACTTCCTTTTGTAACAATACTCCAATGTTGCAAGGATTTTGTTACAATATAAATAAATATTTATATAATAAATAAAAAAAAAAATTAACTGTATTGCAGTGTGAAGAGTTTAGAAACTGAAAATTACACACTGGGGATTTCCACTGAATGGGAAAGTCAGCAAAAGAGACAGCATAACCTCCTCCTGCTTCTCCCATAGGAACAGGCTCCAGCATGACATCCTCCAGCCACCCACAGCCAGATGCTGAAGATGCTACTGAAGCTGATGTGCTCACTAGGTCAGAACTACCCACGCCTTCTCCAAGCCTCAGAGGCCGATTGTGAAGATAAAAGAGGAATTCCGTTCCCAACATTTACAAATGAAAGTCTTTAATAAAAAGAAATATTGTCTCATTTTCTTATTACTTCAGAGACCTGCAGAGTTGTGGAAAAACACATCACTTCAGAAAAAGCACCAACAGCAGTCTCTTCAAACAGGAGTATAAACAGAAGAACGTATGCCTTGGAAATAACAAGGGCTGGAAGCAGAGACTTGTATGCGTGACTCGATTGCCAGAGGTCTGGCAGGGGAAGACACAGCTATATCATACTAGCTGCAGCCATCAACAAGTTCACTTAATCCAGTCATTTCAACTTCTGAGAATTATGTTTTGGTTTCCAGAATACTAAAAAATTCACTACATGGTTCATATAAATAATTAAGATACTCTTTTCCCCTCAAAAAGAGCACACATTACACTGTTTGCCCCCTCTTTCTCAGTGGTTGTTCTCTTCATACCTAGTCTTACTTGCTCAGGTCTCAATAGTTTCTGAAGCAACAAAACTCATAAGGCCTACCAATACAAAACATGGATACTTAGTTTTCCTAACATATTCCTTAATTGTGGAAGAGAGATGTTTAGCTTTTGGGAACAGGCGGGGGGAAGGATTTTTTTAAAAGACCACATGCACCCACAGCACTGTAAACACAGATCAGTAAATGAATTTCTGTACAACACCAGAATTGTTGTGATATGACACTGGTCATATCTCCCATCACAGAATGGTTTGGGTTGGAAGGGACCTTCAAAGGTCATCTAGTCCAACCCCCCTGCAAGGAGCAGGGACATCCCCCAGTAGATCTGGTTGCTCAGAGCCCGGTACAACCTGGCCTTGAATGTTTCCAGAGATGGGGCATCAACCACCTCTCTGGGCAACCTGTAACAGTGCTCTCCAACTCTCAGTGTAAAAATTTTTTTTCCTAATATCCAATCTAAATCTACCTCCCTCTATTTCAAAACCATTACCCCTCATCCTATCACAACAGGCCCTACTGAACAGCCTCTCCCCATCTTTCCTGTAGGCCCCCTTGAGGTACTGAAAGGCCGCTATCAGGTCTGCCCGGAGCCTCCTCTTCTCCAGGCTGAACAGCCCCAACTCTCTCAGCCTGTCCCCATTGGAGAGGTGCTCCAGCCCTCTGATCATCTTTGTGACCCTCCTCTGGACCTTCTCCAACTGGTCCATGTCCTTGTTATGTTGGGGGCTCCAGAACTGGATGCAGTACTTCAGGTGGGGTCTCAGCAGGGCAGAGTAGAGGGGCAGAATCACCTCTCTCGACCTGTTGGCCACGCTCCTCTTGATGCAGCGCAGGATGCAGTTGGCCTTCTGGGCTGCAAGGGCACATTGCTGGCTCATGTTGAGCTTCTCATCCACCATCACTCCAAGTCCTTCTCCTCACGGCTGCTCTCAATCCATTCTCTGCCCAGCCTGTATTTGTGCCTGGGATTGCCACGACCCACGTGCAGGACCTTGCACTTGGTCTTTTTGAACTTCATGAGGTTGGCACGGGCCCATCTCTCCAGCCTGCCAAGGTCCCACTGGATGGTATCCCTCCCTTCCAGTGTGTTGACGGCACCACACAGCTTGGTGTCATCGGTGAACTTGCTGAGGGTGCACTCTATCTCACTGTCCATGTCACCAACAAAGATGTTGAACAGGGCCAGGCCCAACATGGACCCCTGAAGGATGCCACTTGTCACTGGTCTCCACTTGGACATCGAGCCATTGAGCACCATTCTCTCAGTTTGGCCATCCAGACAATTCCTTATCCATCAAGTGGTCCTTCCATCAAACCCATGTCTCTCCAGTTTAGAGAGAAGGATGTCACACAGAACAGTGTCAAACGCCTTGCACCAGTTATCATGTCACTTAAAGTACCTAAACTCATGGCTCACATCTCAAGCCAAAACAATCAAACTTGTATTTAACACAATAAACAACACTCCCCCAAAACCATTGATTTGACCAACTTCAGCGTACATCTAATTATAATGCTTCAAAAACCAGAATGAACCAAGAGAGCTGCATTCAAGAAAATGTAGGATACTACACAATGTGATTTAGTTCAAATTTGTCTTATTTTTTTCCAAACTTTTCTTCTACACATATATGAAGAACTGTTTACTACTGGTGTTCTACACAGAGATGGCTGGCAATAATAGGAAATGAGTGCAACAGGATAGCTGCAGCAAGTATTCCACACCACCAGTCTTCTGTAAAATGAATACATATATATATACGCACGTGTGTGTGTGTATAAACAAAATATTATAAATCTTATATATATCTATATATTTATGTACATATATAAAAATATAAGTCAGATACACACCCCTCCCTATCGGTCTGTTTGTGCACCTACCTTGTGGTCAGTTACCCAAGCAGAAAAACTGTAATGGAGGAAAGGAAGGATGTGCTACAGAAGAGAGTCCACTGTTAGAATTACCAAAGACAGGAAAATGTGATTTTT
>WHYT01016395.1:196057-222019 GCA_009806455.1 Tetrax tetrax
ATCTACTTTCCATGGCTTCTACAATATTCCTACTCAGCAGGAGATGGGAAGCCTAAACAGTGCAAACTGACTAGCTGATTACTGACGACATACACCAGACATGCTCTGCCTCTTTTCTGCTCAGCACGAACACAAGTTTAGGTCTCTTTCCTCTAATCAGCCATGAATTTTCACAAAATTCAGCAACAATCATTTTCAAAATGTCACCTCAAGTTTCAAGTTTGGCTGAAATCAGACAACAGACTTAATTTTTCAGGAAGGACCAACATGTAGACAGACAACACAATCATGTAAAGCTTAATTTCCCCAGAAAATTGGTCTAAAAATACATAATTTTCCAAAACAGCACTGAGTATTTATTTTCTCAATCAAACCGCCAACATTCCAAATTAAAATATGCTTTTTTTAATCTCCTTTTTTTTTTTCAGGAATTGCAGAAATTATATCTCAGCTTCTAAATTGGTGACAGGAAACTTTCTTCTCCAAGTGCCAGAAAAGTGTTTCAGATACATTTAGCAAGCTGCATTTCAACCTTCAGAAAGTATGTTAGTAATACCGGGAGAAAATAAAATACCAGAGCCACTGCACTACACGAAGTCACAGTCTGTGAGACTTGTCTTTCTACTAAGAGAAGAAAAGAAGTCACACACTTGTATCTTCCTCTATAAACAAGTAGCTTGCCAAATACTTCACAGTACATTTATGTGATAACAGACCGAGGTGCTGCTGTACTTCAGTGTTTTCACTAAACAGAAGAACAACTTATCACTCAGGCTGGATATAGTCAGATTCTACATCCATCTATTGAAAGGATGCAACAAAACTCTTAATTAGATAGTGGGATGTTAGGACTTCCTTTTGTAACAATACTCCAATGTTGCAAGGATTTTGTTACAATATAAATAAATATTTATATAATAAATAAAAAAAAATTTAACTGTATTGCAGTGTGAAGAGTTTAGAAACTGAAAATTACACACTGGGGATTTCCACTGAATGGGAAAGTCAGCAAATGAGACAGCATAACCTCCTCCTGCTTCTCCCATAGGAACAGGCTCCAGCATGACATCCTCCAGCCACCCACAGCCAGATGCTGAAGATGCTACTGAAGCTGATGTGCTCACTAGGTCAGAGCTACCCACACCTTCTCCAAGCCTCAGAGGCCGATTGTGAAGATAAAAGAGGAATTCCATTCCCAACATTTACAAATGAAAGTCTTTAATAAAAAGAAATATTGCCTCATTTTCTTATTACTTCAGAGACCTGCAAAGTTGTGGAAAAACACATCACTTCAGAAAAAGCACCAACAGCAGTCTCTTCAAACAGGAGTATAAACAGAAGAATGTATGCCTTGTAAATAACTCGTATGTGTGATTCGATTGCCAGAGGTCTGGCAGGGGAAGACACAGCTATATCATACTAGCTGCAGCCATCAACAAGTTCACTTAATCCAGTCATTTCAACTTCTGAGAATTATGTTTTGGTTTCCAGAATACTAAAAAGTTCACTACATGGTTCATATAAATAATTAAGATACTCTTTTCCCCTCAAAAAGAGCACACATCACGCTGTTTGCCCCCTCTTTCTCAGTGGTTGTTCTCTTCATACCTAGTCTTACTTACTCAGGTCTCAATAGTTTCTGAAGCAACAAAATTCATAAGGCCTGCCAATACAAAACATGGATACTTAGTTTTCCTAACATATTCCTTAATTGTGGAAGAGAGATGTTTAGCTTTTGGGAACAGGCGGGGGGAAGGATTTTTTTAAAAGACCACATGCACCCACAGCACTGTAAACACAGATCAGTAAATGAATGTCTGTACAACACCAGAATTGTTGTGATATGACACTGGTCATATCTCCCATCACAGAATGGTTAAGGTTGGAAGGGACCTTCAGAGGTCATCTAGTCCAACCCCCCTGCAAGGAGCAGGGACATCCCGACTAGATCTGGTTGCTCAGAGCCCGGTACAACCTGGCCTTGAATGTTTCCAGGGATGGGACAGCCACCACCTCTCTGGGCAACCTGTTCCAGTTCTCTAATATCCAATCTAAATCTGCCTCCCTCTATTTCAAAACCATTACCCCTCATCCTATCACAACAGGCCCTACTGAACAGCCTGTTCCCATCCTTCCTGTAGGCCCCCTTGATGCACTGGAAGGCTGCTATCAGGTCTCCACGGAGCCTCCTCTTCTCCAGGCTGAACAGCCCCAACTCTCTCAGCCTGTCCTCACAGGAGAGGTGCTCCAGCCCTCTGATCATCTTCGTGGCCCTCCTCTGGACTTTCTCCAACTGGTCCATGTCCTTCTTATGTTGGGGGCTCCAGAACTGGATGCAGTACTGCAGGTGGGGTCTCACCAGGGCAGAGTAGAGGGGCAGAATCACCTCCCTCGACCTGTTGGCCACGCTCCTCTTGATGCTGCCCAGGATGCAGCTGGCTTTCTGGGCTGCAAGGGCACACTGCTGGCTCATGTTGAGCTTCTCATCCACCATCACTCCAAGTCCTTCTCCTCAGGGTTGCTCTCAATCCACTCTCCGCCCAGCCTGTATTTGTGCCTGGGATTGCCACGACCCAGGTGCAGGACCTTGCACTTGGTCTTTTTGAACTTCATGAGGTTGGCACAGGCCCACCTCTCCAGCCTGTCAAGGTCCCACTGGATGGTATCCCTCCATTCCAGTGTGTGGACGGCACCACACAGCTTGGTGTCATCGGTGAACTTGCTGAGGGTGCACTCTATCCCACTGTCCATGTCACCGACAAAGATGTTGAACAGCGCCAGGCCCAACATGGACCCCTGAAGGATGCCACTTGTCACTGGTCTCCACTTGGACATCGAGCCATTGAGCACCATTCTCTCAGTTTGGCCATCCAGACAATTCCTTATCCATCAAGTGGTCCTTCCATCAAACCCATGTCTCGCCAGTTTAGAGAGAAGGATGTCATACAGAACAGTGTCAAACGCCTTGCACCAGTTATCATGTCACTTAAAGTACCTAAACTCATGGCTCACATCTCAAGCCAAAACAAACTCGTATTTAACACAATAAACAACACTCCCCCAAAACCATTGATTTGACCAACTTCAGCGTACATCTAATTATAATGCTTCAAAAACCAGAATGAACCAAGAGAGCTGCATTCAAGAAAATGTAGGAAACTACACAATGTGATTTAGTTCAAATTTGTCTTATTTTTTTCCAAACTTTTCTTCTACACATATATGAAGAACTGTTTACTACTGGTGTTCTACACAGTAGTAATAGGAAATGAGTGCAACAGGATAGCTGCAGCAAGTATTCCACACCACCAGTCTTCTGTAAAATGAATACATATATATATACGCACGTGTGTGTGTGTGTATAAACAAAATATTATAAATATTATATATATCTATATATTTATGTACATATGTAAAAATATAAGTCAGATACACACCCCTCCCTATCTGTCTGTTTGTGCACCTACCTTGTGGTCAGTTACCCAAGCAGAAAAACTGTAATGGAGGAAAGGAAGGATGTGCTACAGAAGAGAGTCCACTGTTAGAATTACCAAAGACAGGAAAATGTGATTTTTGGACAGAACATGTGCTTTTCTTGCATTGCTCAAAATAAGAACTTCTCCATCAGTCTGAGTAAATACACAGAAGGTAGAAGGGGATATGAAGTATAGCATTGTTTCCTTTCCCACAAAACAGGGAAGTCTAGAAGGCAGAAAAATCTCAGTTTTACAATACACTGCAACATCAGACCATCTGAAGGCAGCAAATCAAATAATGTAAAATTGCTTCGGAGATCTACAACATTGTTGTAATAAAATGTCTCATTTCCACCACTTAAAAATTTGGAGTTTTTAAGAGGCAGATTTACTAAACAACTTAGAGGAGGGGGGAAAAAAAACCCCACAACAAAATCCTCTTGTTCCCTAAACTGTTAAAGTCTTGAGACAAGTTTATCTCAGATTCAGTGTTCACAACCAACAGAGGAAAAATTACAATCATAGTTGGTTCTGTTTTTTCTGTTTTGTTTTGGTTTTTTTTTAACTTCATGAAGGAATAGGAAGGGAAAAAAATATTGCTTTATAATTAGAAGCTTCTCTTTGTAATCATTAAAGACTCAAAAGTTGGAAGCCATAAGGGAGAATTAGCTGTGTTCTGTTTGTGAAGACTTAATCTATCACTCCAAAAAAATCAGTGTTTAAAAACCCCCTAGTTTAAATTGATATATTTGCTAATTATAAACCTGTATTATAACCCTGTTATAAACCTCACCATGGGCTGCACCACGGGCTGCAGGGGAATTTCTGCTCCAGCACCTGGAACAACTCCTCTCCCTCCTTATTCACTGGCCTTGGTGTCTGCAGGGCTGTTCCTCTCACATATCCTCACTCCTCTCTTCTGACTGCAGCTGTGCAGCATTTTTTTATGTGCTCTTAAATATGTTATAATAGAGGTGCTACCAATGTCGCTTACTGACTCAGCTTTGGCCAGTTAGCAGGTCCGTCTTAGAGCCAGCTGGAACTGGCTCTATCTGACATGGGGCAGCTTCTGGCATCTTCTCACAGAAGAAACCCCTGCAGCCCCTCTGCTACCAAAACCTTTCCATCTATACCCAATACAATCTAAAAAAATGGAAAAAAATTTTACTGAATAAAAATTCAATAAAATCATTAGAAGCAGAAAAGCAAAGTACTGGTTTGAAAGACCATGACCAATGAAAGAAAGCAAGATCAACAAAAAGGTTGGATACACACCAATTATTAATCCAGAAGAGACAGTGAAACATCACTCTTTCCTGGAACTTTCTGATAATTCCCTGCACATGCCCATCATCCAAGTACCTGGCAGCCCAACAGTAGCTGCAGATCTGCCAGAAACCCACGGGACATTTTGTTTAACCACATGTCTACCTATCTTTTGATGAGCATCAAAAAAAAAACAAAACAAAAGAAAACACCAAAAACCAACAACACCACCACCAACTAAACAAAAAACTACACAGCCCCTCAAGTATCACATTTCTTTGAAAATTCTAGAATCAGGCTTGATACAAGTAGAATTTAAGTTCACAGTAATTTTGTTCCTAACATCTATTAATTTGCTGCAAAAGCATAGTTTCACTGTACCATTAGCCCCTTAAATTTCCTGTCTGCGGCTAACAGGATGTGACTGCTCATGCTCTAAGCTGGTGAAAGCACTTTTTTCCCCTCCCTCAAGGCTTTCAAAAGAGCATTTACCAGCTATATTAGCAGCAGAGCTGAAAACAAAATCAGCTATCAGATATTTATACAGAAAAGCATGAACAACTAGGCATAAAAATAACTGTACAGGTTTTCTTTAGCCCACTCTACTACCCTCAAACAAGTCCAGAATTACAGAGCTGAGGACGTATAAACACAGGAAAGAGAAAGACTCTGTTGGGGAGCATGTGACCTAACATGCGACCTGACAAATACAAGGCTTATTTGGTGAACTGACAGAAGCGCCAACGTACTCTTGTTGAAACAAAGAACTACAGAACAAGAATATCGTTCTTTATTACGAATCTTATTTAATCCACTAAAAAAAAAACCAACAACAAAAAAATATTTGATTACTACTTCCACATAAAAAAAAAAAATCCAAAAAAAAAAAAAAAAAAAAAAAAAAAAAAAAAATCAGTAGGAAAAGAAGCTTCCTATACTGGAAACAAAAACACGAACCAGTCTGTCTTTAGAGATGTTAAAGTTTTTCAATTCCTAAAGCAGCAATGCACACCACAGAAGATACCCAGACACTGGCTATTTGATGAGATGGTGAAAGAGGCTGTATTAAGAAAATTCACAGCACAATTTCAATTAATCTCTTCCAGCTAATGACAGCACTAGAACTCATGAATTTGGGGAAATTGTAAACATCTTAGTTCTTTGAAGAACACAAAACAACCTTGGCTCTTACAGTAAAGAACACAATTATCCTTCATTCTTTAACCTCAGAAATTACTTGGCACCCCTCATCAGCAAATTATGTAAAGAAGCTGAAGGGGGAGCTAAGATTTGGTTCAGGTTTCCCCTAAAATCAATCCAATTCTCTTGAATAGGAATGGCAAGGTATTAATTTAAGAGACAGCAACCAGTATCTTGCAAATTCTAGCCTGGAAGTTTGTTTCTCTGCAATCCTTTTTCTTGTTCTCTTTAGGAGAGGAAAGTATGGCCACTGACAAGGAGCTGAAACATGAAGAGACAGCATGTACTGTGAAGAGACTGCCTCTTCCTAAGTGGCACTGGCATTCTGTAGTTGAGGTGTCTCACTTGATGACAATGCCGAATTAAGATATTTTCACCTCCCCCTCCCTGTCTTCCAAGCTATTTCTTTTGTCTCTTCTAGAAACGAAAAAAATATTTTGCAAAACTAGATTGATTATGTTGTTCATTTCACTGAATGATACTGGCAAACAGTCAGGTCAGCCCAAAACAATGAATAGTAGTGTTGCACTCTCGGGGAGAGAACAAGCAGCAGGAAATAAAAAGGGGTGTCGGAACCATTTCACCATTTTAATGTGAAGCTATAGTCTGAGCCTCCCCTCTCCTGATATGAAAACAATGCTCAACTGCACGCATGGCTGCATGTCCTCATGCAGGCAGAGAGAACCAAAAACCACACTGTACTTGCTCACATACAGCATTCAGAGCAAAAGAAATAAAAGGCATTAGTAACAAAACTACAATGGTGAATGGTAACACCAGGAGGAGGAACATTTTAGTAAATACAGTAAATAATAACCAATTGTTAAATGCAAAAATATGAAGGATTCTTGCTACATTTTTTTTTTTTTAGAAAATAAAGGGAATAGAAAAGACAGAAATCAGTTTTGCTTTTACTGATTGAACAGTGGCTAGGATACAAGCAAAATCAGTGATACTCCACTCCTAGCTTGCTGAAATACAAAACTTAAAGCTTCTCTTACGGTTAGCTACTTTCCAAGCTTTCAATGCTTGGAAAAATAACAAAAACCACAAAGAAACAAAACCACCCACCCACCTCCAAGGGCCAAGGCAGCAAGATGCTTTCAAGCAACTCCTAGAAGATCAATGCCAGGTGTGAATTCTGCAGACACTTGCTTAATTAATCTGTTTCTTGTATTCTATGAAGTAAATTCTAACCAGATTTCCATTAAGATCTGAAGTTCTTGATGAAAGTACATTATAAAATCTCTTTACTTAGTTATAATGGTATTGATGGTATCAATAATGTTTTCTTGGTTCAACCACAGCATTCTCCTGCTTCATTGAAACTAAAGAGTATCTAACCAGGTATTTGTTGCAACAGTTATTTTCCAGCAGAGATATTCATCTAAACTGACTATGTTAAGACAAATCTGAAGAGTTACTATGACAAACAAAATCCACCATAAGTATATCAAAAGACATCTTTGGAATATTTATTTCTATTCATTTCTGTAACTAAAAAATCATCCATACAACAAAGCAGTCAGTACTTGGCCGTATCATGTCAAAAGCTTAACAATGACAAAGACAGAGTGACTTTGTAAAAACAAAACAACAAAAGCAGTATCTTAAAACTGAGAAAAGCAGCATAACAATCTCTTGGAAAATACCTACATAACAAAATATTCTACTTCATGTACAACCTTTAACTGAAATACAGTAACGTTCAATATCCTTATAATCCTAGACCAAGGCATCAGTAAGGCACAGGTATACGAGAGTACAGGTTTGTAATTTCAGGCAATACCCATCACAGAAACACTCTTAGCAAATAAAAAAAAAAAAGAGAATGAGGAAAATTATAGATGTTTCCAGTAAAAAATAAATTTTAAAACGTTCAGATACCCAAACAATTGTAATTTGGGCTTTTAAAAATATTTATATTTACTTTTCATATTAACACTACATAATAACTATACAATAACACACATACACTACACAACCACAGCCCAGGTAGTTGTAACTTAGCTCTCACACATTTCCTTTTGCTCTTTTTCTGAGGCAGCCTTTAGAAAATAACTTCCATCTGGACAGCCAAACTATCCAATTAAGTGCCACTATAACATTTCATCTGAAGAATGGTCTGTAATTGTATACCATTAACAATGCTGCTGAGATTAGCATTAGATCTGAGCTTCATTTCTGATGCTTGACTTGATTGCATATTCTTTTGGTAAGTATTTGTAGTGTTACTAAGAAAACATTAAGAGGAATAAATTTATTTTTAAAACCACTGTGCTTGAGCCTCACCCATTTCTCCTCCTCAAATCAGAAATGCCATATAAACTCAACAATATCTACTATGATAAAGTGAAGTTTGAAGGAAACTATACAAGCCCCTTAAACCTTCACGGAATATTAAAAAAACTGAGCTTTTTAAAAAGTCATAACATTGCTATTTCAGTATTTCAACCCTGATGTTTTCAAATGGCTGAAGAATTCCTTTACATTACGGAACCAACATGTTTGGGTTTTTGTGTTTGTCACTTTTAAGCTAATAAGTAGGTAGGAACATGAAATATTTATCCCATCAGGATGCCGAAGGGAACTCCATCCCCTACTAGACATCATATCCTAATTTTTTTAAAAAAGCAGCATGCTGTAGAAATAATCACAGCTACTGTACAGCTAGTAATCACAGCTATTTAGTACAGCTAGCTGTACTAAGCTACTTCAAAACTGCTTTGCTTTCAGAATCCACTAATTTCTACATTAAATAACTCCATTTTCTTTCATTGTTGCTGTGAAAAAGACCCATGGAAACAAACATGACAAGTTCCTGTCTTTCTATACAAAGAAAACAATGAAAATCAAATGCACAGAACAACCAGACTAAGAGATGGTAAGCCTCTGGAAGAGGTATAAAACCATATTAAACCGCTTATGCTTCGCCTTTAGTCCTTTGAGGGATTATGTTTGGATCTACTGTACAAGCAAATGCTGTCTATCACATACTGTCAACATCTATTTAAGCAGAAAGGAAGAGATATTGTCCTAATTCTTCTAGTTACAACAACATAGCCAAAAGAGATGAACCAGCACAGGGGAAGGGAAAGGAAGAGGCACTGCTAATCATTTGCTCATGGGAAGCAGTAAACCTTACGGAGCAGTAAGTACAGCTGAGGCAGTGTGGCAATAGCACAGTTTCTTAGCTCAGTAGAGAATGCCAAAGCACAACACAAAGCCTACAGCCTTGTAGGCTACATAAAAGGCTGGAAAAAGCAAGCATTTGCACATGCTTCTATCTTCTCAAGTATGCACTGTTTCGTAGCAATGCCAGATAAAATATGCAGAAGATTTTCTATGTTTTAAACAGATATTTTATAGTAAGTCTCAAAATTCCAGTCACTTCAGTGTCAATATTTATTAGTGTTTCCACAGTCTGACCAGCACTATTAATAAAAACAGAGCAGATAGAAGCTGCTGTCATATGTTGTTGGGGTTTTTTTTTCGCAGGGGGAGGGGCTGGTATGCCATAATGACTCCTCCACAGAAATGCATAGAGAAGTTCTGAAAACAAAATATTCTATCGGGCGTTCTTTTTATTCATGAGAAACACTTGCCTCTAGAAATTCTCACAATACAAGGCAAAAGCAACTTAGTGGCATCTGCAATGGTATCATTTAATACAAAAAGAAAAAGCTGATTCTGAACATGTGCTGCTTTTCCATACAGGTTTGAACAGAAAATTGAACTTTATTTAGCTTCTTAATAGTTATCATATTCTTGAGTATGTTCTCTAAGTAAAGGATGTTAAAACACAAATAAGATAGAAATGACATGATGCGTAGGCTTTAGATCAGCAAACCAGAAAGGAGGACAGTAAGAGGCCCAACAAACACTTAAAGTATTTTTTCAAGCATTTTTTATCCAAGTTTTTCAAAAATATGCTGATCTTTGCTAAGAATTAAAAAAAAAACCAGCCAAAAAAAAAACCTCAAAAAAGCAGTACAAAATGCTAAAGCTTCACAAGCCAAAACATTTAATAATGTACACTGAGCTTTAAAAAAAGAAATATTTTCCTGCAACTTAGTTCCTCATATAATCACTTTTGTATATATGCACAGAGTTACATGTAAATACATATCATTCACTTGCCTCTTTAACAGATATTTATAGCTAAAAATTTGCCTTCAGAGCAACAGGAGAGATGATGCAGAATGAAATTCAAGTGCTTTGGATGCGATTATTGCAACATATGACTAAAGACGAGGATGTCTATTTTAGTATATCATACAGCTGATTCAAAGGCAAGAAAAATAACGTACTTACCACTGTGTTACTTTTTTCTCCCTGCTGCTTCTTCCCTGAGCTTTCAAAGCCAACATTCTGTTTAAGACAAAGGTACAAAAATTAGTCAACCTAATCCCTACTAGATAAGATCAAACCCATATTTTATTGTATTGGATATTTATTTTGCTTTCAGAATTTTGGTTTTGTTTTTAAGAAGAAGAGTTGTATATGTGTGTGAATATTAGCTTTTAGAGAACTTGAAAGACTTTCAAGACAGTAAAAATACTTTTATACTTTTGAGAGATATTATTTTGTGTGTGTGACACAGTAAAAACCATTGCATTTAATCCTACTTTAATTTTTATTTTATAGCATTCTGTCTACAAAGTTGTTTCACTTCTACTCTGTTTTAATTGCTGTATTAAATGATTAATCTCTTACGTTATACATATATTGCACATAATTCTAAAGAAAGTTAAGAAAAAACTACACCAAAAATTGACAGAAGACGAAAAGAGCAGATTCTGTATCATTAACTTCAGGAATTTTTTTTGACATTGCAATACACTTAATAAGGCACATCAAATCACTGATGCTGATATTCACTGAAGCAGAACACTTACAAACAAACAAAAACATTGAGCGTATTTGACTGAACACATTCAAAATTAGAAGCTGGACCTATGGAAAGGATGAATTCTGCCTCCAACAAAGAAACAGAACATATCTTCAGAGGAAGATGCCATTATGGTCAGAATTCATAATGTCGTTATGGTCAGACAGATCATCTAAACAAGCATGAAGTAATGTAAAACAGCTAAGGAGCTAAGTCAGACAGAGTATGATCTGCCAAATTTGTAGTACCTAGAAAAATATAACTTGTGGGGAGCACAGGTAGTAGCTTCATTCAAAGGATTTACCTATAAATGGAAGTATATTTCACTTCATTTCTTTCCAAAAAGCAGAATCAACCCATCATAAATGTGTCCTCAGAAAAATCCTAAAACAGATTTAAAATCAAAATTGTTCCAGGAGGAATGGAAGTTCAGGGTAAGAAGCAAGCAGCAGTACAATAACAGAATTATGAACTCCTTAGGAAGCCAGGATCATCAACAGCAGGATTGTGCTATAATCAACTTTCATGTTACATGTCTTATTTCTAATTCAGGAGTCACTGGTGCCAGCTTCTGTATTCAGACCAAGTGGACTCCAATGTGCTACACTGCATAAATCTATTCATTTATTCTCAACAGAAGGACCAACAGGACATGCAAATAGCAATGGGGGAAAATAATATGGGTAAAAGTAATATTAAAGCCTGGAATCTTTCAAGTTTCCTGATTTAAAAAAGCCTCTATCAGTTCAGCCAAACTCGGAAATACAGAACAGCAGCTCTCAAAACAATTTAAAAGATCAAGAAAGACAGCAAGGATCAAAACAGATTCTGAAACCTGGAGTCTTAGGAGAGATTCTGTCAAATTGCCATGGCTGCATGCTTCCCATAGCACTTTGCTCCTACTGCAAAACTATTTAATCTTTACAAAAGCTATTCAGAGGCGCTATACAGAAGCTCCCAAACAGAAGAAATGCAGGTTTGCAACAGCTCTGCTAGGATAAGCAGAATTAATCTAGATAACACAACAGTGCGGGGCTGGACCCAACAGCAGGACAGTCAGGTGATTGTGCCTCTGGAAAGAAAAAGGTGGAAGGTCAAGACTTTGCAGGCAGAATGTTCAGACTAGAAAAATGATCAAAGAAATAGCTAGCCTCATAATCATCACAAAAATAATAAACAAAAAGAGATTACTCTTGCATCATTTCCTGACACCTGTTAGGCTGCATCTGTTGAAATACCCAGAAGAATAAAATCCAGTGGTAGGGAGCCATTACCAAATCAGGAACTGTTTGCAGACTTCCAAACCAAGCACAAGGAACTCATCCCACCCCAACCATTCAGAGGAGATAATACAGCAAGTGGGATGTGTTTGCATGGAGGAATAGACACCATCACCTGGATATTTCAAGTCATTCTGCTTTGGAGGTTAAGCAGTTATACACTGAACAAGAGACACCAATTACAGAATCAGATGGGAACAATGAACTCACTGCAACCAATGTTACCTTAATATCCTTTGAAACTATTACACTGAGTCTGATAATCTTAAGCCTGCATCAGAAGAGAACACCTAACAGCTGTAACCAGAACTGTAAGCACTGATGAGTCTTCAATAGCAGGAACTATCCAGGCTTCCACACATTCGCACCTGCAGGTCCAGTTTGCAGGAAAGCACAACAATCTCCCAAAGAAAATAGAGCAGAGTATTCAGAGAAGGCCAAGGTAACCACACACCAGGACCTTGACCAGCTCAGATCACTTTCCTACTTGTTTTGTAGAAACAGTAACAGGTGTTTTAGATGACTAATGAAATCTTATTTAACCCTACTCTAGCACATGGTATCAAACACATCAGATTGAGTCTCAGTATCTGCCAGGTTCCTCCAACCGAAAAGGCACAGCAGAAGAGCCCTAGCACTCAGCTTAAAGTATGGGGAGAGTACCTGGGGGAACTATCACGTGTGTTCATCCTGTTATTACTCTTCCCAAATGCTGCTAGAAAATGCTTGCCAGATGGACTGCCGGCCTGCTCTAGTGCAGCTGCGCTGATCACTCCACCACACCCTGGGGGCTGCTCACAGCTCGAAGTACTTCGGTTCCAGTTTACCAGAGGTTTTAGACCAGTGAGGCCTGCAATTGACTCAATAAGCTTCTTTCTTACTGTAATTTTCACACAAATACATTTCATCTGAAATACTCCTCATCTTTCAATTGCTTCTTGGACAGATTTGAGCAGATATTGACGCATCCAGAACTCTAGTGGCAAACTTTCGCACAACAGATCAGAAAACAGGGTTACACCTCAGTAAATTGAATGACACTTAATAACCCCCAAGCAGTTCATACTTTCTCCAATCTGTTTTTTTTAAAAAGGGAAAAAAGAAAAAAAAAAACAAAAAAAAAAAGGAGGGCAGAGAAATCACAAAACTTATGGGCTTCAGTTAAGCAAAGGTTGGAAATAAGTATCTTTTTTAAATTGCGTGCTTCAGGGATATTTCAGGCAGCCTTTGGCCCATGACAACCATCCTCCATTTAAAATAGTGAAAATGGTAAAAATAGGGAATTATTTCTTCAAATCATTCCAGGAGAGTATTGCAGAAGTCAGATTATCTATGCTTGCTCTTTAACATCCACTCACATTCAGTGAGAAAGTATGTTTAGGTTGATCAAGATTATCCATAGCAGAAACGCACATTAAGCAGAAATAGATCCCATAGGGCAGCACTAAAATCCATCTTGCAAACAAAGAACAATTTTAGGGCAATGAGATGAGATTTTTTTTTTTTTTTTCCATTTTGGAGTGGGGACCAGGAAGATGAGGGGTTCTGAAGCACACCAAGGAAGTGCAACTGTTTGCACAATCAGTATCACTGCCCGCAATGAAGCGGGTTTTGTCTGCCCAAGAATACTCATAACCAAAATATTTTTACTGAGTATCACAGGAGTGTATGCAGATCTGCATAATCATTTCATACACAACAATAATAAAGAAGTTTTACTGTCAGTGGTTACTGGCAAGATTCGTATTCAATCACAACCTGCTACATAGGTGAAAAATGTGTGCCTTACAGTGAACTAGATCTGAAAAAAAAGAACAACATATGGTCTTGATTGAGGAAATAAAGGATAAATACAGCTGACAAAATATTTATCTTAGGTAGCACACCTTTTGAAACTAAACAGACATTTTGCACAAAGTAGGAAAGTCTGCAGACCACAGACAGCTTAGTTAATCTTGGATTCCCACACTGGGGAAACAGGGAGGGGCAAGACAGGAGGACTAGGAAAACACAAAGGACGCAGAGACCATTTTCAAGAAAGAGTGCATCTTGTTTTTCCTGGAAGCAGATACTGTCATCACCTCTTGCCGTTTCTCGTTACTTTGGTATCTGAACCAAAGCCAGACATTTAGAATGAAGCAAAGAAACAATCTGTGCTGCATGGGCTGTCTCATTGATGAAAACCTGACAAGCTTCAGGAGCAGCATTATCTTTCCACTGGTCTTGGGTGGAGGAGTCTAAGATGCTAATTATGATATATTATCTTAAGCAGCATGAGACTGACCTACTTGAGGATTTGTTACCTCCTAGTACCAATGCTGCCACAGCTGTTGACAACTAGAATCCTCCAATCCAGGAAGAGGACAGCTGACAGCACATTCTCAGCGAGCACACAAAGATTCACATTTGCTTCCAGCACCCCCAAAATAACCTGTATTGGGCAATACTGTTGGTATACTGCAGGGGACACGCAGTCAGGAAGCCTTCTGCCAAGGGATATAGGTATGCTTATCAACAACAATGGAACGGAAAAGACACTTTTATAGGTCCCTGACGGGCTAACTTACTATTAAAATATAATTTGTATAGCAAGAGTATCTACAGTTCCATTAGAGATACTTCTCATTATCTTAAAACTGAATGAAATGCCTAGAGGGTAGCAAAATTAAACTTTCTTCACTACTTACAATACTGTAACAGCACTTTTGGACAAGACAGGTAAAGAAACACATTCATACTTGCCCATATGTAGACAAACCAGATCTGCTGAATTTTCTTGTTGACTGCTTTTCCTTGGGGAAGTTGGTCAAAGAAGGGTCTCCAAGGCATAAATGAAGATTGCCAATTTGACCTTTTTTTTTTTTTTTAATAAACTATTTCCAATTATTTCTCTCCCCGGTGTGGAAACAGCTGCAAAAACTCTCACTGTGTTCGTGTTCCAAGTACAAAGTGTGGTTTTGCAACAAAATAAATATACCTAGATTTAGAAAAACTGCCTGGGGTTCAAAATCCCCCTTTATAGTAGTGCTATTAGTGTGGAAATTGCCAATACAGCTGAATTTAATCTCACTACTGAAAAACTGCTATAATGCACATGTACCAGATGGGAGGAGCTTCTCAGCTCTTAAAACTGCAAAGAATCATGTATGGATCAAGATGCCTATTTCTCAAAGCACAAGCTTCAGCATGTATGCTCTGAAAAATTCTTCTATAATAAGAATTAAATACAATGTTTTTCTTAAGCATCAACAGTTATATCTACAACTTCATCGGAAGGCCTAACCGTTGCACATAAGTAAACATATTGCAACTTTTGATTACCCTTAAACCCAATTGTTCATGAATTCATGACCCACGATGCTTCATCTCACAGCAATTTCAGTATCCTTTCCTACTACGAAAATGAAAGTATCAGGACAATCTCTTTATAGAACCACGATGGCTTATATCAACAGACGGAAACGAAATTAGAGAAGTCACTATTTAATCGGAAATTATTTCTATTTTCCAGGAGGTAAAAAATACAATCAAAGTAGATCCAGTGTTCACAGATTTGCAGATTGTAATTTCTATAAACGAGGTTGCCTTTCTAGAATAGTAAATGTGAGGAGATTTAAATTGTTACTGTATACTGTTGCTAATAACTCTGGTTAAGTCTTTACTGATGTTTACTGGTTCTGTTACTATGATGCTACTACATTAGCTCAAATAACAGAGACTAAGTCAGGAATGAAAACAAAGAAAAGAGAGACCTTACACTCACTTTATACTCCAAACTTAATAACAAAAATAAAGAATTTTAGGAAGGCTTTAAAACCAAGCATTTGAAATATTAATATACTTGACATCCTTAAACATTGTAAACGTATTTCTTTATTGTAAGCTTTTCTTTTTTTTTTTTAAAAACACGAAATAAACAGGTTTAGGGATCTACACTAACATCAATTTGCTTCTTGTCTCTGAACTACACAATACAACGGCAGCTGAACTTCAAAAAACAAGAAAAACTATGTACAAAAGAAAACTACACAAGGTCTTCAATCAAGGACACACAGCTTCCTGGATCACTTACCTTGACCTCACAGACCACGCTGAAGGACCACCAAACGAGCAGGTCTCAGAACAGCAACACTCTGCTGCACTGCTACAATTACTTATCAAGTTACTTTCCTCTAAGTGATTTTTGTGCTGACTCACTGACTAGAAGTGACTAGCTGTGCCAAGCTACACACCAAGGTCTACTTAAGGCAAGGAGGCTTTGTTATTAGTGGTAACACAGAGAATCCAACTTGACTCAATCTAGGAATTAAAAAGAAAAAGCAAAAAAAATCCCATTCTTTGTAAATTATGACAACTCTCACCCAAGCTGCAGCTATTTCAAAGATTTCCACTGCTGCTACAGAATTAACAACAACTTTATTGAGGACTGGGCATACCTACCTCACATCAGGAGGCCAATTAGCACCACAAATAACGTGACATGAGCACTCGGGATAACAAGAGAGGTTGCAAATCCAGGAGAAGACTATGTAGATCTAGTGCCCTCATTCTTTGCTCCTATTCGACCCCTTTCCTTTTCACCCTTTTTCCCCCCTCCATTCTGAAGAGTTTCCCACCAGCACATGAAAACTAGACAGTGACAGTTCCAAATGGCCAGAGCTTTTTCAGGCCTGTTATTATTGGTTACAGCAAATGTACTCAGACCTCGGCCTTATTTCACAGGAGCACAAGAGAAACGGATGATGGGAAAGAAGAGGAATGTGGAAAATTTGGGAAATAAATGACTAAGAGAATAAGAATAGTAAAGAAACAGAATATATCAATTTAATTAGCAGTAATATTTGTGACTAAAAATATGAAACTGAGTCACATTCACACACTCTGAACTACAACAGAACGTATACCACCATTTCTAAAAAGGACACCTTTGAAGTAAATTAAATAGATGGTTAACTTATATGATGCTGTTATTATGACTCTTAGCTCTTTTTCCCTACTGCCATTCATTACATAAACCCTTTTTCCTCCTCTACTTCATCACACCCAACTTTTATTAGATATTGAAATACTTTAGGGAGGGACATATCTAATCTTATTTGCACAGTACTTAAGAAATACCACACCATGTCTTTAAGGACCACGGGTGTGTATAAAATGCTGGTGGCACCCAACACCCACACTTCTGTAAGCAAGGAGTGATTGGCTAAATATTGTATTAAGTAGATGCCGACTCACTAACACAAATAACCTGTTAACTACTTAGTATGAAGAAGATACTAGATCTAGAAGATCTAGACTAGAAGATCTAGACATTAAAGTGAGTATGACTACCAAGCATAAGAGAAAGAGAAAGCACAGGTAAGAATCACCTTTGGCAAAGAGTTTGGGCACAATATTTAACTGTATACCAAATTTTCCAATAGCAACTTCTGAAAAATCACCAAACAAGCCTGAGGATGGGTCATCCAGCTGAATGACCCCAAGATTGTCACTGTGTGTGCACTCACTTCCTAAAAAACAAATGACCTGAGATTCAAGTCCTCTTGAAGAGCATTTAAATATAGGTTTCCAACACCCCACATGAACAACCTATTACTTACACCCCATTACTAAGAACAATAAAGGTAGTATATCTCTCTTAATTTAAAAGAGACACAGACAGATGTACTCTTGATATATCTCCTGTAACACGCAGACACTTTGTCAGTTATGCCACAGTTTATGCACAAAATTTGCTCCTAGAGCTGCTTCAGATTATTAAAATACAGAAGGCTGTGGATACATGCTGCAGCATAAATCTAGGCATAGACAGAATTCAGACTGCAAATTTTACAGATTATGTGAATGTCTGTGGCACTCTAAATGCATTTATTTGTCTTGTGCCTGTGGCCTTTTATTACTACTGGCTAGTCCAGAGATTCTGCAACACAGTTTGAGCTGCTAACCAGCTGAGGCTTTATATTTGAATTTAAAAAATTATGGATACTAAATTATTAGAACCAATGACCACCTAGTAGTCATCTGAAATTGGTTAGAAAATAGGTATTAGGAACTTGATGAATGATTTACATCTCCTGTATTTCAAAAACACAATTTCAAAAATAATTATCAAATAATTTATTATAAATTTCAAAATAAAATTCTTTTAAAAAAATAGCAGAAACTAACATAACAGCTAACAGTTGCTATAATTATGTCCTTAATTATAGATCTCACTCTACCAGCCAAGTCATTGTTAGGGTATGTAAATTCCTGAGTTCCCTTTCCTTCCAGGGCAGAGGTGACTGCTGCTACTTGAGCAACACTTAAGTCTATTTTTAGACATCATTTCCCCCCCCATGCGTGTACAGGCACAGCTTTCCAATTAACTTCCTATTATGAGCCTTTTACTTCCTTCTGCATTTATTTCAATCCTCACTGCTTTACAAAGTTGAATTAGGAGACATCACTGACCAGTTCGATTACAGATACAATTAGTAATCTGAAAACTTTCCTGAGAAATTGCTAAACATTCATAGCTACGAGTGAAATTAACCTCAGCTGTGCTCTTAACATACAAAGTGATAGAAAAAAATATTAGGGTGTTATTGCTCTTTTGAGTAAGTTTAAACAAAAAAAAAAAAAAGAACTGTCAGATACTTCTTATAGCTTCAACTGCCAATTATTGTGCACATCAATTCACTGTCATAACAGTATACCATTAGATCACCCCATATGTACATTATGAAGATCAACTCTTGAATGTCAGTGTTCTTTATAAACAATAACAAAGGAAGATACCAGGAGGAATAATATACTTCTATACTCAAAAAAAAGAATCAGATAATAGAGCAGGAACAAAGCACAATCACAGAGAATTTAATTTTTAAAGATATGCTGATTTGAAATAGACATATACTCTCAAAACGAGCATTTGGTATTACAACTTTTTAGTAAGCTGTGAGCAACTCAACAGGTGTCTTACTGGAAGCTGAAGTTTCCTGTTTGAACTGGTATTAAATTCATACCTAACCACAACAGCTACTGATAGTGACTAACCATATAGAGTGTCAACTCAAAATGTATTTTTATTCTATCACACTTCACATAAGCATGCGCCATCTGCGACTGAAGTATGATCCATTTCTTCGTGACATTATCATGTTACTCTTGAAAAGACTAATGCTGCTGCTTAATCTCACAGTTTGAGCCAATTTATAAACAGTAAGCCTTGGCTTGCTGTCAGGTCTCCTCACTACCTGCCTGACAGTCAATGAAAGAGCAGATTGTCACTTTTTACCATATAACTTAAAGCTACCCAAACCCCTGTTTCGAAGCTAATTTACATCCTGCAAATACTGTTCTAGAAGCTACTTGTTTTAGGGACAGAATGGAGCTATACAATTCCCTTGGATTTTTACTATGTAATAGCATTATAATCCTCTTCCAACACACAGAAACAATCCAGGACCACAAGTGACCTGAACTAAAAGGCGAACAGTTCATTAAGGTAATAAAGATTTCCATCATTCGAAATTGCAGAGCTGTGAGATACTTAATCCCCAGCTCACAAGGAAATTTAAGCAAATAAAAATTCAACAGATTTGAAAATTGTCCTGGTTTTTTCTTGAAAAAAAAAATATATATCTATCTCTCTCTCTCTAAAAAAAAAAGTCCTCTGCGCTTGAACAAATGCAGAGATAGTTTTTGAATCTGAAAAAAACAAGAACATAACTGTTATTTAATACCCTTGGTAGAAGATGGCAGCGTATGGAAAAGAACAGGATATGAGTTCGCTGTGTTCCCTCTGATAATGAGGTTATAGTGGGGGTTGTTTTGCCTCAGTTCTTAATGGCTTTTTATTAAACTTGATCTAAACTAAGCGTAACATGCAGAAAATATTGTTTCTGTATAGACTGCAAATCATCAGTAGGTTTCTCTTCATTCCCAATTTCTCATTCTTTGAAGGGCTGTCTTGGAGAAATATACTGCCTGGAGGAATACACCCTTCACATATTGATAGAAGTGCTACAAAACTGCATGCCCTGAAACGCATTTTTAAAATTATACTCAAGCATCTTCCAAAACCCTTTTTACTGCAGTGGTTCATTCCAGTTCACAGTATCTTCCAGTAACAGATGAAATGCATTATTAGATCTGATAGTCAAATAATGGGGGGTTGGGGGTGGGGTTTAGATACAGCTCCACTCTTCTAAGTGAAGAAGGAGACAGGATGTGAGCTCTAAAAACAACCTAACACTTGTTTCATCTAATCCCCAATCAATTCTTCTGCATCTTCCAGATCTCCAACAAGCCAATATAAGATCTGGACAAAATAAAATTAAGTTTGTTTAAAGCTTTCATAGCAATAAAGCAATCTGTTTACCTACAGGTTACTGAATTCTAACTTCCTACAGAAAAAAACACAAACATTTATTAAACTGCATTAGATGACATCATTATGCAATATTCTGCCTGGTAACAAGACATTGCAACAAAAAAAAAAAAACGTTTTCCAACATGTTGATTTTTAATGTATCATTTAACTTTGTTAACAGTTGAAAAAATATTTTCTAGCAGGGAAAAATCTCAGTAGTAAAAGATCAGTAATAAGATTAATGGACTAATTCCATTCTAGATACCAGCTTTTATTTTAATACCATTAAGGGATCAGAACTGAAACAGGCTGGTAATGTCATGGATAAAATCACCGAACACAGTTCTACTGCATGTGCTGCAAGACTACCCACATACAGTCCAGCTTTCCCACAAAACTACATATAGATATATATGTACATATATATACATACAGAAAAGAAAATAACACACTTAAATATAACAAGCCTAGTGTTCACATCAGTGAAAGACTGGGCTGAGAATAAATGCTAACAGCATGATCTATAAAAATAGAGACCAGAATGAGTGCTAGCAGTTAGATAACAGTAGCACTACTAGCACTCTGGTTAAAAAGAAACATTCTCAACAGCTTCAATTAGATCTGGCAAGCCAGTATCTAAACCAAAAATAGCAAACACTGAAACAAAGCTTAACCAATTTATCTAACACCCACTAGTTTAAGATTAAAGAGTCTTAAGCTTAAATTTCACTAGATGTAAAAATGCCTGGGTAACTGCTCTCTGTAGAAACTACATCTCTAATGCCACTCATTTGGTTATTAGTTTGCTTTAAATGCACATTTAAAGAAAATTAAACTGACATTCTTCAAAAGGAAGGAAACTTAAAAGAGGAGTCTTTACTCTCAGCCAAAATTTTCTCTCTTAGAAGAGGTATGAGAATAAAAAGGGAAGACATAAAAAAGGGAAAAGAAAAATTTGGTTTGGTTGCTAACATGTCTCCTATCAGCCCAAGGTTTCTCAGAGGCAAAAAAGTCCTCAAAAAAAGGTGAGAGCCCCAAGTGAATTCTCTTTTCCTTTCTCATGCACTCAGTCTTGATTTCTTGTGCTATTGGTTAACCCATTCCTCTCCACTCTTCTCCTGCTCTCCCTCTTTTTTCAGTATGTTCTTTCCCACTCCAAGTTGTTTCCCCCATCTTTCTAACACTACAGCATCCCTAACACACTTCCATGTCACAGGAAAGCTCCAGATGACAAGCGCCTCTGAGAACTGCCTACTTAAATAGTATCAGCCACCACCACCAACTGTTTGTATCACATGCTTTGATTAGTTCCATGGAAATAATCAGTATCCTGCCCATTACTCTGACCCAGAACTCTCTTCAGTTCCTGTAGTCATATTTCCCCTCATCCCCAAACATCCAAAACAAAGCCTCACCACACGAACTTGCACCACTTAGTACAAAAATAATTTCTATGACGCTGCTTGACTGCGTTACTATTTTAAGTGTTCCTATTTTCCCCCTCTTCTATTAGAGAAATAAGCAGTTTATTCTACTTTGTTTCCAATTTTCTCATTCAAAATAAAGTCAAGTTACATTACTCAGTCAATAAAGTTAGCTTATATTACCATCATCCGTTTTTCAAAACATTTGACAGCATCCCCACACAGAAATAAAATTAATTCACTATGAATTCCTTCATCTTCTTCCTTATCTCTCACCTTCATAGCAATGCTTAAAAATAAAGTCCTAACAATTACTAGGCTGCTGATGTGAAAATATCAAGCTAACCAATGCTTCCCACCATCTCACCACACATCATGTGCTCCACTAGGTCATCTGAACCTGTGCTGGAGGACATACAATCTGTTGTCTATCCCATACTTGTGTTGAATCACAATTGGTGAATCACAAAGGGTGATCATACTGTTTAGGAAAAATTGATTTTATCCATCCTGCTCTTAGCCACATTACACACATTACATTTCCACCAATACATGCATAAAAAAACCACCAGAGCTACGCTGGCACAAGCATTTAGGTTTTCTAACAAGAAAATTTAAAGCAGAGGTATTTACCTAGTCTGTCTCTACTGTCCCAAATAGTAGCAAGCAAAAGTACAAATGAATTTTAATGAGAACTTAAGATTCAAGAGAAGAAATACTCTAATTCCTAACTGTCTTCCAGCGTAACAGGGAAATGAACAAAATATGAATCAGCCCACAATTCTACCTAGATACATGCTGAGAGCAATGATGGAAGGCAGTAGTCAAGTAATTTCCTTGGCACCTAAAAGAGGGGAGGTTTTTTCCCCTTGTGCTTTGATTAGCTCAGTTACAACTGTAGAAAACTACCTTCACATTTTCTGAGAGTTTTTCCTGAGGATTAGAGGGAACTTGTTTCAGCTCCTCAATAAATGCAAACACCTTTGTAACTCTGAATAGAGATGCGGAATAAATCTGGAATATTTTCTAGTTGAGGTCTATATTTTAGCAAAAAAGCAGGGAAGGAATGAAGGACCATCAGTAGCCACATAAGGGTCTAAAACTGAGTGAAAGAATAGCCTGTGATCGGAACAGTCTGGTAGTAGCAAAAAGACCACAGAGGCTTCTTCATTTAGCCAAGGATGAGAGGCAGATTTCATATCCTCAAACAGTAACAAGCAAAAGAAGAGTAGTGGTCCTCTCACACATAAGCAACTCATTCAAGAGAGAGAGGAAGGCAGCATAAGACGAAAACATTATTTCACACAATACATACTAGGGAAAATATGGATCCTCTAACTAAAACCAGATTGTAACAAATTAATTACAGGATTTGTGGTGGTTTAGCCCTAATCACCACACAGTTTCTTGTTCATCATCCCCAGCAGGATGGAGGAGAGAAATTGCGAAGAAAAAAAAAAAAAAACCAAAAAACTTATGAGTAGAGAAGAAGACAGTTTACTAGAATAGCAAATGAAAACTATAATAATAATAAAATATGAGGATACTAAAATACACAAAATGAACAGTACATGATTTCTCACCACGTAACGTCCCAATGACTGATACAGCCCGTCCCAAGCAGCGATCACTGAAACGAAAACTGAGCAGCAAGAAAAGGAGTAAAAGCGAGTCCAGCAAGGTAGAGGGAATGATGCCAGCGAACGAGAGAGAGAGGTGAAAGAATGGATGCAATGGATGCCCCCCCTCCACCCTCCATGGGCAACCCCCACTTACATACTGAGCTAGACATTTATGGCATGGAATACTCTCTTTGGCCAGTTTGGGTCAATTATTCTGTCTTTCTCCCAGCTTCCTGCATCTGCACATTAGGGAGATTTGGAAAGCCGGACAGTGTCCTTGATCTCATGAACAACAACGCATATCATCAGTGTGTTTATCAACATTCTCCACATCTCAAATCCAAAACACACCACCTACTGAGAGGAAAGTTACCTCCATTCCTGCCGAAACCAGGACAGACTATAATTCTATAATTTCTTGAGTGATGCAGGAATTTTAAAAGTGAGCCACTTGTCTGCTGAAAAAGCCTACAAAGGAGCCAGATTTGTTTGATCAAGTCGTTCTTGATTTGTGCAATTATGAAAGTCCCCTATATGGCCAAGCAACTGGAAGATATCTGATAAGTATGTAAGAAACAAAGCGTTGGTATATTTTATCTCATACTCAAGTGCCTTAGTGGCCCTAACATTAGCATTCAATATACTTCAGGTGGACTTCCTGCATCCTTGACTTTCTGCGGTCTTCAGCCTCTAACACATAACTTATTGCTGTAGCTTTTTTCCCCTGAATTTCTTTAACAGACGGGCACTTTTCACTACTACATTACCCTACCTTGGATTTGACGTTTTCTAAGCAGCTAGTAAAACATCCTTTAACTGATTTCCCTTTAAAGCTGGAGTAGAAAAGGTTCTATACTAATGATTTGGCTGAATGGTGTCCAAGTGGTGGTCTTAATAAATGATGCTGATTATATTTATTACACACAATCAAAATATTTTTTATCATAGTCATTTATACATTATCAAATACAAAGAGGATTTAAGTATTCAGTTGGTTACTTGGCACCTTTTAATGTCAGGTGCTACTCCAAATCCTTCTACACTGACTTCTAAGACTATCGCATCCATCATGTTTTTAAATGAACATGTTAGCATTAGCAGTATGAGACCACTTGCACATAAAAAGTAAGTTTCCTATACTTATGGAATTAATTATCCTATATGTGACTGCAATTTAATGGTCTGTTCCTGTTGTTGCTTACCAGAGAAAATACCAATTAACAAATACTAAGTTTCTTTCAGTTGTCAAAAGCAAAAAATAGGTATATTTATTTACATCAAAATACCACTACCTTTTCCCCCTCACTTTGCCCTTCCTGAACTACAAGCAGCTATTTTAACCATTGAATACATCCCTCCCTACCAAAGACCAGTGATACTAAACAGACCAATTGTGAGCTTTTATTCTTCCCTCCAAACCGAGTACCTAACACTTCTTATTATTCATCAGTCCTTGATGACCAGTATTTCCAATATCTTGGGTCTGTATCAGAATAAAGCTGTGCATTTTTTTTTTTAATTTCTGCAAGTTTTATCAGCTATTCTATTTGCCTCTCCTCTGTAACTGATCTTCACTTCAAGTTACTCTCTTTGGACAAAAATCTGTCATTTCTTCTTGACCTAAAATCAAGCTACTGCTTCATAACAGGAAAACCCATCCCTTTTTGCACCACTTACCTAGTCAGCTACCTCACTTTCATCATTGTCTGCCTTTGTCCTGATTGGCTTACTAGCATAAAAAAATGTCAGAAAACCCCTTGGATCTCAAGAAACAGAGCACACCTGCCTTATGTCCATTTATACATTACTGTCTTCCAACTGTCTTGGTGTGAAATCCCTCAGAAGGACACTTTGTCTGTCTTGGATGGCCAAAGATCTTTATAGACAGAAATTTGCAGGACACTTGATGGTAATTGGGTATTCCTACATACACAACACTCTTGCTATACTACCCCTTTCCCTAGAAATCAGAGGCAACTCAGTTTTCTTGTTTTTTATGTACAAGGCTTCTTTGGCCTGAACTTGTTGCAAATTGGCTAGCTGCAAACTAGCTTGCTCCATTTTCCAGTCTGTTTAGTGACAGCCACTATTGCTTATCCTGATGTGGAGTCCTGTAATACATCTGTGCATCACATAGTAACAGCACTGGAAGAAATCTGTACTTCATATAAACATGTACAATTAAATTTGTAAACTCACACAATTTGTACTTCATATAAAAGAAAGCATTTTGGCAGAAAAACAAACTATGGCACATCTATTACATCTCCCTGGAGTTGCTTATGACATCACCGGAAAAAAAGCATTTTACTAGGCATTTCTCCCCCATCGTCATTTCTTCCCATTAGCAGGAAGGTCTACTTTAACAGATACAACTACATCATTAAGAAAGAATTCATAGGGATTAAAAAAAAAAAAAAAAAAAAAAAAAAAAAAAAAAAAAAAAA
>WHYT01016395.1:230481-249128 GCA_009806455.1 Tetrax tetrax
AAAAAAAAAAAAAAAAAAAAAAAAAAGAAAAAGAGGAAACAGTCAGTGAAGTCTGAGTTTCAGAGAAGCTGTATCTTAAGTGAAGAAACAGGCACAGATATTCCTGAACCAGCAAACTGTTTTGGCCTTTGACTTTCAAAGACAAGTGTCAAAAGGAAGTTTGCTTGCATAAATTAGTTAGCACTTAATCCTACCTTCATCCAGCAATGAAGCTAGAAAAAAAGAGGGGAGAGGAAAGAGGAAGAGGAAGCCAGAATGTGCCATGTTATTTAAATAAGTTAGAAGCATTCACTGCATACTTTTCCTTCGAAACCACTACACACGTTTATGGCACTGTGTAAGAAGTTTTTTATTTGCTAGGTGTTGAATTGACAAACAGGATTCAAGTACTGCTTATGCAATGCAAGAGGGAGTTTCCCAATACCTAGCCTTTGTGTAGAACTAAACAAATTTGCCTAGATGCAGTCAGGATGAACACTGTTTTCCTTAGAAGATCCAGTTCTGGCCATGTGACAACCAGGAAGCTTATAACGCAAGCCAATGCACTGATAGCCTAATCTTGTTTTAGACAGACTGTTAGCAGTGTGCGTGCTTTAAGTGACAAACTAACTACAGTGCTTCATAAGTCCTCAAATTAGGATAACATTCAGCAAAGTAGTCTAAAATATTTAAGTGCTGAATGCCCACAGGCCTGAGAATCATTTCATCTACTGCTTGTCCAAACCTCTTCTGCACTACAAGAAAGACAAGGCGGATGGAATGATGTGTTCCCAAAGCGCACTGCCAAGATAAAACACGTCTTGGGCTGACTGAATTAACCTTCATAGCTGAACCACCTGAGATACATTTGAGTAGGCACTTCATGCCAGAACTTGTGAATAGAACTAGGAAGAGGGAGATTTGAGCCAGCATTGATTGCTATAAGGATAAATGAATCAGCAAGTCAAGAAGGCTCAGAGTAAATACGCAAACCAGAGCTTACAAAAGAAGCTTAAACGTGTCCAAAAACTATTGAAATAAAGGAATTACAAGAATACCAAAGGGATGGGATACCAGGGACCCTCTTTAGCCAATGCTGTTTTCTTTATTCACATGGAAGTCTTGATGGTAAGACAACAAAATAGGATTTTCCTCAATTAACTTTAATTACACTCAGCTTCAAAACTGCATCCTTAAATGCTGGAGAGGTGGGCCCATGCCAACCTCATGAAGTTCAAAAAGACCAAGTGCAAGGTCCTGCACCTGGGTCGTGGCAATCCCAGGCACAAATACAGGCTGGGCAGAGAATGGATTGAGAGCAGCCCTGAGGAGAAGGATTTGGGAGTGATGGTGGACGAGAAGCTCAACATGAGCTGGTAATGTGCCCTTGCAGCCCAGAAGGCCAACCGCATCTTGGGCTGCATCCAGAGGAGCGTGGCCAGCAGGTCAAGGGAGGTGATTCTGCCCCTCCGCTCCGGTGAGACCCCACCTGGAGTACTGCATCCAGTTCTGGAGCCCCCAACATAACAAGGACATGGACCTATTCGAGGTGGCCTAGAGGAGGGCCACAAAGATGATCAGAGGGCTGGAGCACCTCTCCTGTGAGGACAGGCTGAGAGAGTTGGGGCTGTTCAACCCAGAGAAGGAAAGGCTCTGAGGAGACCTTACAGCAGCTTTCCAATACCTAAAGGGGGCCTACAGGAAAGATGGGGAGAAACTCTTCAGCAGGGCCTGTTGTAATAGAACATGCAGTAATGGTTTTAAAATAGAGGGAGGTAGATTTAGATCAGATATTAGAAAAAAATATTTACGCTGAGGGCGGTGGAAGACTGGAGCAGGTTGCCCAGAGAGGTGGTGGATGCCCCATCCCTGGAAACATTCAAGGCCATGTTGGACAGGGCTCTGTGCAACCTCATCTGGTTGGAGATGTCCCTGCTCCTTGCAGGGAGGTTGGATTAGAAGATCTTTAAAGGTCCCTTCCAACCCAAACTATTCTATGATTCTAAACTCATTTATGGTCTGTATGTTCACCATGTATTTCAGTATCTGTAAATACACATTGATATATTACCTTCATGTTTGACCTAAGCATTTACCAGTGTGACAACTGTGGAATTAGCAGCATGACAAATTATAGCACTTTTTCCAGAAACCTATTTATTACAAAACTTACAGAAGCTGGAGAATACACACTCAATTGGCAGTAAGAAGCCTCTATCCAAGCGGATCACAAAACCTCAGAAACACTTACTAGGTCTTTTGTAATACCTACAGTAAATACTTAATCATAATATGCTTTACCATTCAGCTGTTCAAGATCTGCTTGCGCTATGAGGCTATCACAAAGCCAGTATTTGCTTCCCGACTCTTATTTTCAGCTAGCCAATTTTCTTCCCCCAATAAAGGCTCATTAGGTCTGCTGATGAACCAACAGTTAGGAGTGAAAAAGAGATTAGATGTAAAGTAAGAGCAAACTACTATAAAACTGCAAAAAAACCCTCTAAATTAACGATCCCATTTGAATTAGCTTAATAAGACTTAACAAGCATTTCAATGGGAAAAGAGGTAGATCCAAAATGAAACTAGTATTATAAAAGAAGATTATAATTCAAAATATAAAATTATTCTCAACATTCAAACATGTGTATCAGCCTATTCTCTCATACATATTAAGGAATGTTATTAAACAATACAAACAGGAAAGGACCCTTTTCAAATTTATGCTGTGTATTGTTGCCTGAACTCTCTGCTTTTTGTTAGTTTGGCAGTAAATAGGACTATAATAGCATATTAAGTCTCAGCTTATCTACATTATAAAATCACTCCTCCTTTGCAATGATTTCTCCATAGTACCACTCACTAGTCAGAGAACTCAGAAAGATATCTCCAAAGTTTAATAGAAAAAAAAAAAAAAAAGGCACTTTATCCAAAACTCTGTAACCAAAGATTTACAGAAACAATAATTCTGAAGCCTTCACATAGAATATCAAGTACTTTTAAGAAACATTAGTTATTGTTTTCCTCTCAAAAAAGTCTGCTCCTTGAAAGAAATATTCTTCCCTTTCCTCTTTACTAACTTTTTTTAACTAACCAAGTCTCTCCCCACAAACCTATTTTCAAGCAACAGTTCCAATACTTGTATTATCTTTTCGTAATGGTTCCTAATTTAAATCTCATAAGGCACCTGCATTTCCAAGCACATCATTTATACAATACTATTAAGCATTTAAAACAGTATTTTTGCCAGTAAAATACTTTCCCTCTCAAAAGTCAAGAATTTTCCATGGATAGTTGCAAATATTTGAGTATTCTACCTACATCCCTGAATCAGAGCAAAATATGGAGAGAGTAGGGTGAAAAATGCATTTGCTGAATGGTTCTAATTAGGACTAAGACAATACATTAAGATCAAACTTATCCTACTGGAGATTCTACTCCAGTATATTAAGATCAAAACATACTGTGATCTACTAAAAAAATTTTGCAATGAGGAGCTCTGTGCATCTGCCGTTGAATTATGGGACTAAAAAAGTTTAAACAAAAAAAGCCCTTTAGTCTCAGTCCCTCTAAACCATACCACTAACAATATACAAGCATACAGAACCCAAACAGTATATGCTTGTAACTGCAAAAGAACCTCAAAACCAACACACTCCACAACAACAAAAAAACCTCAAACAAAAAATCTCCAATCATACTAACCTTCTTCAGATAGGATAATGGCATGTAAGTTAGCTTACCTAGGGCAGAAGTACTTGTTTGAAAGCACTTTTATTTTTGCACAGAGCTACTTGAATACATCACCAGAAAACGGGTTACTGCCTTGCATATATTATGTAACATTCAAAGTAAACAAATAATGCAGAAAATTATAGTAGCAGAAATGGAAGCCAAGTTGCCTATACACAAGCACTTGCATAAAACCATATCAACATGTTAAAGCTACAGACACACCAGCCACGTTCTGTGACCCAAGTGTGACAGACTGTGCCACTATAGAGTATCCCTAGCACTTCCTGCCACACAGCAATCACAATTTACAGTTCTTACACATCTTCCCTGCAAGCTACTGTAATACAAAATCAGCAGTTAAAAAAAAAAAAAAACAAAACATGTCAGGGTGAGAGAAGATATTGTTAGTACATTGTAAAGTAACCGAAACAGTAAGTGCACCCAAAACATTTATTTCCCCTTATCTCCTTCAACACATCTGGACAGTCACCTACCCGAATCACTCCACCACTGCCAATTCACACCATAGAAGTCTGAATCGGATTCTGAACTTGGATCACAGAATCACCAGGATGCAGAACAGGGTTTATTAAACCACCCACATGGATCTGTGAAAAAGAATTAAGAAGCGTTTTCAAGACAATGGGTTTAAGGGATCTTGCATAAAAATTAAGGCAGTTTCAAATCCACACATTAACTTTGTTTTATACCAGAATTAAAACATAGGAGACACAGACGTGGTAACATGTAACTTACCACCACAACCACCATTCTACAATTACACATTTTTGTCCTCTGCCAAATCTCAAAGTAATGCAAACAGAGAAAGCAGTGTGCCAAAACACAAAAAAAGGTAGAACTGGTTATCATCACCTCTTTCTATGCCAGGCAAAAACAAAACATAAGCATTGCTAGTAAGCTTGTGTTCAAAACAGCTCCCTTTCTGCTACTTGTATGAATGTAGTTTTGATGCAATTATCAGGGTAACAAAATGCAACCAAAACCAACAAGGAGTTATGTGCAGGACCTCAACTGGATGACTTCCTCTTAAAGGACTGCTGTTCTGGTGAGACTCAGCCACATTCTCTGAAAGAGGATCTATACCACCCACACTGCCACAAATACTCCCACAGCCCTCATGGGAAATACAACTCCTTGCAACAGATGAGGCTTTTAAAAAGCTGCAATTATTTTAATTGGACCTGCCAGTTGCCTTTCATTTAGCTTAACATGAGGTTTTATCAAAAGCACAGCCACAGCTATTGACAAGAGTGGAGACAGCTGCTTGAAAGTAGTTGGATCTGTTTCTGGGAAGCTTGCTCTCTGCCTGGTGAGCTTTTGCAGAGTACTGCCATATACTCTGTATGTTGAGGATACAAAGTTTTATTACATGATCCTGGCTAGTAGACTGGAATAATGCAGTAAGTCTACACCCATAGCCTCATCTCGACTACATTTGTTGGGGCCAGTTCAAATAAGGTGCCAAAGCACAGAAGAATAAAGAGAGGATAATAAATTACAGAACACTGGTTTTGTCATCTGCTTTTAAAACAGCAAATATATCCCTAACAAACCCCCCCCCCCCCCAAAAAAAAAATCTTACATATCTAGGTATCTAATTGATAACTGGAATCTTTCCTGAAAGAAAAAGATTCTTCAGCAGATCAGATCCTGACTTAGCATACTCTCTATAAAGCATTCAACATACAGACAAAAAGCTTGAGTTTCACGAGTCCTCAAGTTTCTAAGACAAATAGCAACAGAATCATCATTAAAGTAACTATTTCGGCCACTTTCAGAGCACTTCATGAGATTTATCAAACGCTAAAACCTCCACACCAATACAATTGTTGAATAGATCTCAGCTACCTTTTCCAAAACACTGTTGGTATCAGCTCCTCATGGTGCCATTGGCAGCACAGCCAGAAACTGAAGGATGCCAGGGTGGCTGCTACTGGTTGACTGCTACTTTCCTGGCTTGCTCAGGAATAAAAAACTTGGATTTCTGTCTGTAATAGTGGTGGCTCTCAAACTTTCCTTCTGAAATTTTCCTACTGCTTTACCACCTACAGCCAAAGTTTTTCTATGACTAAAAATACTAACATAAGTATCACACTAAATCAAGTTTGTATCTGGCCAGCAACTCCCTTCACACACATGCCATTTAGGAACCGCTGCTCTACGATGTAAAGACTGAAACAGGTTTCTTGGCTCTTAACTAACAAGAGGTGAGTAACTTCCCTCCTCCTTGTCTTGCAGTCTTCCACAGAAGGTTAAACTTTTGATTCAATTTGAGTTTTAAGCTATATTATTACAGATAGACAGTGGACTGCTGAACATGTTGACTCCTCCAGATTACACGTCCAAGTTTGTGATTACCTCCAGGAAGCCTCAAATTCTGTGGTATCCTCCATTAGTGCTTCAAGCACTGACCCTTCCACTCTATCCCAGGTAGCAAGAAAAATAATGCAGTAATTGTAAGGCTATATAAACAATGGACAATTGCACAGATCATTACATAAAAGATTATTATCTAAGCACTACCTAAGGACTGCAAAAGGGGACTGGAACACTCCTCTATCCTCCATTTTCTCCCTCTACTTACAAGTCAGATGTCGTTATGGAAGTTTAAGAGATAGACATCAGTTTAACTCCACCGGCAATTGCAACATACTTCCCGTGATGATTAACCACCACCTTATTACACTGTGCGGCAGGTCCACCTGCCCTAAGGTAGGAAGCTTCCAGAACCACAAAGAGGAGTCTTCAGCCAAGAGAACTGGCATGACCACATAGACCCACAGATAAGATTTAACTGGGGTATAAATGGAGCTCACTGGAAGGTGAACTTGAGCCAGTCCTCTATGAGGTCAGGGACTGTCCCCTTAGATTGAGACATTGCCCAAAGAAACTCCTCGAGGTTGAGAGCCCTCCCTTTGTTGAGTAACCAATTGCACATTTTGGATCATCATAATTCCCGAGTACAGTATTAATTCCTGAGTGACGTTTCGAATCTGTGGATTGTTCATGATATTGGAGTCTTAAAGCAATTTTGGTCAAAGTAGAGATAAATTTGAATTTGTTATCAGTTTGTTACAAATAAATCCTGTTTGAGTTTATCACCTCATCTAATTTAATTTTTGTGAGTTTTCTCAATACAAAGTCAAAAACTCAGGACTTCTTTTTTTCTTAATAAAAATTTGACTACCCTTGCCTACATGCTACAACTGCCTAGTGTTAAGATACACCCCAAAAGCTAAGGATTGGAAAGGAGCAGGAAGATTCAGCTTTTTACACATCTTTAGAAGTAGTATCTTTTGCTCTGGCACTTCTTCCCCTAATTCAAGTTTTTTCCCACAATGTGATGATTTAGAAATTAAGTAGAACTACAGCTACAGCTTACTCCAAGCTTTTTCATTATCACACACTCCTATTTTTAATTAAAACACATGCTGCCTAATTAACACAAAGAACCAATTCCAACACAAAGCCCTGATAGTCTGACAACCATTTGAAATATATAACATTCGTGTTATAAACTAACTTCAGAAGACTTATGAACAACCAGGACTTTTCAGAATTAGATAGATTTGTGCTGCTGGTTGCTCAAAATCATCCCTTGCAGACAATATCTGACAGAGGACAAGTATTTTTTTGGCTGCAAAGCCAAGTATCAGAACAATCAATCCGGATTTTACTCATGCTGCATTTAAAAAAAAAAAGTTATTAATTAAAAACCATACGAGAATGTTTTCACTGTACTCTGTTTCTGGTCCTCTGCTATGGTTGTTCCTTTTTTCAACAGCTCGACATGAAAGGTCAGGGTCTACACAGACATAAAGTTTTCGTTAGCTAGTGCAAAAAAGAGGGTGGAGTTAGTACTGCTATCAAGCATTTCAGGCTTTGAAAGAATGAACCCTAGAGCCCAGGTTTAAATTAGTAATAACATTACATTATAATACAAGGCCATCTATCACTTTGAGTAGACCTTCTGGAGGAAGATGCCAGACAGAACATTGTAATGGACACCACTCCCATTTCATACCCAAAAAGCAGTCAGTGTCCAACTTCTATTCTAATCACACAGCAAAATAAACAAATATTAAAATACCTACACAGTTATCCTTCATGAAGCTTTCTGCTCAGCATTTTAAGACATGACAGATGCACTGAGACTAGACCCCAGTCTCTCGAAAGTCCCTCTGAGTCTTCTCCAAGAGAGATAAGACTATCTACAGCATCAGAAAAATAAAAACACTACTTCATGTTTTAAGTGGGAAAAATCCAGGAAAAAAAAAAAGATAACTTTAAAAACAGAAAAAGTAAATGAAGTCCGTAATATTTCAATCAAATATTCACTTGGAGGAGGAGGGATGAATACAAACATGAAGTTATGCCAAGAAAAGATACACATGCCCTCAGGTTCAGAGTAAATTTCAATTTACCATGCCCTAGACTCTTACTACAGATAGACTCTCACAAATGGACACACGAAGGAAACATGAAAAAACATAAAATTATTTCATGCTCATTTGCAAGGTAAATAGACCCTTCATTTTTTAATTCCTAACTAGACTGTGCATGCTTGTCTTAAGAAAAAATCCTAGTACATTTTGAATCTTGGAGGTGGTGGAGGGGGGGGGGGGAACAAAAAACACAAACCTGCACCACATTTTGTTGTATGAAACCAAGATTTGGTTTCATAAGATCAAATTTCAGGCTCAGAGAATTTAGAATCATTACAGTAGTTCCTCCCAAGTATGCAGAAGATCGCCATTTAGAAAACTACCTTAAAGAAACAATTCACTATCTCCACATTTGGCGTAAGTTAATCTTTGTACTACACAATTTGAAAGAAAAACTACAGCATTAGTTATCTTCTCAAATATAACATTCACAATAATTTGGGACTGAATATCTTCTGTCAGCTTTGTTTCCGTCCTCGTACCCTAGGAAAATAAATTATCTTCTAACAATCACTATTTCCTCTGATGTGCTATAGGAAGTACTTACCAACCAACCAGAAGATACGTAGTTATTTTGCAGATTAAAAAGCAGGACATACAAGTAGACAACTACTGGCATGACAAACAGCTTCTTATCTGCTTAAGTATGTTTTCAAAACTATTAATGTGACAACTACTCCAGTAAGTAGGCAATGTCCCGCAAAGCTTTTCTTGCAGAAGTAATTGTTGCTAACTCTGGTGTGACTGGAGAAGGAAAAAGTCCACACAATTCAATGTTTCTCATGCAATAGCACAGAGAAATGCATTGCAGGGAACAGCAACGTAAACTCAGATGCCAAGACATTAATTTTACCTGAGACTATAGGAATCAGGATATTCTTCATGCTTTGTATTAGAAAGGGGACAAAAACTCACCAGTGCTTTTGTACATCGCCCCACTCTAATCTCTTCTGGGAAGCAGAGATAAACATAGTATCAGAGAGTCTTAAAAGTCTGTTTCTGTCTACCTCATGCTCATCAATGTCACTTCCTCCCTACTGGCCTGGCCCTTCTGTGAGCGAGAAAAGATCAGAAGCTTTGTCACCTGCATTTCATGAGTGCAGGACAGCACAGTGAGACTGCAGCAGCACATATGGCCCCATGCCATGATCACACGGCACCATCACACCCAGGTGGCAAACTTCCCAGAGCATTTTAGAATGACGAAGCTAAATGCCTTCTATTCTTCCATCCCCCACCTCCTAATTATGCTGCACCTTTAATCCCTCCATGAATGAAGGTGGTCCTACACTGCCCTTCTGAGAGGAACTAGTAAAATATAGTAATGGCACCCCACATTATCAGGTATTTCCAATTGTGTCATTGTACCAGTGGTAATATATAACACTGTTGGGGTTTAGCCCCACTCAGGACAAATCTACACAGTCTCTCTCTCACTCCTCCCACCCTCCAAGGGAACAGGGAGAGATAACATAAGAAAAGGGCTCCAGGTTTGAGATAAGGACAGGGAGAGAACCTTAAAGTTACTGTTATAAGCAAAACAGACTTCACCTGGGGAAAACTTGTTTATTATTAAAACCAAAGCAGGATAATGAGAAAGAGAACAAGATAATCTCCCCCACACCTCCCTCTTCCCAGGCTTAATATTATCTCTACCTCCTTCCCGCTCTGAGCAGTGCAGGGGGGAAGAAGGAATGGGGGTTACGGTCAGCTCATCACACGTCGCTTTACACCGCTCCTTCCTCACAGGAGGAAGAACTCCTCACATGCCTCCCCTGCTCCAGCGTGGGGTCCCTCTCATGGGCTACAGCTCTTCATAAACTGTTCCGGCCTGGGTCATTTTTCCACGGGGTGCAGTCCCTCCAGAACGGCTGCCTCAGCAGGCCCTCCATGGGCCACAGCCTCCTTCAGGCATCCACCTGCTCCAGCGTGGGGTCCTCCCCGGGATGCAGGTGGATCTCTGCTCCTCCGTGGGCCTCCATGGGCTGCAGGGGCACAGCCGGCCTCACCATGGCTGCACCACAGGCTGCAGGGGAATCTCTGCTGGGAGCAGCATTACTGCTCCCCCTCCTTCTGCACTGACCTTGGCGTCTGCAGCCGTTCCTCTCACCAGAAATTCTTCACAATGGGCTCAGGCAGATACCTGTCAGGTTGTCTTCACATCTCATCTCCTCTCCACTTCTTGCAGCCAGGCTGGGTCAAGTTGGGCCCAGACGGCCGCCCGGTGGGAGGCCAGAGGGTGAGGCTGCAAGGCCCACAAGGCTTGCGTCTCCCTCTCTCTGCCCCTACTTCAGCTTCTTCACATCTTCTCTTCCTTTTTTCCCCTTCTTAAATACGTTATCTCAGAGGCGTTATCAGGGAACATTCTGCTACCAATTGGCTCGGCCCTGGCCAGCAGTGGCCAGGCCTGGCCAAGTCCACTGAACGAAGTGGAAACAACTTCTAGCAGCTTCTTACAGAAGCTCTACTACCTCTACTAAATAAAACCAGGACAAACGTATGAACTTGTTTACTAATAATACTGACTACCCATCACCTCTCAGTTCTCCGTTCACAGTAGCCTTGGGGTCTTATCTGAAAGTAGAGCATCCCGCATTCAAATACTGTTGGCCTACACATTTCCATCAAAAGATCCCTCCAGACAATGAAAAATACAAAGCCACCAGAAATCCCAGGGACTAAAGAAAGTACAAAAGTTTCAAGAGCAAATGATCTGGAAGGCAGCTTTCAGGAAAAAAAGGACTTCAATGTTTCTTTTCCTTTTCCAATTTCAGTTCTTACCAGGGTTAGTTATTTCCCACCCCTGCAGCATTTACAAGCTATTTTACAGATCGACACGAATTTCCCAGCCTACTGTAAAAGTCAGTCTGCACATGGCAAAAAAGTAGGAAACAAAGTAGGAAACATAGGGGTGGTACACTTTAAATCTGCCCAAAAAGAGATAAAACTGGGTAAGTATCCCAATTTCTAACTGCACTTCTGACTTTTGTGGAAGGATCACCGAGGATCAGATCAGTGATGTAGAAAAGAGCAACAGTTATTTACTGTGACCAAGTGAAAGACTATTCCGAACCACCAACTAGAACTCAAAAGGCAGGTTAATTCCCATTATGATTAATTCAAACCAGAGACTGCTAAAGAAAGAGTAAGCCTTGCTTTCCCCTCACATCTGCCTTTTATTAAACCTAGGTTTGCACAACCACACCATGAGTCCAATCAGCAACTGACCCAAAAGCCTAACCCTGCAAGATACTGTGGGGAATTCTTTTCTAATCACATCAGTTTGCTCATCAACTCACTGACCTTCAATGCAGAGTCTTCACCTTTGAAGCAAAGTAGCTGTGCCGGAAGGAAAGAGGAAGCATGCTGCCTACTGTCAGAGGAGATACAGCAGAATTTAAGACTACACATTCAGTCATAGGCTTTCTAAACTAAGACTTCTTTAAAAGTAAAGGTTCATTATTATTGATACTTTTCTCTTAGTATCAAAAAACATATGCAAGCATTGTTTACTACTCATTTATGTGGGTCACATTTTATAGTTGTCTGCCTTGGATTCACAGTTTTGGTGGGTTTTTTTTTCCTGAAAAAATCAACCAGCGAAGACAAGTTTAGAGAGGGTGCAGGGGTGAATAATTTTTAAAAATATTAACCATGTCAAATATCTCCAGGCAACCAAGAACCAGCGAAGACACTCAGTTAGCTCAGTACATAGTTATGGTCCAGACAGTGATTATGTCAGCAGTTTGTGTTCTACGTTATGAGTTCAGAACTGAAAGAAATATTTACAGGATGTGGTCTTCTTAACTGGAAGACATCCTTGCTCAACAAGTGCTGCACATGTTTTTGCAATAAAAAGTCAATTACTTGCTTACAAAGCAATGTTTTACATTTATAAAAGTCTGGGAATGGGATTAAAGTATACAAAACAGATCAGCACCCCCAACATGATAAGTGAAAGAAAGTAAATGTAAATAAATATTTAATCAGAAAAACCTCTTAAACTCCGAAGTGACCAATACATGAAAGTGCCTTTTCAAGAAGTGCTTATTGCAAAGAATTTCAGTTGTTCAGTTGGGGCTAATTGCAATACCTCAGTTTTTTAAAAGTTGTAGAAATACATTCAATTAATATCAATCTGTAATTCAAACTCTGAATATTGAACAGATTTGTAAAAATAATTAAAAAAAAAAAAAGATACCTGAGATACAGAACAGGGCCACTGATCTTGATGAATCTTCCATCTGTCCCAGTGCTCTTAAAAAGTAACTGAACATTCACAAGATGGACCTCAAACTCCCTACAGCATCATAAGGTACCACTTTATGGTAGATTATGCCCATTACTTGGAGTAGGATGAACTCTACTTTCAATGTGAAAGATAATTTCTCCTATATGAAGTCTGTATAAGACAGCTCCTGTTAACCCTTTGGTGTTTGGACATAAAGCAATCTAATAACTGGTATCGATGAAACTAGTCTCTCCGCAGTGCACACAAACTTCTCATACAAACTCCTCTTCTACTGCCCCTCCTACTAATTGACTAGCTAAAAGCCACCCACATCACACACCTGAAAAACACACCCAACTGAATCCTGACAGGAAGAAATTGGGGACAGGGAGGGAGAATCTTCCACTGGCCTGATCCCAAGTCAACATTACCACTGTATTGGAAAACCAAAGGAGAAGTGTCACATTCAGGAAGAAACCACAAGAAAGGACAAAACAAAATATAAAAGCTAACATATGTTTAAAAATCACATCAATTTTACGTCATGGTTAATTAAATCACACAGATTAGAATAAAGTTGCACAGTACCTTAAAAAAAAAATAAATCACGGCAACTTTTTAATGGAGAGGTAACAAAAGAGATACTGGGTAAATCCAAGAAGCTGGTTCTACAATGCTAAAATGTTAACCGAAAATTTGGAATGAACTCCAAAGATGGGAAAAAATTCAGTAGACTCCATAGCCTTACTTGTCCATTAAAATGTGAAATGACAAGGGCTTTGATGAAAGTTTAAGTTCGTCAAACAGTGAGAAAAGAAATGTATTATAATTGTTGCAAATATACTGCAATTTGCCACCACTTTCAGGTTCCGTACGGCAAAAACCAATCTTGAATTAAGATTAGGTTTTTTGGAACTGCAATTAACACTATGACAGTAGCAAGTCCAATGTGAACATAGATGTGCGAACTGATTTCCAAGTTCATTTGAAAATGAATACCTGTTACTAGTGATGACGAAGACCGAACCGGGAGTAAGTTTTTAACTTGGTATTTCACATGGAAAATGCCAGCAAACCAGGTCAGACTCTAAATAAATAACAGATACCTCTAAGTTGGGGAGAGGGGGCACGGACACCCATAGATACTTGCTACTTTGCACAGAAAGTACATTTCAGAAACATGAAAGGACAGAGGGAGAACATAGACCTGGGTAGTACCTTTCTTTGTGTTACTATTTCTACAATTTCTACTATTCCTACAATTCAATAGCTACAGAACACAGCTGTAGCCACCGATACCTGGGAGATGAGTAGAAACACTGGAATTAATTGTGCTTGAGCAGGTCAGGCCTACCTTTGGCTAGCAGGACCACTGCTCATTCATGAAACACAAAATTTGGTGACTAGAACAAAGACAGACAGCACACTTCGCAGAAGAATTAAGACTGAGGAGGAGGACAGCTCCTGTATACCTAAATATGTTTTCTAGAGATTGTCCTGTACCTACCCCAAAGAAGGCTGAGACCAGACAAACTAACACATCACAATCACAGAAGACAGATGGACTGCCTGAATAAATACAAAAGCACACAAGAACCCAACTAATGTGGACCTATACACAGACAAGTGTTGCAGTTCAGCCCCACACGGGAGAGGGCCACAAGGCCAATAAGGCTCATCCCTTCCCCTCTCTGCCCCTGCTTTAGCTTCTTCACATCGTCTTCTTTTTCTTTATTTTTTTTCCTGTTTTCCCCCTTCTTAAATACATTATCGCAGAGGCATTGTCACAGGACATTTTGCTACCAATCGGCTCAGCCTTGGCCAGCAGCAGGTCTGCCCTAGGCCCAGGTGAGTCCACTGAACAAAGAGGAGCAACTTCTAGCAGCTTCTTACAGAAGCCACCACCTTAGGCCCCCCTCACTAAACAAAACTAACACAACAAGCATCTCCTGAAACTGTTTTGGACCCTCATCTTTCAGCAGATAAGCACATCCTCAGTTGGTGGCATCATTACCATGGGACAGTTAAAAAGTTCAAGGAGAGTGACGAGTAGCATTCAAGATAGAAAAAGAAACATCAGCATCTCCTCTTTCAATCCAGGAAACAAGAACACATCAAGATTCTACTTGGCTTCACATGTGAGCTCCTAGTACCACAAAAAAAAAAAAAAGATTTAAAAAAGAGCACAGAAATGCTGATAGTTATGGCCTCTGCTACAGCCAGGCTTCAGAAGAAGCTACTTTATTGTTGAATATTTGATTTAAATAAATCCATGCCTTCTACAGCTAGGGAAAGAAAACACTTGCCCTCATTCACGAACATATCACATGTTACACAAGACAGAACAACACTAAGGACCTTACGTAAGGTAATTCACTGAAGTTCATTTTTAACTGTATATCTAATCATAGTGATGGAAGAGAAAGAACAAACAAGAGGAAAACACTGTTCAGAAAGGACAAACAAAATTGCTTTAAAGATACATACTTCATTCCTCTCAGATTAAGAGCATTGTAAAAATCAAGGCTTTCAAATTATTTCTGATTTTTTTAAATCTATGCAAAATATTAGTTAGAAACTTATCAGATGGAATTACAGCTTCTAGAGAGACATGTATTTTTCTGTCACTGCAATTTTCAATATCTTTGCCTTCCAATTAGGAGGAATTAAAGTGACTATGACCTCATTTGCAAACAAGGAAGTAATATGCAAAAAACCATGCTCTGCCCTGGGCTTGTTTCTTTATCATAATAAAATACTGCAATATTTGGAGCTATTAGTTGTAAATGTTCCCACTTCCTGTCTTCAAGACTTACTGGAATTAAGAGTTTGGGCAGAAGCAACATCTTCACTGCTCATTTTTATTTTCATCAACCCTGGCTTTCTACCTGCAGTATCAAGCAATTACATACTGCTCTCGCAGGGATGTAAAGAAATACAGAAGCTATCAGCCTTAAAAAAAAAAAAAAAAAGGAAGAAAAAACACAAACAACCCCCGCACCAAAACCAACCCAACCCAAACAAAACCAGACCCCACCAAAAACCTGTATACTGTGCACAGGCCAAGGTATCCAAGAAGGAAGACAATACTCTCTTTCCTACACAGCACCTCTGCTGGCAGCCGACTCGTTTCAATTTCCATCTATGGCATATGCTAATCAAAAGAAAAAATAACGTATAGGGAAACAAATGTTAGCAAAAATGCTGAAAGGTAAGTCAGTAACTGGTGTTTAATACTATCCTCAATACCAGAAATCCTTTTTAACCCCTTAATTCAGGAAAGAAATCAGATTTGAAAAAAATAACTACCACATTCTGTTTTGCGTGAGTGTGATATTTTTATACATTTGACATATGTTGCTTCCTGAACAGATTCAATATATTTTGGCATTCCAGAACAAAACTGCTTTCATTGTGCTTGGCACTTCATGTACAATGCAGTCAGGAAGCCACTCCTTAGACTATGCAGCCATCTGCAGCAGATACCAAAGATTTTAAACAAGCAAGCTGCACGGCTGTAAATATGCCGTACTTCAATACACAAGAAAATTCTCATCTATTAACCAGATTCTCCATCTAATTGCCTGCAGATAAATTCAGGCAATCTGCAACACATTAACAGTTCAGCAGAAACGAAAGCAGAAAGGGGGGAAAAAAAGAGAACTTATTTTGTATCAGAAGATTCCTGGTTATTTAATTATTTTGCTTTTTAAAGTGTGTGGTCCATATATTAAAATAAAATAGCCCCTGAAGCTCTGCTTTACATGTACTCCCCCAAAAAAAGTAACTGACAGAATTCCTAGCTAAAACTAGGATGCATCAAACAGAAATCGGAAGAACACAAGAGGCCCAAAACAATACAAGACTTTGAGATACAAAGCAAGCAGAGGTTAGGTACATGGGAGGAGGAACCACAACCCAAATCTCCTCATTAATAAGATGGATAAACTGCCCATAAAAACTGCTGCACCACGTCCAGACAGGTTACACAATTCAGTCTGTGGTGACAGGAACACAAGTGGAAACACATTCATAGACCAGAGTTCAAAAATTGAGGAGTGCATGTGTATTCATTCCCCACTTGTGGATTGTTAGATTTCAAAAAAATACAACCTACCAAAAAATACACATAAAGATGCACCCTGACACTTAAAACACCTTGACCCTTAACACACTATGTAGTCCCCTAATGAAAGTCACTACTTCAAGAAATAGCGTACAAAACTGGACTCTCATTTTACTTCAGAATACTTCTTCCTTAAAGAACATTTCTGTCTCTGTCTTCTCAGTGTTACCCACCTCAACAAGGTGGTTCATTTTTTGCTTTTACATCTTACATTACTGGCAACTATGCTAAGGCACATGGAAAACAAGGAGATGACCGGTGACAGGCAACATAGCTTCACTAACGGCAAATCGTGCCTGACCAATGTGGTGGTCTTCTATGATGGGGTAATAGCCTTGGTGGACCAGGGACGACAAACTAATGTCATCTACCTGTGCTTGTGCAATGCATCTGACACCATTCTGCACAAGATTAATGTCTCTAAACTGGAGAGACATGGATTTGACAGATGGACTCATAGATAAGGAATTGGCTGGATGGCCTCACTCAAAGAGTTGTGGTCAATGGCTCAATGTCCAAGTGGAGACTGGTAACAAGTGGCATTCCCCAGGAGTTGGTATGGGGACTGGCGCTGTTTAACATCTCTGTCAGCGACCATGGACAGTGGGATAGAGTGCACCCTCAGCAAGTTTGCCGACAACACCAAGCTGTGAGGTGCCGTCAACACGCTAGAGGAAAGGGATGCCATCCAGAGGGACATAGATAGGCTGGAGAGGTGGGCCAATGTAAACAGAATGAAGTTCAACGAGGACAAGTGCAAGGTCCTGCACACGCGCTGGGGCAATCCCAAGCAAAAATACAGGCTGGGTGGAGAATGGATCAAGACAGCAGCCCTGAGGAGAAGGACTTGGGAGAGTTGGTTGATGCGAAGCTCAATATGAGCCAGCAATGTGAGCTTGCAGCCTAGAAAGCCAACCGCATCCTGGGCTGCATCAAGAGAAATGTGGCCAGCAGGTTGAGGGAGATCATTCTCCCCTCTACTCCACTCTGGTGGGACCTCACCTGGAGTACTGCATCCAGCTCTGGAGCCCCCAACATAAGAAGGACATGGAAGAGAGTAGATTTTTACTAGGTATAAGGAAAAAAGTCTTTACCTAGAGGGTGGTGAGACACTAGAACAGGATGCTCATGGGAGCTGTGTATGTCCCACCCCTGGAAGTGTTCAAGGCCAGGCTGGATGGGGCTTTGAGCATCCTGTTCTAGTGGAAGGTGTCCCTGCCCAGGGCAGAAGGGTTGGAACTAGATGATCTTAAGGTCCCTTCCAACCCAAACCATTCTATAATTCTATGATTTCAGTATAAATTGTAGTATGAAAAACAGTGAGCTTTTACTTACAATGCAGCTTTAACAAGATGTATTAAAGTAAAACCCTTTTTCACTGCTACGATAAGGAGTAGCCACTATTTCTACAAAAAGCAAACGTTTTTTAAAAAAAAAAAAAAAAATCAGTATTTTCCAGAGTCTAAGCATCTTCTCCCTTTAGTTTATACAATAATTATGATGCATATTAGCTCAATACTATTGTCAGCAGTTTTAAGAGTTATTGTCCTAGGCAAATATAAAGAAATCTCTGAACTGTACCTCTGTCTATCTTTTTTTCCACATTCATTTTACAATAGATACATAAATCCTGATCCATTCCAATTAGTTGCTCACAATTGTGATGCACATAATTACTCTTCTTTGCATTAACTGTGGTTCTAACTACAAGACTCTTCACATCTCCCACGTGGCTAGGCACTGTTACTCTTGTCCTATATTTATTCAGCTTTGCTGTCACAACACAGATTTGGTTTCTGCCCACTTATAATAACCTCTTTTCACTCTCAACACAGTAATGAAATGTTTAAGCTAATAATTTTTGTAGTAAATTACTTTTCTCTTTACTTAGTGTTGTATTCCTCTAAGCCAACATATGACGATTAAAGAAAAAAGAATAGCTGTTATGTTATTTTTATTTTACTACAGCAGACATTTTGGAGATCAGATAAGCCATGTTATAATAAAATTAACAGAAGGATATTCTTGAATGGTTTCCAAACTATTTTTGCCTTTTTAGATAGGGAAGAATGATAACTTACTGCTTACAATTTAAAAAAAAAAAAAAAAAAAA
>WHYT01016396.1:0-38113 GCA_009806455.1 Tetrax tetrax
GCTGCTGCCGCCTCCTCCCCGCCGCTACCGACACCCGCCCGGCGCGGCACAGCCCGGCCTCGGCGCAGGCCTCGCTCGCCGGGACCGGCAGGGGGAGGAAGGCGGCGGCGGCCGCCCCCGCCCTCTATCGCGAGACTTCGTCCGCCGCTCCGGTACGGCTCCGCCTTCCCCGCCGGCGGCGGGGCTCGGTCCGCCCGCCCTGGCTGCTGGCGCAGGGGTGTCCGCCGTCCTCCCCTTCTCCGCCGCCCTCCCCTTCTCCGCCGCCGGGGCCAGGGAGATCCCAGCGCCCCGGTAGTTTCCCTTCGCCATCCCCAGACAAGCTGCTGCGAGCGTGACTGTGGCGGAGGGGGGAGTCCGCAGTGCCCCCGCAGTGTTTCAGATGAAGTGATGTGTCTTGTGGTTAAGGCACAACATGAGGATTCCCTAAAATTTTCCCCAGGATTCATTCATTTCTCCATAGACTTCTTACCTAGCCTTATGTAAGTTAATAAATCCATGGTTTCTGTATGATAAAACAAGGATGATAACGCTTCCTTTCTGCCAATCTTTGTCCTTTCATCCAATTCAGGTATTCTGATTTGTGGGGAAAAAAAGTATTGCTAACAAATGAAATTTGCACTGTGGCTGAGTGGTACGTTATTTTTGACACCTTGTAAAGCGTATGCTAATTAAAAGTTGTGTAAAAACACATGGCATACAGTGAAAAATGTGCGCCTTGTGTTCTCATCTTCCATATGCCAATTCCTGTGTTGGCCAAGAATAAAATTGGAGCTACAATTCATATTTGCATTTCAAAAGTATAATATTTGTTCTGCTTAAAAAATTTATTAATTCTTCAATCAAATCTAATTCAATCATTTTGCAATACATAGGTAAAAGTTTTGTGAGGCATAATGAATCAGCTTCAGTAGAGGACTTTGAGTTCTGCCTAACAAAGGTGCCATAACATTAAAGTCTAGTGCTTTGTAACTCTTTAAGTTATTAACTCCTGAATTAAAGAACTCCATTTTCATCCAAGAAAGTTATTACTCACTTTAGCACATGTAGTAAATTAGTGAGGCATGTAACAGATGGGAGGAAACTGCAGAATAGGTACTGTAGCTGGATGTTTGTATAGACTTTCAGCTTTCAAAATACAGGAGTTAGTTAATGCAGAAGCAGAAACTTTCACCTTCTTACAAATTCACAGCTCTCCGTATCTGTCTTCCACCAACTGACTCGGACGCAGCCAAGTATCATATACAGGTCTGTATGAATTGACCGGAGAGATGGCACAAAATTACTGGCTGTAGCACAATTAGAGGCACATTGGGGCACATACTAAAGCTGTATTGTTCCATCCAAAAAGCTGAGTATCTTGTAGACATGAAATTACATCATATGCCTAAAAATTTGCAGGTTCTGGGCTTTTGGAGAGAGCAAATAGCAATATCATAATGGAGATCGTGCATCTATATACTCAGCTTGACTTCTTTCTTACTGTCCTTTTTATTCTGTTCTGAGAGATGTATTTGTGAAAATAAGAACTTTTGGGTTCTTCAGATTCCTTCTGCTTCTGGAGTTTATTTCCTTCCTGAAGTTCCTCCTGCTCATTGTGAGGTAATGAGTGCCACAACAGCCAAGTGTGACCTCAGAAAATTATGCACCATGTAGATAATGCCAGGGGAAAATTATATCCCTGATAGATAAATATTTTTAGAGAAGAGAAAAACCCATGAAATAAATAATTTTCCTATCTCACCAAAGTCCTTTGAGTATCAGAATACTTTAATTAACAACTGTCAAACCTGATCAGCTCATTTGTCGTATACCGTGCCTCTGACAGAGGCCAGCATGAACGCTGCTCCGGCAGCAAGGAGTTTTGAAATACCTTTCCATTGAAAAGTTTCTGCTTAACTCACTTAGGTAAAGACTAATGTAGTCCTGATCCATGAAGGCTTACGTTTTACATCCGTTTCAAAATTATTGGTGCTTTGATTGTTTTAAGCGTTATAAGCCTTTTCTTGGAGTCCTGAACAACTTTGGAGTTTGTCACTTTATGAGCAGCAGAGGGCCCTAGTGAGAATATAATATACAGCTGCTGTGCAAAAAAAAAAAGCACATTTAATGTTATATTGAATCAGGAAGTGTGATTTAATTTTTATCTTCTTGTAAGGTGAGGTTAGTGCTGAAAAAAGAAAATGGGTCCCCAGTCCTAAAGACTGAAATCCTCTGCTCCCACTCATGAAAGCTTTCTTATACAATACTCCTTAAATATTTAAAACCTTTCTGTAGGATCATTTTCTACCAGCCAAAATGTAAGTAATTTTTAACTTCTGTAAGATCTTTGTCCTTTCTGTTTCCAAGAGGGTTAACTGAAGTTTTTGTTGCCAATAAGATTCAGCTGCTGAATGAATAACCCATAACTCAGGTCACTTAGGCTAACAAAATAATCTTTCAGTAAATTGTCTGAAGCCTGAATCACAGTAAGAATTGATCAATTAAAAAATTGTACTGACAAAACCCTATTCCCTGCAATATTTTGCCCTTTTAGTTAAGAGGAGGCAAGGATTTGTCTTCCATGCACTCATATTTCTTACCTCCTATTTTCACTCCTAACTGTGACAAAGTGGCAATCAGGATGTCTGTTGGCCCAGACTGACTGATTTCCTTCCTGCTGTGTCTCCAGGAACCCTGAATATAACCCACCCGTGCGTGCACATGTTTGACATTCGGTTGTTGAGGTTTCAAAGAGAGGAACTGCTCTCATTTGCTTGAAAATTAGAATTTCTTTTTCTGCTGCTCATACAACAGTAGGAAGAACGCAAATCAGCTGTACAAATCCAGACTGGAGGGCGAAGGAATCCCACTCTGCTCCTGCAGATGCTGAATGGCGCAGCAGGGAACGTACTCGAGCAAGCTGATGACACGCTGCCGAACTTCCACAAGAGATGGATCCTCTTCTATAATCACTGAAGCAGATGTTTAAGTCTCCTGTGACAAAAAAACCCAGAGACTCTGGCTTTTTGGTCATAGTTCGACCATCTGGATCCTGAGCATCCCAACGTACCAGCTCATATGGGAAATATTTTCAGTTAGAGGCACAAAGTTTAATGCCTTGATTTGATCAGCTGCTGTGAGCATCCTCCACTCTCTGGCGTTTCAGCTGGAATCTGCTCCTCTTAAAATCAGGCCTACGGGTGTTGCTAAGTCTCTCAAGAAGTTTGAATATGTACGTCACTTGGGACACAACACAAGCAGAGGAAGCCTTCTTTGGTTTTGGACTGTCCAAGATAAGGCATAAACTGTGCATTCAACCTGCAAATTTGCGCACAGATTCTCTGGAGATGAAGTCATAGGGACACTAGATAGAGGGGGGAACAAAGGATTTTGAAATGGATTCACCTTATAAGGTGATAGCAAGTGGCTACTTTTTTCTGCCTGTGCCAGTCCAAAAGCGTTTGGCTACACCAGCGGTGAACACGAGGGGGCACCCAAGGAAAATGAAATCCTGGAGGAGCTGCAACGCTCCCGCAAGTGAGGCTGATTTTCCATCTCATCTGTTTTCCTTTCGTTTTTTTTTTTTGTGGTGGTGGTGTTTTGTTTTTTTTCAGTCTGCATCTTTTCTAATTATTTCCTGACATTGTTTCCATGACGTTCATCAATAAATGGTAATTAAAAAACCTTTGGGGAAAACATTCTGAGAAGAGAAGTTGTTGGCGTCTATTAAATCGTAGCAAACCAGCTTAGCAAACACTTGAGCTTATCTCTGTGCAGTCACATCCCATCTGGTCAGCGAAAGCACTTCACAGCTCAGCCTTGATCCCTGAGTAAGTGGCAGAAACCCCATGGCTTTCCCAGTTACCTTCCCAGGATCTGCACCTGGTACGATTTTTAGTATGTGAGGAGAGCAAAAAGCACACAAATACCACGACTTAGAAAACCCACCAAGAAATTGGCAGAGGGAAGGTCCAAGGGAATTGAGTACAAAGATCCAGAAGCCACCACCAGTGGAGGAAGTCTCTCATCAGCAAATCTCTGGAAGCTGTGAGCGATACCGCTGCCCAGCTATTCTGTTCTGACCATCTCCCCCTGCCAGCACACTATTTGAAGATACACGGCTGATCAGCGCATACTTTCAGGAAGGATGTAAGCAAGGTAAAAATAGATATGCCCTCCTAGTTTCTAGCAATCTGCAACTTAAGGATTTCATCAGCTGAAGGCTCATACACAGTAGCAGGCTTTTTATCGGTTTGTTTAATCAGGTTTTGACCATGCTTTCAAGATCCACAGCATCCGGTGGTTTGGGGTATATCACAATTTAGTTGGGTAGCAAGGGAAAACGTTTTAAGATGGCCTAAACATTTCAGTTGCTAATCCTAAATTCTTGTGCTATAATGACTGGTGAATAGTTGCTCCCATCGCACCTCTTTCATGTCAGTTGGGATTTTTTACACCTGTTTTACAGCTTCTCTCAATCAGAATCACTTCACAAGAGCAACCCTTCCTCCAGATAAGTAGTGCAATGCTCATCAGCCACAGTGTGAACACAAAATAATCAGTTCAGGGCAGTCATTTAAGAGGAAACCCTTTTTAATGAAGCATTGGTTATTTTCTGCACTGAATAACTGAAGGCCTCCATCACCTGGGGATGTAAGCACAGGCAAATATTCCTGTGAAAACACAACTCTGCTTGTCTGCAGCTCTTGTATTCTGAGAATTGTTCCTTCAAACATTAATGAATTCATCACTCACCATCACAGAACCATTTCAGTCAGCTAATTGCCTACTTAAGCGACTGTCTGTGTACCTAGAAATTGAACTGAAACGAGGAAATGCTGGGCTTTAAGTGCCATTTTTGTGTGCACACTTTGAGTAGATACTTCGGAGCAAATACATTTTCTATATATACTGAAAATGAGGCTTTTGCTAAATGTTAATATTCATGTGCAAGGCAAAAAATCCTCAGGGACATTACACTGGATGGATCTGCACAGTCAGATGCAGAAGCAGACTGCACATCTTACTGATAGTTTCCTTTTTTTTTTTTCCCAAATTTGGAACTACAAGCCAGAAGTTCAGACCAGCAAGCGTCAAGCTGTAGAAGCACATCAAAAAGTAAATCAAATGCGAATCTCCTTTAGTTTTGAAGAATAAATTTGGAAAAGTGGTTGCACAATAGTGGATTATCTGCTTAGCATCAATGTAAATTCAATGCAGTTAAAAAATAATGCTATAAACTATGTCTGTAAAGTGCCTAAGTTGGTGTTAGCCATTTACAAATTATACCTAACAAGTCATAAATAGGATTAGAAGAAAATATAGCCTCTTAAACAGGAGTTCACTAGGTACATTAGAGCAGGATTTTTAAAATCTTGCTGTCACCAGGGGGTATTAAACTTTCTTTATTGGCATTTCACAGGCAGAAGTCTGCCATAATCAGAATGACTCTGCTAGCATCAAAGAAGAAGATGCCAGCCAAGTTTTATTTCAGACCATGAAATGTCTGTGTGTCAACATAGAGTCAAAAGTGTGTATTTATGTATGATAATGTCATGACTCCTTTGGCCATCAGGGACACCTTTCAGACTGAAACCTGCAGATGAGAGAAAACATTGCTGCAGCCACACACCAGCCTCTGCCCTTGCCAGCGTGGAAAAAAGGTTGGAAGCAGGGTAAGGAACACAACGTCCTCCTTCACACAGCCCGTTAGCACCAGGAAAAGGTACAATGGGGCAAGCAGCTTGGATAAGTACAGGTTGGCCCGTGGGCAAGGCCAGTTCTCTCCTGTTTGGGTCGTAAAAGACACCAAAGAATTATCCTTTCAATGATCTGTGTGTCGTTGCCTGCTTCTCTGTGGAGAGTCCAGGTACCTCAAATATGCCAAAGTTAACCCAGTGCTAAAGAAACCATCAGTCAACACTACAAGTTGTTGTGTGCTATCTAAAGGTATGAGCAGGCTAAATAAAACCATCACTAGATTTTAGAGAAGCCACAGTATAATCATTTCCTGTCACTGGAGAATTTTCAAGAATTTAGCAAATATTCTAGTGTGAATTAGTTGAATAAATTAGATGACTAACATTTTTCAGAGGGCAGCCATAAAAAATTATTAGAGTAAATCAAACTATTTCATACCAACAATTTGAGTTAGCCTAAAGTACAAAAAAAATTAAAAAAAAATATAATCACTTACATAATTTAAGTATTTTCTTTAAATGTGAAATTATCAAAAGGGTAAAATCTGCCACAATTTTCAAAATGAGACATTTATAATCAGTTTAGATCTCAGTGCATCAGTATCTTTTTTTGATTAAAAATAGGTGAAGAGAAAAATTCTAGTGCTCTGCAAGCCACATTTTTGCATCCTCACTCTCACTCAAAGATAGGAAATCTCTTTTACATGTTTGTAAGCAACACAGGATCCTTCCCCAAAGCAGTAAATCTTGCCATTTCCTCACAAAAAAAAAAGGCCACAGCAGTAGTGCAAAGTGGGAGTGCTGTAACTATGGCCATGATGATCTCTGCTTTACCCAGAAAGGGCTGGGATCATCTCTGTCTTTTTACAGTCCACCCTCTTAGATGGGAGCAGGGAGCTGCAGCACCCATGGTCCGACTGAGGGCCAGGTCTGGAAATTGGCACTACCCTGGGAGGAACAGCTGGTTCACATCTCTTACCTCTCTGTTTCAAGGTGCTGCAGATTCAGACTACCACCTGTCACTATTTTTTAGTTCTTCTTCCCCATCCCATGGGATAAACAGATATTTTTTTTCAGTAAATTAACATTGGGAATCTGATATAATAATATGCCAGTAAGATCTGGAGCTTTTGGCTTGCCCTCCCATTGTCTGTGCTTCAATCAATCAGCTCACACCAAGATTATAAAAAACCTGACCCAGGAGTTTACAGTCTGAAGCCCAAATTGAACAGAGCAGTCAGCAGATTATGTATTCCACTGAACAAAGAGGTCTTCAGTCCCTTTTTGAACCAGTTTTCATTACATGAATTATGTTTGTATCATATTGCTGAGAATTACACAAAAACATTATTTTTTAAATTAGTACAGTAGACAACAATGTTGTCAATAACGCATGTTTTAGTAAGTGTATCTATCAATAACAGCATGAGAAGCATTCCAGAGAGCATTAAGCATGTTCAGTTCCACACCCATATGCATGCAGCATTTCAGAAAATGTTAAGCTTTGCAACTATAGGATTTCCTTTGGAAGGGAAAGCTAGAGATGTTCCTATACATTTTTTGCCTATGGTATCTTACATACATAGAGCCCCTACTGAAAGAGGCTTTATATAAGATATGAGTAGAAAGGATGCCCAAAAAAAAGAATAAAATTATAATTTTGGCATTTCTAACAAATATCCTATCTTCCCTTCGTAGTCTATCCCATGCTAAACAGTGAAAGTAGAACTTTCTTCCTAATAAAGCTTTGGAGTTAATACTGTGACTTTTCACCCGTGCTGCAGAAATATGATCCAGATGACCAAAGATTTTGTAATCAAACAAGCTGCAACAAATATCCAGCTGAAACAGCAATTTATCAGGCTCAGAGCAAAAACAAACAATTTCTGTGGCATGTAAAATTATGAAGAGCCTTTCCCAATATACACTGTGAGTAATAATCATCAGCCCATACAACAATGTACAACAATGACATTTTAGCCACTCCCTCTGTGGTCACCTTTCATTTGCAACCATCGTGTCTGCTAAAAACAGGATGAGAAATTGCAGTTAAAAAGTGAGATTTTATCAGCTTTCCCAGACAGAACCAGGTGGGGAAAAATGAGAAAGAGAAAACTTCCTCTCATAGTTTAAAGAATAACTGAGCAATTAATAAGTATTCTAATTTAATAAGTGCATGTATCCTGCTGGCAAATTTTCTTTTGCATGAGAGAACTGAAAGGTTGTGGTGTTTGTTTTTGTCTGGGTTTCTTTGTTTGTTTGTTTGTTTTTTCCCAAAGAATAAATCTCACTATTAAATTATAGGAATAATTTAAAAAAAAAAAATCAGCTATGTCCACATAGAGATTTTGAGCTGGGAAATCACAAGGCAAATGTTCTTTTTCCAGCCCAGAAATAAAATCCTAACCCGCCGATTTAGGTTCTCTCCACAAGATTTTTCACTCAGTTGTAATGCAATGAGCAGCGGCCTGGGTTGACAATTCTCTTGAAAAGCCTATGAACCTTGAACAGCGTTGCTGAAATCCTGCGTTTCTGCTACAACATGCCTGGCAGCTGGGACAGAGCTGATGTAACTGGCTTCAGATATATATTGTCCACCTCAACAGAGCTCTTGCTTTCCTATACTGACATGGGGGGACGCTGACATGCAGCATCCTCAAGGCGAGGGACCCTTGCATCTCTTCATCAACCCAGTCCAGTCCATCAAATCCCATGACTGGAAGGTGAGACATTCTCAGCCAAGCTCCTCTGCAGACGAGCTCATACCTCACATACCCATGGTACTGCACTACGGCCTCTTTCCCTCTGCATGTCTTCCCTCCTGCACCGTGATCCATGGGATGGCTGCCTCTGCCGTACAGGGTCTCAGAGAGAAAGCCAGGTAAGGGAGATGTCATCTAACTCCAGCAGTTCCACTCAGTAGCTCCTACATTGTTTTCAGCCTGTTATTTGCCACAGGACCATGACCCACCAGAGTCTCCCACCATCCACGACACTGCCGCTTTGGCCCTTCACTGTCACGTAATGCCACCTAGCTGAAATTTCCTCCAGGGGGTAAGAGGCTTTGCATTATCTCTGTACTAGAAAAAGGTGCCTGAGAGACCAAAATGACAAAACTAGCCTCTCTGAAGGAGATCTGGAAGAGCAGCACAGCAGTCAGAAGGATGTTAGCAGACACAGCACCCTCCAGCTGTGGAGTCTTCTGGGGCAAACTCCATCTGAGTGGGAATCTTAATGTAAACAAATGACTGCTCCTGGGTTCTTCCAGCCCAGCAGGCCGTAACAGGTAAATATCTACTATCTCAGCATTCCAGCAACTATTAGAAATACCCACAGATGTTTCAATCATGCTTAATAATTAAGAGTAGGGAAGGGAGCTTCAGGTATTGTGTTAATCAACAGGTGCTAAAGGAATATGACCTTCCTCAGAGGCAAAGGCTGGCATGACAGCCGATTTTTTTCCATGACACATACTAGAAAGCACAGAAACACAATCAGCAAGATTATTTCCTTGTTTAAAGATTCAATATTTCAACAAATGACTCACTGGTACATGCTTCAGATATTCCTATGCTAAAACTGGAGTATAAGTCATATGTATAAAATCCTCTGTTGTCCCATAAGCTCCCCATGATAGCTTTTTCCAAATACTGACCTAGAGAATGTCTGGTATGTTTGGCCTGACATAAAAAGTCTGGATTTCATATTCATTATCCTGATTATCAGTAGATAAATGTCATGCGAATGGGCTTGTCTCAGCGCTGATTTCAGGAATTAGGGAAAATGCAGCAACAGAAAAAACCTTGCTGATCCATTAGCTGAAGAAGCCGAATCTCATCCGGAGTATATGCTTCCATCGCTTCAGTACAGGAAAAGCATGGCTGTGTCAGACTGCATCTGAGTACACAGTAAAGAGTTTGTGACATAGATCATTAAATATGGAAGGAAAAACATTCATTAGTACATGCAAGGAGAAGTGTAGAAAGCTGTTATGAGTGCTCTAATGACTAAGAGAAGGGTCTAGGATTCGGGAAAACTGGATATAATTGCAGACTCTGACACAGGCTTTCTTTTTGACCTTGGGTTATCCACCAGATATTGCTGGGCCGAAGTTATCTAGCTATAAAATGGAGATAAGGATGCTTAAAACCCCTTATTCTTTGCTTGGCTCTCCTAGATTGTTACATAGAGATATAGAGAATCTATGTCTCCAAGAGAGAGATTTCTTGGACCATGAAGGAAGGGAAGGATGAGGTGCAAGAATCCACTCAAAGATTAATGTGATCTCATCCAAGAAACAAGCAAAGCACGGGTTTGGCAAGCTTGGCGGCAAAGAGGTCACTGCAGTGGTGGCAAGCTGGTGGGACAGGGATCACTGTTGAGCTGTCAGGAGCATCGGCACTGTGGGGAGGAAAGACCTGTCTGGGAGGAAGGCACCAGATTTTACCAGTGGCATGGCACCTGGCATGCTAGGAAGGCACAGAGGGCAGGGAGAGAAGGGGGAAGTTTTTAAGAGACCTCACATCAAGGAGATACTGATGAATGGAGAAGCCCACAGATCTTTCAGCAAGAGTCTGAAAATGACAGTAGGAGGCATCTAAATATACAGCTAGGTCCTCAGGCCTGGCCCACACTCAAAAGATTTGTCAGCCTAGCCATCATGACTGCAAAAGAATCATGCTCATAGCTAAAGAGCTAAAGCCACGTACTGATACCGTGACATCAGCCAAGCAGCCTCTGCTGCTCTACATCCCTTCATGCGGAGAGCTGGAAGCAGACCTCCAGTCGCTTGTGGGTATAAGCTGTGTTTCTGCTCAGAGGGTTTGCCAAAACAGATATACTGGCAAAGCAGCTAAGGTTGTCAAAGCCAAAGTTGTTTCCTTTTACTTCAAATCAGAGCTACGCCGATTTGCACGAGAGAAACAGCTGGCTTGGGAACCAAAATAGCTCATTAGTCAGGGGCATATTCCAAGGCTTGAATCATCTTTAGCAAAGGAAAGAGGCTCAGTGTCAGTGAGTTTGACAGGGGACACAGGAAAGGGTAACTGACCTTTTCGGAGAATGTCAGCACAGGGAACCAAGGCTTAATCCTCAATAAACCCTGAGGTATCGCTCTTGTCGGTGCCAGGAAATTCGTGTCTCTCTGAACAGACAGGCACAGTTACCAACAGAGCATGCGGGTCCAGATGGTGTGTGTGCCTTGACTATTGCATAATATTATCAAATAGGATTTTTTAAAAACACTTTAAATGCCCTGCTCAAACAAATTAAGCTTCCTTTCTCAGAGGTCAGCCAAAAAGACCAGCTCATTTCTTGATGTAAACATTAACTAAGGAGTATGTTGAATCTGCTCTCTCCCTATAACACCTCTTTCCTGAAGAGAGTAGAATGGCATGTTGTTGGACACAATTTATTTCCCTTTTGCCAAACTAGAATACCATTACTGGAGCATGAATCGAGTGAGCTGAGGAATCTGCTAAGCATGGAATACCTCAGGAAGTAACTATAAGCTAACAGCTTTGCCTTGTAAGGATGAGAAGCTCTTGATACTCATAGATCTCCACGTTTCCTATGAACCTACTGGATTCCTTGTAAAACATTTTTAATTGTTGTGGCAAAACAACTGAGCCTTGATGCGGATGCCTCTCCAACTTGCCTTTTTGAGCTCCATCTTCCTATTTCCGTTCCTTTTCCAGGTGAGAGCAAGCCAAGAATTACCGAGTTCTCTGTGATATACTGCCGTCGGCGCTGGACAGCCTGCCACTGACGGGGGCTGGGTCCTGCGTTTTGCTCACCACTACAAATCCCATTGCATTGAGAATCATTGACGTCGTTACGGAGGGCACTATAGTCGTGCGAGTATAAATAAACACAGTGCTAGTAAAAGACACCCAAGGATAAATAGCAAAGGTACTGCATTTTGTGAGACCAAAATAACTCTGTGCTGTGCACTGCAAGTACCTTCCGCTGGCTGTCGGCTACCTGCTGTTACCAGACAGGGTCCTTATCTTCCCCTGAAAGGCAAAAAGTATGTGGGACTTCAAAAGTCGTGGGGCTCCTCTCTGTCCCTCCAAGACAGTGACTCTGAGAACCTGGGACCTCTTTGTAAGTACACAGTGAGTAACAGTGCTCGGTCTCCAAAATCTGCCAACTATGAAGATCCCAGGCAAAATATGAGCACCCCTACAGACTCTTCTCTCTCTCTAGCCCTTCACTGCCACCATGGGGTCTCTTGAGCAGCTCACAGGTCCCCTTTGGGGAGTTTCAGCCATGCCAAATGCTGTGCTCTGTACCCCCAGAGGAGGTTTACAGATGGTGCAAATGAGCTAAACATACAAATAGGTGCGGTCATTGAGAAGCAGCCGCATGGCAGAAAGCTTTGGGGTATACAAAGTGGCATATTTTGCCTGAATGTATCTCACCAATTTGGGTGAGAAAGTCCACGGTGCTTGGGAGAGGGAGGAGAGAAGGATGTGACAGGTCAAAAATGCCCACATTTTGTTGCAGTGGATGTCTTGAGTGAGAGCCAGGAGTCAGTTCTGCGGACCAAACCAATTAAATACCATTTTGATCCTAGACTGATGGGTCCTGAAAGGGCCAGACTCCTGGCATGTGACTCCATTGATATTAATTCACCAGGGAAAAGCTTGGCTTGGATGATACCTCAAATGAGAACGTGAAACCACAGAAAAGTATTCTGTCAAAATACAACGCACAGACAAGTTTCTAATCTTCAATGGAAAGGTAAAACAATGTTTTGGCATTAATAACAGTGTTTGTACATGTTCTCTTAGCAGCTGGATTCTGTTCTTTTACACTACGAAGTTACTATTCCATGCTTCCTTTTTTCTTTGTTTCTTCTGTTTTAAATTAGAACATTATGGAGAAATCCAAAACTGAGAGCCAATTTGTCTGTTTGCTCTCACTCGATAACTCTTTTGCTCTCCTGGGTACAGTGATGTTTGTTTTGAAAGGAATCTTTCAGTAATCTTTGCTAAAAAGAAAAAAAAAAAAGATTCAGAGACAATTCTCATCCTGTAGTGCTTATTGTATCACATGTAAGCCCATCTAAGCAATAAATGACTCTTGATATTAAAGCTATATTCCTGGAGTTTTACCTGACTTCCCTGCTTTGCTAGCAACCTTCTGCTCAGTGTTGTACATCAGTTTTCCCTTCTTTGAAGAGAATGTCCCCTCTCAAGTGGTATTCTAGCCACAACAGTCAGGTGTTTCTGACTGTGGAAAGAAGGTCTAAAACTAAAAAAGAATATAGTCCTACTCATGCCAAGTGGACAGTGACACAGCAATCAAGCCCTGTTTGGAAATAAACACTGAGAATTGCACAGAAACCTTTTATTTTAATGCAGATATGCTCTCAGCCGTGTTTCTCACACTTCTGTAGTCACACAGCTTCTGCTGAAAGATCATACATGGGGCTGACATTTGGACTTTCATTAGCCAGTAGTTCAGACTCAACATCAAGAAGAAGGACTGTTTAAAGATTACATAAAAGTCTATTTAATTGTGAACAGGCACATGCAACTTTGTCCTGTTTAAAGCTGCATCCTTACTGCAAAGTTAAGCTCAGTTCTGTTAGGGTTTTGCTCCCCAAGATTTCATCATCCATAGAGAGGCTTCAGAAACTCTCAGAGTTTTGCTCCAGGACATTCATGGCTCCATCTAGTCAGTCGGCAGGGGACAGAGTGTCTCACTTGTGGAGATACACAGTCTGCTGCTACAGGCCTGGAAAAATCTGCTTATGCTTCCAACCAGAAGTCTCCAGAGGATTAAGTAGCCTCCAAGGCAGCCCTTCTGAAACAGTGTTGAAATAAAGAATGTTAACTTGTCCAGAACACTGATGAAACCTAAATTAAACCTGAAGTGCTTATGGTAGCCTTTCTGTGGGTGCGAACTTGCTGAACCAGCAGCTGTGCAACATCTGAAGCAGCAGCTGTTCAGGGACAAGGTAAAAGCGTAAACCAGGGTCTTCTTGGGGTATACCTCCACAGCGCACCAGAGGCATGCGTGGTGCAAGCTCCTAGCATAGGTACCAAGATCTGTGAAGATACAGTAGCACAGGTGCCAGCCCACCCTAGCAGCCTGAATCTGTGCCCAGGGATCTCAGAGGGCTTGTGGGCTGGTGACTAACCCCTGGCAAGACCTTCACTGCACTCTACTGCTATGGTAACCTCTGCCTTGGTAAAACAAGAACAGATCCGCTCCCAGATGCCACCGTTGTTCACATTCATGTAAATGTAATCACAGAGAGGTCTCACTCTACCCAGGGCTCTTGGAGAAAGATCTGTTAGGGACTCATGAAGTCTTTGGAGAGTGTGACACCAACACCTTGAGCACTAGGAGGTGCAGGACAGGAAGTCCTGGAGTACCAACAGCATACCTGTGGTGACAGATTAGAGTGGAACAGCAGATCATGCTGTTTAAACCCTGCTAATCCTCATGGCCAGAGGCTGGCAGCTGCAGTCCCTGTACCACCACTTACCCTCTCCTCTGGATTTCCATGTCTCATGGCCCATTTGGGGGCTGTGTGGCACTTAGGCCATGCTACATTCAATGTCGCACAATTTAAAGCACATTTCCAGGGGATCTGCAGTTTATATTCACATGTCTACTAAGAATCATAGAAAAAAAATAGGTTGGAAAGGACTTCTGCAGGACCCTCATGCAATCTTCTGCTTAATGAAACAGAATGTTTCTAAAGGCCTTATCTAGCTGGGTTTTGAGTGCCTCTCCAAGAATAGAAATGGCACACACTTTCTGGGCAACTCGCTCTAGTGCCTGACAAGCCTCACTATGAAGAATTTCCTTCCTGAATTTGTGTATGTCCAGTTTACTTAAGTGATCCCGGTGTCACTCTTCAACTGTGGGTAGTAACTCTGTCTTACAAACTCTGCCATTAAACATGGAAGCCTGGGAGCAGATTCTGCCAGTAAAGACTGAGGCAAAGAAAATGCTGAGAACCTCAGATTTTCGTGTGTCTTTGATCATTAGATCGCCTGCCCTATTCAGCAGTAGACTTGCATTTCCTTGGTATTCCTTTTGCTGCTAATGTACCTGTAGAAGTCCTTCCTGCATCTCTTCACATCATTACTAGTATCAGATCAAGCTAAGCTTTGGCTTTCTTAATCCCATCCCTGCACGCCTGTGTGGTTCTACACTGCTCCTTGATTGCCCATCCCCGCTTCCCCCTATTACATGTTTTCTTTTTATGTTTGAGTCCAGGCAGTAGTTCTGAGTACGCCCAAGCTGGCCTCAGACACTGCCTGCTTAGCCTCCTCCGTGACAGCAGGGACCATTCTTGGCTTTGAGGAGATGGTCTTTGAAGATTACCTAACCCTCTGTGTCCCTTTACTCTTTACAGCAATATCCCAAGGGAAGTTGCTTGCTAGTTCCCAGATTAAGCCAAAATTCACTCTCCTGAACCCAGGGTCATTGTTCTGCTACTCAGCTTTCTCTGTTTTCTCATGATCTTAAATTCTACCACTTCATGGTCTCTCCAAGCCTGCCATTAACCATCACAACGCCAACCACTTCTTCCTTGTTTATGAGTAGCAAAGCAATCAAAGCATCTTCCTACTCACCCTGTCCAGCATGTGTGCCAAGAAATTGTCCCTGACCCACTCCAGAAATCTGGATTACTTGTGCCCTACTGTGTTTCCTGCCCAGCAGATTTCAGGTTGGTCACTATATCGTATAACAGCCAGGGCTTGAAACAGTGACGCTTCTTCAACTTGCCTAGAGAGGCTTCATCTATTTTGTCTTCTTGACCAGGTGATCTATAGCAGATGCCTACCACGATGTTACCTGTGTTGGCCTTCCCTCTGATCCTGGCCCATAAGCTCCTGACCCAGCCCATCACACAGTCTGTAGCAGAACTCCATGCCCCTGAGCTGCACTCTCTGTGCAGGGCATAACCCTCTCGCACACCTCACCTTCCTCCTTCTAAAAAGCAAGCATCCATCCACCACAGCACTTCAGCTGTTGGAGCTTTATAGCTTCTAAGTACAAAGGAGCAATGGATGAGTCAGTCTATCCAGGTCTGTAATACTGTGTCTCCCAATCCAGTCAATACAGAGATCCGGGCACTGTCTTGAGATGACTTGCAATGAACACCTAAATTAGATGATGCACCTTCGTCTCTTGATTATTACACTGGAAAATGCTAATAACAGCCTTGGGGCAAGTCTTTAATCCACAATCCCCACACATCCCATTATAGTCAGAACATATCATATGTACTCTTCCAGGTTGAGTAGAAAGAATAACTATCCTTTTCTAATGTAGTAAAGGCAGATAAACAATGGAAATCCTCTCCTAGGTATCTATTTTCCATGGCAGGACTTCACAAGCTCAGAGATTTCCCTGCTTACCCAGACATGGTCATGGTTGATGTCCTTGTGTTGGCTTGATACAGGAGAGAGAAAATCAGGGAGCCACATAGAGGAGGACCCTTTTGAGGTCAGATCTTGTTAGGACCAGCAGACTTGGCAATGTCTGTCCAGAAAATACTTGTTTGTGTTTGTTTCTACTTTGTTCAAGGAAAGGAAAAAATGCTCCATTTATTCTTCTGTAAATAAACACCATCACACACAGTAAGACACTACTTCCAAACAGAAAGGCTGTAGCAGGTGACAGTATACTCACAGCCTGTTCTTTAAACCTTTCAGTGCTCTCTCTCACATGCAGGAAGAACTGGGGTATGAATATCCTCACATTCTGTGAATTACAGTTTAGTTTCTCTGCTGCAAGCTGTAAAAATCTCACTGCAAACACTTAGAATTTAGTCTGAGCTACAGGAGCTGTAACTGGTACATGGTGCTTCCAGTGGAGTTTGTTTACAAGATGAAGGCCTTAGTCCAAGCCAGAGCAGGAACACATACCACCAACACTTGGAAGCCTTGCTTGAGGAAATCCAGACTGACAACCTCTCTTCCTACTGCAAATCACTGCCTGGTCCAATTTCCAGTTTGACTGCTGCTCTCTTTCCCCCAGCACGCTTGCGGGTAAAAAGGCATCACAAGCAACATGCTGTCCCCAGGCGAGGAGCAAGTGAGGTGATGGTGCCAGCTGTCTGCACAAAGGAGCTGCTACTGGTCCTCCTTGGCTGGAAGGATGGTTGGTTGGTAGGTGCAGCTTTGGCTTTGAGAGGGAAAGGGAAACAAGCTGCAGAACAAACAGGAGCCATAAGAAGCATCTTCAGAGCTCTGTCAAGGATTCATGGAGTGTTTTGTCTATCTGAGAGGGGAAAGAAGATGGACTAGGAAATATTCCTCCCTGCCCCAGGCAGAAACAGGACACAGGCAGGATCAGGAAACATGATGGCATCTTTCACCACTGCAGCTCCCAGTGAGTCCCCACTTGGCTAGTAGGAACAAAAAGCCACATTCCTGAATGCATATAGGAATGTTAGTCCCTCATCTCACTAGGGTTTAACACTCTAATGCCTGTATGAGTCCAAGCAAAAATGGGAAAAAAAAAAAGTTATTTGCTGATTAAATGCTCCTTTTGGCCTGTCTCTCTTGCTCATAACAAATGAGTAGGCTCAGACTGCCTCGCTTTTCCCTGTATATCAGACACTGGCCCCTAACAGGACAAGAAGAACAGGACTGAACTGGAGGGACCAGAGACAAGGAACCTGCAAGACCTCCAGGTCCTGCCATGCTGGCTCACAGAGAACTTGCCAAGCCTTGTAGCCCTGGTACTACGTGGCTGCTGCCTCCATAGGTTACCGTTCCAAACCCACCTGCAACATGAGTAGAAAGGGCTTGAGCTTATTTTGCTTCTTCCCATACCTCAAGACACCCAAGCACGCATTATGGTCACCCCACATCCAGATGGCTCCCCTTGCTACACCACCATCTTTTCCAGTTGCAATGCCTGAAACCCCCAAGGGCAGAGTTTCCCTAATTAATCATCAGGCAGATTATTTTTTTTTCTCTCTTTTTCCTTTTCTGAGTTGTGATGTCTCCTGCCAACTTTCTTGCTTGGCACAGATTTCTACAACAGAGCAATATACCTTCTGAAAATAGACACTTAAAATGAAAAGCCTGACACACCCTATATGGAGCCTATGAGTGGCAGAACCTAATCAAAAGCCAGTCAAGACACTAGGCCATGCTAGGAGCATTCAATTAAGGCTCTGAGCAAAGCAGCCCTAAGAGAAGAGAGCAAATGCTGTTGCATATAACCTCCAGGCCATTTTCATCACTGGGAGGCATTTGAGTTTGTAGTCTTTATGGTAACCCTAGCTCAAGCAAGTTATTCCAATATAGCTGGCACGTTCAGAACCCCTTTAAAAATAACAATTCATGGAAATGGCCAACCTGCCACGATTTCCTGATACGAAACTGCATGCAAAGCCTATGGGGAAAAAGCCAGTAGTCGTATGATACAAGTCTGAGCTCTGCCTGTCATTAACAAGGGTGGGTTTTTCAGGGCAGAATGCTCCTGGGCCAAATAACAGGAGACTGATAAATAAAGCTTGTCAACTGCCCTTTCTGACTCACTCTCTCCTGCTGGAAGGATGACTCACTGTCATGTGTGAAAGGCTGCCAGGTCTTGCTTACATGCTTAAACAAGCATGGGTTGTCTGTGTTAGACATACATTACCTGAGAAGAAGCAGACGCTGAACGCTGAGAAGGCAGCTCTGGAAAAGACTCTGCTGACTAAAGGATCTGAACTTCGAGGTATTTCTCAATCCTTTCTGGAAAGTTCAAGGTTGTTGTTAGATTACCACAGAAAACTTAGTCCCAAAGCCATGGCTGAGGGCTTGGCTGATGATCACAGTGTTTTAAAACCAGGACTCACTAGGACCATCGGATATTACCCAGGCAATTCCTGCAGAGTGAGCCAGACATGTTCTAGGTGCAGACAGAAGTAAGCGAGGCCGTGCCTGGTCCAGAGCTGCCTTTCGTCCAAGGAAAATGGCACGCCCAAAGCAGTCACTTGTTGCTCACTATTTTATGGTGAGAAAGTACCCCCGTGGGACTGCTCCACTTAAGGAGACTGTGAGGAACCTGCCTTGAATCTGGAGAGGGGCAAACATAGCATGTTGAACACCATCTCTCAGTCATTCAGACTCATCAGCCGCTTTTGAGCAACACCGGTAGCTGCTCAGTGCTTGCTCCTCTCTGCAGTGACACAGACCTTGCAGGCAAGTGATGGTGCACAAAAAACTCGTTCGCATCCAGGAGTTCTGCTGCCTACATGAACGTGTGCTCCAGCTTCCAGTCTTTTTCTGTCATCCCAGGCCCACCACTGGCCTAATGTGCAACTCTGTGAAGTCTCTGCCCCAGGCACTGCAAGGACTGTTCACAAGTCCCAGTTATGATCACATACCACAGACTGCATTGCCCTGCGGGACCGATGTGGCAAAGGACACCTTTCCCTCATACTCTTTCTAAGGCCCTGTACAATGCTTGTTTGCCTGGACGTGACAAAGCAAGGTACTTTTGCAAGGACTAATGTACTGGGATGTCAATCCACAGATCAGAGTGCGACAGCTAGAGAGATAAATCCCATCCTTTAGGATACAGACGTCTCCTAATGCAGGAGTTGAAAAGTTTCTCCCAAGACCACAAAAAAAGAAGCTGTGCTGCAGCCTCCCTCAGCTCCAGGGATCTTGCTGCATCATTTGGTAGGGAAACCATGCTGCTGCAGGGCAATGATACCACAACTGCCTCTTGCGTGTTCGGCCAGATATGCACCATCCAGGAGTTGCCCACACAGCCAGGAAGGGCAGCTGCACATACTTTGGCCCAGCCAGGCTCTCAGGAAACCTGCGACTAAACCACCGTCTCAAGGTCTCGTCCCTGTTTTTCAGACCATATGAGCACTAACCTGCCCACCCCAAATGAATGCAAATGTATAACACAGAAGTGCTAATTGTATAACACAGAAATGTTAATTGTGAATAGAGTGTACCACTCCCCATCGTGTATATGTGGAACACAGTTCTAAATATCTATCTTTTTTATTTCTTCTCCTTTGGGAGAGAATATGTGTTTTCCATTCCATAAAATTTCTAAGAGGTTATTTTTGAATATTTTTGCTCTGTACCAGAACAGATGGCTAATGAAAAAGAGAGAGGGAAACTGCAGGCCACAACAGCCTCATCCAATGGTAAAAGGACTCACCTGACACAGGGAAAACAAGCCTAGGCCACAATGCTCCTTAGGCATTAATATAACTTGTGCCAGTCCAAGTGAAGAGACTAAATAATAGCTGTGAATCTGCAGGTCAAGTGTCTGTCTCACTAAGGCAGTGCAGGGCCATCCCACATAAGTGATCTAGTCCCTGGACTATGGGTTACTCCAGAAGAAGTAAATTTATCATCATAATTGTGATTAAAATTTACATCCTTTTAAAAACTGAACCACACATTGCAAGGGAAAATTGTATTGTTTTTATCCAGCATAGATATATTTTGCTGAAATACTTCCAAACCAGCACTAAAATGTCAAACTTCTCCTCTTAACGAGCATGTAAAATCAATGATAAAAATAAATATATATATCTCATTAAAAAGATAAAATGAAACGAAGACTTGGTAGATATTTTAAATAACATCAATTTTTTTTGCTATATTTACTTCACAATGAGTCATAAATTAGGCTAGCTATATCTGAGAACAAAATGAGAGATGATGGAAATAAAAAAAAAATTAAATGCAATATATTAAAAAGTCCAGAGTAATTTTCTTCAAAAGCAAAATTTCAACAACTTTTAGACTGTGGTAAGTCATGTCTCCTGGTTGCTTTGCTAACCCTTTAGAAAAAGAGGATTGACAATAATCAAAAATCATATTCATTTCATAATTATAATAATCATAATCATATTCATTTGCAGGTGTCAAAGCACTTACAAAAATAACTTAGTAAAATATTCGTCTCAGAAATGTCGCAATGAAGGCATTAAGACACAGAAAAAATAGTGACAGAAGCAGGAATTACAATCCAGGTCTCCAGTCAGGCAGTCGAGGTTCTTGTGTGCTAAACTATCCCACCTTTGACAAATAAGTTAGGCTTCTTAAGCTGCAATTTCGAAGTTATTTACTTTGCAATGTAAAACCATGCCAGTCAACATAGATATCACTTCTGCTAGTTGCTCTGATTACAGTCACCTTTTGCCATTACTCTGGAGAGCACAGTGCTCTGATTGCTAAGGTTGTTTTGGAGGCTTCTCTGAGGTGGCAAACTGAGGTCATTTGTCAGGATGGAGAAACCACTCCTTATTCTTCCTTCTTCTTGTTCTTCCTCTTCCTCCTCCTCATCCATCATCCCATCAGGCATGCTTATAAAAGATTTTAACTCACTACAATGAGCTCCAATGATGCCCACCCTGTTAGAAAACAAGGTGTTAAAAAACAAATAACCATGCGTAAAACCTCAGCACCTTGCATACCAAGTCAGGTTTCTGTCTGGAGTCACAACATGAATTGCAAACGTCCAAGTGAAGCGCTCCCTGGAAAGGCTGGTCCTCTTACAGACGAATTACACCATCCATAAGCTATAAAGACAAGATGCTCAGGATGCACTCAGCTTCCCAAGCATGCAAAAAACCAATTCATGTGCATTTGTTACATTCTCAGCAAATACCGGCCTCGCTGAGTGTGTGTTGTAGGTACGTCCAAAGATTTTGCATGTACAGTGCTGTAGCATTCATTAGATTGCAAGAACTCTGGAAGATTCAGACAAATTAAGGCAATTCTCAAATTCTAATTTCCAGGCAGAAGATGATGACTTATGAGGGAAAGTCTTACAGGGAGCCTTCCACACACTTCAACAGAACAAAACCGATTTACAGTGGTCCTGTTTACAGGAGTTATTACATGAAAAAGTATTGTAGTGATACTGATGTTAACCATGGAATTCCTCTTGTATGACATACCCAGGCTTGAAAGGTTTTGGTTTTATGATGAATCAGAAGAAAAGGTTCTATTTCTATTACAATCAAAATTACATTTTTAAAGTACAATATAGTTACATAATTACTTTTTTTAAATAAAGTATCTCAGTAATGTCTGATCAGGACACTATTAAAAACTAAAAGTCAAGAAGAAGTAAGAAATTGGAATGAATTATGAAATGGAAAAAAATAAACATCCCATTTTGCTTTTGCGAAGTTTTGATTAATTTCTGTTTAAATTTATGTTAAAGCCTATTTCCTTTCCCCAGAAAAGGGGGGAAGTTTTAACAAAGCACTACGATGGACAGTAGCTGCTTTGCCATTAGTTAACTAAGATTACTACCTCAGCACATTTCAGGCTCTCTCAGGTCTTCCAGGACCTACACTCCTGTTCCTCTCTAACTCCCGCGTAGACCAAATCCTCAATCCAATGGCCCCTCTCCTGGTGAAGAAGAGCTAGCTGTCTGACATCCTTCCTTATAGCACTACCAAATCTCTTTATGCAGAGAAACGGCCCCTTACTTGGTAGTGAACAATTTGGATAAGTCCTGCAGGCTGTCACACGTGCAAGGTCAAGGGTCTCTGCCCTGACAGCAGTGGTTCTGGGAGAGGTATTGAGCATGGTCCTTCGGGAAGGGCAGCAGCGTGCCGATCACTGGCAAGCGCTGGTGAACCATGCTGTTTATGGAAGAGTGCTTGGCATGGACTTTTCTTGAAAGAAAACAAATGCAGGTGTTACCTCAGTGTATTTGGACAGGGCAGGTTCCCTAAGGACTCACCAGTGTGTCAAGCGTGTACCTCAGGTACGGCAATCGCACTGCATTTGCAGCAGCAGTCTGGTCTCCTGCTTTCTGCATTGCTCCTGTCTCTTCAGGCAGGATTGAACATGTCAGAGCAAAGCAGCCTGGCAATTTCTTCCCAAATCACTTGGAAGTGCTTCCGTCTGAACACAAGCCAAGCCACATAGCTGCAGAAGTTGTAGAAGCTCTAAATTGGAAACACAGATCCCTTTTTCAGTGGGAAAAGGCCCAGAGTCTCACTGCATCCCACAGTCCAGGTTGGCCTGACTCCAATAAAATGCCAGCAACCATTTGGCAAAAAACTTTACCATCAGTGAAGATTTGAAAGGACTGGATTTTTAAAGGTATGCAGACAGATGAGGCTAGAAACAGAGTTAGCTCAGATGGATTTCATCTTGCTCAACTCCGACCAATTTGGCTTAGTCTTGCTGGTAGAAACTAAGGAGATAACCTGAGATCACCACCCAGTTTCCCTCAATAATCAATGGAAAGTGACTGATGGGATGAGTCATTCTGCGGGGGTTCCTATCGCATACATCTGTCTCAAGAGGCAACAACTCACCCTCTGGTTGAGCTTCTCTTTTCCGCAATGGCTGTCAAGGCCGCCGCAGGGCATGGTCTGACTGGACAGCTATTGTCTGGGCAGCTGCAGGTAGACAAGATCATCCCCACCCTGAATGACAGCATTATGATCACAGAAAACATTGCTACCAAATACAAACTCATCACATCTCACCTCCGCATGTCTGCTTGCTGATTAAAAAAACAAAATCTAGCTTTTCATTCCTATTTAATGTTTGTGATCCCTGGCATAAGCTGATTCAATTCCCAATAAACTGAATCTCTACTAAGTCTATGCTTGAAAAGATGGCATTGGAAGGACTGCTGTGTATCCTTGGAATCGAATTCACAGTTCCCCTCTTTCAAGGAAAGGCTTCCCAGTTTATGAAATGCAAAGGATAATTTAGGCCCAGCTGTTTCGTATTAATTTGCTGAAGCCCTGCTCTATAATGAGCCTCATAAATGGCTGATGGAGCTGTATGTTGCAGGCCAGAAGAGCTTATTGGCATCTAGAAATGTCACCAAGGAAAATGGAAATAAAAGAAGGCTGTAAAATTCCTTACCTACAGAGATGAAACTATAAGGCCTATAAACCAGACTTCCCTGAGGGACCTCAGGCTGTGCTGGGAACTGCCTGGGGTCTGGGAGCCGCAGAGGGACTGAAACTCCCCAGCTGAGGCCTCCAAGGGGAAAAAGCTTGGGCTGAAGGGCAAAGAGATGGTATTTTAAGGGACATCTAGGCCCTAAAGGTAAAATTTGATTCTAGTACTCTGCCCTACAAGCAAACTACTGGGGGAACCAAAAAGGAAAAGAGTATTTGGATGTGCAAGGGAGGGACGTGCTCTGGAGTGGACAGTCACTCCGTTTATCTTTGTGTCTTTCTTACCTCAAAGAAGCTCCAGTCTTTCTGCAATGATGTTTTTCTCCTAAGGCAGTGAACAAGAACACAAAATTAATAGCAGCAGTTGTCCTTTCAGTTCTCTGAACAGAGCATTGAATATGACTCATGGGGCTATGCCAAGCTGGCATTTCACCAGGGCAATAAAGTGGTTGCTGGTAGATCCTCATTACTAGCATGCGGAGACACACTATCCAAGAGAAAGGCAGGACTTCTGCCTTGCCTCAGAAGGAGAAAATGCAAAATATTGTATAGCTCTGTAATTAAATCTGACAGAGAACAAAGCTGGATGTGATGAGCAGGCAAGGCTCCCCTGCTATGCTATCTAGACTGAGCTCTCTGCATGGGCCTCTCAAAAGTGGTCAGCACTGATCTAACCCAGTTCCCACTGAAGTCAATAAAAAACCTCTTCCTGACATCACTCGAAGAGCAACAAGCACTGTTACTGAAGACACAAAGCCAGGCCAATGCTGAGACAATAAACTCAAAAACTAGCAAAAAGATGCCTGATGTATTTCCAAGAAGAACTGTAAAACATGCCCATGAATGACAAAGGGCGTTTGTTAAAGAAGAAGGAATTTGCCCAGTGGAAGCCTGAGAGATGCTCTCACCACCCACTTGAGCCTGAGGTTTCTCACACAAAGCCAATGACTGTCCATCATGGAAACAGCCATTAAAGCAGAGGGTGATGCACACATCCCAGCAGCTGCTCAGTTCTCCTGGAGACAGCACAACTCACCCTCATGGAAATGAAAGCAAATTTTCCCTGCTAGCCTACAGATCCCCAAAGATCTGGCGTGGTCTTGCCAGTTGCACAGGAAAGTCTGTCTCTATGTCAACCCACCAATTCCTGACATGTCGCTTATCTTCCTGATAACATCAAGTGTTCCACACATCTAAGGTGTCCCCAGCTGCCATCACCCCAGAAATCAATGCAGAGCAGACCATGAAGATAATATCTTTCAGCCCTTTAGCTCTATTTACCATCTTCTGACTTTTATTTATTGATTTTTTGATCAAGAAGACCATGTATCTCCCTACCTGACTCCCACCAGCCATAATCCTCCTGACACTGCACATATTGTGCAAGGGAAAAGAAGCTTGACTCTGCAAGCATGGCATGGCCATTTGCCAAAGCAAATAATGGTTTTGATTCCATATGAATTCTGATAAAGCTCAGTATTCTGTCTTCAGAGTACCACAGAGTACCACACCTAAAGCAACCCTGGCTTCTCAGACTTAAATGTGAAACCCAGCTGCACCTTTTAACATTATACAGCTCGTGCAGTGTCTTAAAACTAGTCCCTAGTTTAGCAGAGAAACCGATGTAGAGGCCAGCAACAGAAAATAACACTAATAATTAGAGTCAAAGAAGGCCAGGGGTCTCCACCCTTCTTTCTCCCAGTGCTTTCTTCCCATAGGTGAGGTATTAAGCTAAGAAACCTGTCTTGAAGTAAAGTTTCCTAAAATAAGTGTTGAACTAGGAGGCACCTCCCATGTCTAGGGCACAGTTGCTAATTACCTAGGAAAATATAGAAAAGGTCAGGAAAACATTGAACTTGCAACAAGTTTCAGGACAGGACTTGTAAGAAATGTGAAAGAGTGAGCAAAAAGCATCATGCCCTCTAGTAACACAGTAATATTGCGTTCTCAGAGCTGTGAGGGCGACGGGGTGAGTTCATGCATAAAAGAGGAGGACAGCACAGCCAAGGGCGGGCAGACAATGCAGTAAGCGTGGCGTTTGGATGCAAGGTGAGAATGGCTTCAGATGTCTAGAACTACTGTTGTGCACAGGGGCACAAAGGGAAGAAATGCCTCCTGTGCCATTTAGCAGCTCCCTCCACCACAGCCGTGACTCTGCTAGCCTCACGGATCAGGCCAGCTTCAAGGATCAGTAAAGGCTGGCTCCACTGTGTTTGCGCCATTGATGCAGGCAGCTTTGGGAAGAGGCTGTATTTTTCCCATTATGACAAATGCCCATAAGGAAACAACCACTGCGAAAAGGTTGCACAATCCCCATCAACTTAAAAGAGAAAGCCAGACACACCTATTCCTTCCTCAGCGTTGGAGGCACAAAGGGACTAATGCTAACACGCACAAATAACAGGTCTGGAGGAGCGCTCTCAAATTCCTGTCTGGGATAGTATCAAGATTGGATTTTAATGCTGCATTTTACAAATCATGTAAATTGTTAAGATTAAGATGTTCTCCACCGAAGACTCCCTTTTTAAACTTTCAGAGGAAACCTTCACATGAAGAATCAATAATTTCATATGAACGCAGAGACATTTGGCAGATCTGGAAGGGAAAGCAGTTTCCCTACACAGTAAAAGATTTCATTCAAAAGTTGCTATGGTGAATTAGAGTGAAAAGCAAAAGCTTCGACACCATCATGAACCCATGGCTGTGTTATAAGAACATATAGTAAAACTGAGGATGGTACATTATCAATAGTTTCCCAGTTTTTTAATCTAAACATTTTTCAAGTTAAAAAAATTCATAAGAGGTAACTCTCCTCACAGTTTCTATTTTGACAAAGGACCTCTCCCACCCAAAAACATGTCTGCTCAAAAAATTCCTAACCATCTTTTACAATTATGAGTGTTAATCAGTTCTGTCCCTTAGCTCTTGTTTTGGCATTTCATATAATGGTCTGGGAGGATCCAGATAACATTTAAGGCTAAACTGAGTCAGCCTGGAAAAGATTATATTTATATAATTGCAGTAATGTATGGGAAGTGCCATATATTATAACATGCTCAGCATTAGCCTAATTCTGAAGCGAGCTGTAGTCAGCTACCATCACCCTGCTATGAGTAACCCAGTGAGGTCTCTCTTCATACAGCACCTTGCATCATTAAGGTTTTAAGACGCAGCTCTTTTCCAGCTTTTGTGTTTTCACAGCCTGGACACCAACATCCCAACCCACTGCCAGCCTCTAACCCCCACTGTGATAGAAATATTAAAGAACACAGTTTCTTGTTTCTGCTCTCACTCCCATGCTGGTGTTTTTTTGCCATTAGACCTCTTGCTTGCCCCAATCCTGCACATTCCCATCCATCAGACAATACGAGTGAGGGAAGAGGCAGCAGAGATAACTAGCTGGGTATACGACAGGGTGCTATATCCAGGTGCATCCAGGTCTTGGATTCAAGTTACTTTCTGCAGTAAGTTCCTCCAACTGAGTCTCCCAAGTGCAGACATTAGGGACACCCAACAGAAATAATGAAATGCTGTCATGACCCTCTCTGTCCAAACAGCGAGAAGTTTAAGAGGATGCCTCTGCTCAGCAGGAATCTGGGAGCGGGGATTTGGCAGAGGAGGCTGCTCCCACAAGTGCCCGGCGAAATGCCAATGTGCCAGGGTGCAGAGGGAACACATTCTTAATTCCTAGGGTCCAGCACCTTGTAGGATAGGGCACGCTAAAATGAAAGCCCTGTTGGGGCAGCAATTTCAGCTGCCCTTTGACTCCATCATTTCACAGGTTACCTTCTCCTTTTGATTAGAAGGAAACCCAGGTTCCCCCACCCCAGCCAGAAGCAAGGTTGCCCGGAGCTGTGTTGCAGGAAGGCAGGTGAATGTTTGTGACTCCTCTGGGGGACTGGCAGAAGTTTCACATCAACTGACGGAAAAAATTTGCCTAAAACTGCTCTCAGAAGATCCCATGTGACCGGGATGCTGGGTGGGGACTGCCAGCTCCTTTCTACTGCCAGGGAAAGGAAACATTGTGCAGGAACATACGTGGCTGAGGAACGAGTCCCTAACACCAGCACGGTGTATGATCTCTCTGTCATTATGTTCTCTTTCCACTAACCATTTTTGGCGGTGCTTAGCTGCCAGCCAGGGTTAAGCCACAACAACTTCATCTCCAGTTAAAACTCCCCTTTTCTCATCCTCATCATTCCCTTTGTTTCTGTGCCTTTTCAAACACCCCCCCATCCTCTCCTGCCTTCTTCAGTTTCTTTTTAAATTCTCACTACAGATTTCTCTCCCCTTGCAGTTCATCACTGGGACCATCACATTTAAAGAGGAGTTGATCTCCACCACTCTGAAAAAGCCATGCACTGTCTTCCCCACTCAGAAGTAGGAATCCTACACTTCCAGTGCCCAAGCACAACCTCTCCTTGTCTCTACTCCCTTCACTTGCTGCCCTTCAGGAACATGGTCTCCTTAACTTGCTACACTAGTCTTACATCTCAGACTTGGCATAAGAGGAAATTTATGCAGGCATCAGTGACAACCAGAAGGTACATAACCATTTGCTTTTAAGATTTAGTAAGTGGAAGCAGCAGGGGTAAGATCCAGGGCTGGCATTGCTTTTTGCCCTGCTGATTTTCAGGTTGAACCCATCAGAGTTTCCTGTTCTCTTTATCTAGCAAGGCTTCTGCATACCAGGGCTACAGCTTTCTGGTCTGGTGTCCAGAGCTGTACTGCAACTCATTGTGGCCAGATCAGTAGGCCACAGCTCACCAGAAACACTTTTGGAGTTAGTTGACAGGTAGAGCTGCAGGGAGATCAAGACACTTCTGTTTCATGGTCCCTCGGCCCTCTGTGACTCATGAGACATTTGTTACCCTGCACATTCTCTTATGTCACTCAACAAGGGCCTTGGCCCTGGGCTGCTGTGGTCCTTGACATAGTGCGGGTCCCCAGAAGAAAAAGCTTTCCTTGGCTTACTTTCCTCTAGACATGTGGCATTGCTCTGCCATGCCTCGTATGAGGATAAGGTTGCAGTACACCTTGGCAAAGTGAATCCTGGCCACCGACACATCATCCATTTCTTTCTTCTCTAAAAATATCATAGTCCCGTTTAAAACAAAAAGGGAAAAAAGTTTTCAGGGAAAATGCTCTGTACAGAAGGCATGCTAGAAAGAGTGACTATTCCTGAGAATTAATCATGGTTTTCAGACACATAAACCAACACGCTGCGCGACACCACTCTCGGGGGACCCCTCTGCAGCAAGGCTGGGCTCAGGCGCTTCCAGTGCATCTTGGCAATGCTGGTGGGGCCACAGGGGCTGGGGCTTGGGCCCAGACAGTCTCTCTTGCCACACACAACCTATGAGCTGCACGCCCACAGCCTGTCAGGTTGCTGTCTTTGATCCTGCGCAGCTTATGAACCCTTTTTACAGCCTGCATAAAAGTCCTGGAGGTGCATTTAGATATCTCTGTCACCGGGTGGCCTGGAGCAGTGGGTCTGGCTCGTTCAGAGACAACACTTACTTCTCTTCAAAAAGGCACACAAAGCGCTTTTGGGACCGCCTCTAAACAGGAATGGCTGACACCGCAAGCCTGTATTTTAAACCAATTCAGATCAAACACTAAGGAAATGCCAAACCAAAGAGCTTTCTATTTCCTCTGCTTCCCCTGTAATCCACCCGATTGTCTGCCAGTGCCTGCGAGCACTGCTGGCCTAAAAGTTACCAGCCTCTTTTTGCACTCAGGAGACTTGTTTTTTTTTTATCTGTCCTATCCCTGATGGCCTCCAGCTCTAAAGCTTCCTACACAACCGACTTTAATAAATTAGGACAATTACTCTGGGCTTCTTAAGGATAATTGCTAATAAAATTCAGCAGATTTTCCTCAAAAGACATGAAAGGGTTGGAAACAGAAACAGACAGAAAATAAAGGGGAAAGAAAATGCAGGACAGAAATAATAGCCCTTGTTCCATTCATGTCTCATCCACCACTGCGGAGTTTTTGTTCTTAGAGTCACATATTTCAAAGGTGAATACTCCCAAGCTGTCTCTGGTGGGGGAATGCCTCACTCCCGCTGCTTTGGAAAACTGGTTGATTGTTTTTGAAGTTAGTTACAAGATCTTCCTGAACCTAGAAGAAGCCAGAAAAACCTCAGGCTTGGATTTACAAAGAATCAGCATAGCATCAACAAAAGATAAAGTCACAAGAAGTCAAAGATGTCCAGATTCATCTTTACTTTCTGTGATAGCAACCCTTTCCAACATTCTTTTCTCCAAAAAAAAGTTTAATGCACAGAAACAACGGCTTCTGAAGCCAAGATGGTCTTAGATGTTCTCTTGAGGCACTATGGGCACTGGTACTTCTACGTGGTCTAGGTTCAAGACAGTTGAGGAGCTATTCAGACCATCAGGCTTGGCTCCCTGTGGACAAGAGTAGTCCCAGCAGATGAGTTAGACATCTCTCACAGGCAGCCCAAAACACAGGAACCCGAAACACACCAACTAGGAGCAGGAATAACCAGTGTTGTTTTCTGTGTTACTATGTTATCGCACAAGGTCTACAAGAAGAGCAACTCGAGGACTGCACAGCTATTGGATGTGTCTGTCATATAGGAACCTCAGGCTGATACAGGACTAGGTAGGTCACCAAGCCCTGTCTCCAAGTAACCTGTCTGTCAGTTTAACTGGGAGTAAATGATAGGTGTCACTAACGAGAAACATGAAATGGTACTGGCGTGTCTTGCCTCCAATCTGTCTCTGCTTATGGCACATAGCCAGTACTACACAGGAAAGGAAAAAAAGCCTCTGAAACTAAATTATATCTTGGAGGAAGGGGAAGGAAGTTTTCTTCCTGAGCAGGCCACTAGCAACAGCCCTGAGCATGAGATTAATGTGGGGTAGATATAGGAAAACAAATGGCTATGCAATCTCCTTTCACATTCTCTCAAATACACCAGCATATCACAAACCCAAGCATTCTTATCACAAGTGTAATTTTATGTCATTATGATTCTATTATGTCGTTACAAAATCTCTTTCACAAGCTCATGGAGCTCCATCTTCAGAGAAAAAAAGTATCTTTCTTGCCTGCCCCCACTACTTCCTAGTGGAAGATCATTTCAGAAATTTACTCCACCGGAGGAAAAAGACAGTCCTTGCTACATTTGATTTGAAATATTGCACATAGCAAGTCTGGAATTAGATCAAGTGCGTAACAGAGGAAATAGGAGGTCTTGAACAGGGAAGGAAGATGTAGTATCAAAAAGCTCTTCACACACTTTGATTAATATCTCCCTGCTCCTCCAAGTTAGGTAAGATGGTAAAACTATTAAGGATTAATTTCAACATTAAATAGGATCTAAAATTGCCTTTTGTAATTTTATTTTCCTTCCTTGTATTTATACTTTAGCAGATCAATATTCTGAATTCCTGCTTCTGCATAATAAGTGTCTCTTCCTTAAGCTTCTCTGATGTTACACTGAATGCAGGTAATCCTGACAAGCAAGTCACTTCCCTTCAGGAGAGGTAATTAATCTAAATAAAACAGTATAGTAGAAGTAGAGAGTCAGTATGTGCTTCCCACCCAAAGGTAGGAGTCACTTTGGGAGCACTGCATGCCAGAACACACTGAAAAGTTTATCCAGTGCTTATAGCTGACACCTACTAATCAGAGCACCATTGATCCAGGAAACATAACTCTATATTACAATAGGTCCAAACTCCTCTGTGTTTCAGTCTGTTTCTGTATTTGCCACACCAGTAGATGATATGAGCCATTCTGAGATGTCATGGCCCACGGAATGGCCTCCTTCTCCTTTACCAGCCAAGAGCGAGGGGATCACTTTGTAAACTGCAGCCCAGAGCACCTCAACTGAATCTATGACCTTTGTGTATGAAACTACACTGATGGTTTTCTTTATCTATGAATTTTTCCTTGCACAATGAGAGGAACATCTGGCAGTCTGTGGATGTAGGTCAAATCAGTTCCTTAAGGCCAGCAGTCCTCCAATAGTCTTTTCTTCAATCTAGAGAAATCAACCCTTCTTTATATCAAGGCTTCAGGAATTGTGAAGTAAGTGATCATTAGGTGTTTTTAAGAACGTGATCAATCAATGCTCAAAGACAATTATAGACTCCAGAAAATCACTGAAGTTTCTTACAATCATGGTTTGTAACTCTGCAATGCTTTCTCCCAAGGTAAACAACCCTCTAACACAGCAGTTCCTAAACTATTTCCCTGGCACCTCCACTTTCACTCTGCAAAGTGGCGAGCGTGGTCACACACCCTTACTTGGGAACTGCTTTCCTGGCATATATTCCTCATGTTGTAACATGCTAAGAGTCATCTGATCCTGCTTTGCAAAGTATTTAGAAATGGAGTCTCAAAGTGATGTGACCCACAGCACAAATTAACACCCAGCAGACTCAGTTGCAAGTATTTGCTGCTCTGTATTGAAAGCAGAAATTACTGGATGCTAATGTTATTACTGGGAAATGGCATTAAGGGATGGCAATTCGATCCAGGGCACTCATATAAATTTAATGTTGGTGGCAGTAGTAATGATTTATTCAAAATGCAGGGCTATGTTGAGGAGCCAAATTATTTGGTGACCCCATTGCAGCAGGACTGGATTCAGCCACCATCTTGAAAGGGAGACTATGGTGATTCCATGCCACGTGAACAGCAGTGCACACCTCTCAGGGCAAGGCTGGGGTGAATCGGGGTTCAAACCCTCCCAGGAAATCTGTCTCTCCTACATAGTCAGAGCAGCCTATGTCCTGGAGAGCACAGAGGACAAGGGGACGGGAAACATAAATGGCGAGACCAAGAGGTTTTTCTCCTTAATATTCTATATATACATCAGGCCAATATAGCAAGCAGTCCTTGCTCATACACAGAATCCCACTTATTCTGACATGAAAGACTGCCTTGTGATTCCAGATTTGCTGGGGGAAGCTTTGTCTACTTACACCTCTAAACTCTTGTACTCACGAAATCAAGGATCTGCATTTCTTTTCCAGGGCAATTTTTTTCCAGGTAAAAAGATAGGTAGAAGAGCAGGGCCATGAGGAACTCATCTAGTTTCTCATTCCTAAATGGAAGATAGAAAGGCCACTGTGAAGTCAGCAGATGTGCAGATACAGACACCACCAGACCATTACGAAAAAGAACAAAATCTCTGCTTCAGGGCTTGCATTGTACCAAATATTAGCTTGATGGTTGAGATGTATTCATAGCAAGCACTCCACTCCACGCTGAGACTTTGAAGGCTTTTAGAGAACCGCTAGTAGAGTCCAGTAAATATGCTGAAGAGTGGATTGAATTGGATATTACCAGACCTATTTCCAAGAAGCATGCTTTCTGTACCAAACATGCTGGAAGAGGGGCATTCATATTCAAAGGAAAAGGGGGACAATTTGGGCACCTCTCCCCTTCTGAAAGGACTGTATGGCTAAGGTTCAACAAGGTCTACAGACGCATTCTTATGTCAAAGGCAATGCAACCACTGTACGGCCCTGGTGATCTCAGGGGATTATGCCTTTGAGATATAATGCTCCGCTTGCTGTCTCCTCGCTTTTAGCCTACAGAGAAGTAATGCTGATAAGTGACAGCAGCAAATAATGAGTCCCGTAGCTCTGACAGGACCAACAGCAGCACAGGAAGGCAGCCCAGCTTCCCAGTCATGTTAGCATGCCTGGTGCATGCAGTGTTGCATCTGCACTGGCTACCATGGAATTTAATTTAGGGTAAGATGGACAACAGCCTATGGATATTTAGGCCCAAGTTCTTGGCTTCCTTTAGCTAAGGCTTTCAAACATGTGATAGGATTATTTCTCTGCACATGTCAACGACAACACACATTTGGTATTGCTTTCCACTGAACCTCACAGATGAGAGCTTCTAAACCTCTGATACCTCATATTCTACTTCCCATACACCCTGGTCCCTCCACTACCAGCTACACACACATAACTCTTGAAACAAATTGTAAATACTTGCTGCAAATGATAACATGTGACATGACTCATTTGCTTCTTTCAAAAGCAGAGCAGCATCTGAAAACATACGGAAAAGAAAAACAGTATTTCCTAAAAAAAATTGCTAGTGTTAGTAGAAATAACTTTCTAACTTGTATGAGCAATGCCTTGCTAGTACGAAATACCAACAATTACTCACATTTGACATCATCCAACGTCACATATACATGTTGTACCCACTTTGACAGCCTATGCAATTTTCCTTCTTTGTCAGCTAGCCTTCTTTCAGAGAGCATTGCACTGCAATCATCTTGGAAGATGCTAGTGGTTGACCAATACGTAACATTTAAGGACACAGTATTAATTCCAGTCTGAGAATATTCAGATTACCTATCTGGTATGTCCTGTCTTCATTGCACTCAGTTCAAAGGGACAGGCAGCGAAATGTGTTTGGCAGGTATCCTGAACTAACTTTCAACTATAATAACCACAAAACAGGCTGGGGATGTTGAGAGAAATAGGACATTTCACCTCAAAGGTTGCGTCTGAAGTTGCTCTTTTGGTTGCTAATATAATAAATTGCAAGTATATTATTTAGATCAAAGAGGTTTTTAAGTAATGGATGCAAGTCAGCTACACCATGTTGTGAATTTATAAAATTAATAATAATAATACTTTAATCTTTGAAGTGCCTTACATAGATGAATTAATTATCTCACAATACTCTGTAGGGTAGATGAGAATTATTACCTCTTTTTGAGCGATCTGGAAACAGCAACAAAGATGCTGAATGACTTTACCAAAGTCATACCAGGCTAGTGCCTGAGCTAGCATTCAAAACCAGGCATGTCTGACTCTGTTTTCGTGTTCAGACCACTCATCCGCCCAGTTGAAATGACAGCTGGCTTCCCGTTCCACATGTTTTGTTCAGACATGATCCTCAAACAATTCATGAAAATACTACCACCCAAATTATCTTGTTTATTTTTGAGTTAGGCCCTAGTCAAATTGAAATACCTCCTTAATGTCTTGACACGCATTTCCTGAAAGTGAGTATTTTTTTCCTTCCTTAAGGTTTTCCTCAGCTGCTGGAATGGAGCTGAAATATAGAGGCTGAACATGCAGTAGTATGAATTAAAATTACTAGCAGCAGTACAAAGGGATCAACATCCCATGATACAAAGGCATATCTATCTTGGCCTCTGACTGACACTAAGAAAGTATCTGGGTTGTGGTGAGGTCTGCATGAGACATTGCTTTCAAGAACACAGAAGCAAAGAGTAAAGGGGCTTCCCCAGATCCTCCTGCTCTGTCTCCTGCCACCATGCACTGCACCATGTAAATCCTTCAAGCAATCGGTGTCTTAAGTGGCTTTACATGGATTTTTACATGTAAACTGCTCCGTTCCAGAGCTTTTCTTTGAGATCGCTGAGGGCAGACAGGCAGAGGTCACCAGGGAGCTCACACCTCTCCCTGGAGAGCTACCAGGCCAAGTCAGCAGCGTTCCCAAGCCCAGTGGAGAAGCTGGCTGGAGCTGCTGAGACACAGACCATGAAAGGCACCTGCAGTAGCTCTGTGACCAGAGGAGAGGTGAGGTGTGACAAAGGCTTGGAAAATGCCCGGCAGGGCAGGAGGCAGCAGCGGGCAGCGTGTGACTGACCCACTGCCACCACGCTCCACCGCGCTCCCTGCCCTGCACTTGGGAAGAGAGCAGGGGGGGATACAGTTTGGGTGTTGGATTTTTTGCCCCAATAGTTTAAATGATGAAGTCTTAATCCACTTTCAGCCGTCCCTCTGTAGTGGGTTCAGCTTGAGAGCAGTATGGAGTACATGCCTATTTCTGATTCTCTCCATTAACATGGTGGGATAAAAGCTGCAGAGCAACAGTTAAGGAGCTCTAGTTTCAATTAAAAAAAAATAAAAAGTAATTTTAAAAAAATATTATGCTGCAGTTGATATTCAGGCAAAACAATTTTAAACTCTGACTTTACCTGACTTGGAACTGCTGGATCAAGGCCTAAACCAGCATAATTTGAAAGTAAATATCATTACTTTACCTTGCAAATTTGAGTGTATTAGTGTCATCTTTCCAGTACCACATGCCCAGTTAGTTTTAACATCTGCAAGAAAACAGCATATAGAGTATATGTCATAAATCTATGCTCAAGTTCTCAGCCCAACGAAGTATTTATAATGCAAGCACTGTACATATGGCCCACTTTCTATTTTTCTTCAGTCTGCTTTTCGTCCAAATGTTGTTTAAGTGTGCATTATTTGAATAGAAGTTCTCTGAGATTAAAGGTTGCCAGCATAAGAAATCAAAATGGGTATCTGTCTTTTTTTTATGTCTTTCAGGTTATGAATAAATAATTGAAAGTTTGCTAAGGAATATCAGTTCTTTGATTGCCAGTAAATCAATAGGCTGAGAAATTAAATGGAGCCATGCATTAAACAATACATTGCTTTTATTTGGGTTTTTAAATAATATTTATGTAATTATAGACACTAAGTATCAGGAGAAAGGAAGCTTTTGTTTAAACATGGAATATGTTATGCACTTTCCTGATATTCTGAGAACTTCAAATAAACACCAGATAGACCCCTCAGGGGACACTGGACAAAACTACAAGTAGCAGCATTTTAACAATACCTATGTATTTTTTTAAATCCATACAAAAAATGCCCTAGAAATAAATAAGATCTATTCGTCCTTCCTTAATAAGAGAGACTTGCAAACCATTAACTATTATTTGCAGGTCACCTTTAAAGCAAAATGACTCTTATTGCTGAAATCCTTCTGCCTACAAATTTAAACCGAGTGAAACTTCAAGGCTTTCCGTGACTTTTTGCCAGGTACCATTCAGCCAGCCAGCCACAAGGCTCTCACAAATTCTTGCTCAAGCTAATTTGTTAGTAGAGGGCTGGATACGGGACACCGGACTAATTTCATGTCAGCAGCCCATACGACGGTTAGATCACAGAGATGAGCGTTAGGAAACCCTGGCTCTAATGCTTTGACAAAAAGTGGTTATTTCAACTTGTCTGTTCTGCTCTTCGGTTCCAGCTTTCTGATACTGGTTTACAACTCTCAGAAGAAAAAAGTCATGCAAATGCTGTGCCTTTATGTTACACACAGGGGATTATGAACCATGACAGAAAAACAGAAAAACAGGAAAGGTGGTATATCATAGAATCATAGAATGGTTAGAGTTGGAAGGGACCTTCAAAGGTCATCTAGTCCAACCCCCCTGCAAGAAGCAGAGACATCCCTGACTAGATCAGGTTGCTCAGAGCCCCATCCAGCCTGGCCTTGAACGTTTCCAGGGATGGGGCATCCACCACCTCTCTGGGCAACCTGTTCCAGTGCTCTACAACTCTCATTGTAAAAATTTTTTTTCTAATATCTAAACTAAACCTACCTCCTTCTAATTTAAACCCATTACCCCTTGTCCTATCACAACAGGCCCTACTGAACAGCTTCTCCCCATCCTTCCTGTAGGCCCCCTTGAGGTACTGGAAGACCACTATCAGGTCTCCCCAGAGCCTCCTCTTCTCCAGGTGGAACAGCCCCAACTCTCTCAGCCTGTCCTCATAGGAAAGGTACTCCAGCCCTCTGATCATCTTTGTGGCCCTCCTCTGGACCCTCTCCAACTGGTCCATGTCCTTATGTTGGGGACTCCAGAACTGGACACAGTACTGCAGGTGGGGTCTCACCAGGGCAGAGTAGAGGGGCAGAATCACCTCCCTCAACCTGCTGGCCACGCTCCTCTTGATGCAGCCCAGGATGCAGTCAGCCTTCTGGGCCGCAAGTGCACATTGCCGGCTCACGTTGAGCCTCTCGTCCACCAGCACTCCCAAGTCCTTCTCCTCAGGACTACTCTCAATCCATTCTCCACCCAGTCTGTATTTGTGCCTGGGATTGCCATGACCCAGATGCAGGACCTTGCACTTGGCCTGGTTGAACTTCATGAGGTTGGCACGGGCCCACCTCTCCAGCCTGTCCAGGTCCCTCTGGATGGCATCCCTCCTTTCCAGCGTGTCAATGGCACCACACAGCTTGGTGTCATCGGCGAACTTGCTGAGGGTGCACTCTATCCCATGGCAGAGCAAGGCCTAGCAATGCATCACTGGAAGGAGAAAATACCACTCCTGTGTCTTCAAAATATATCTCAGCTGCTTGTCACTGATATGAATGGCTGAATGACTGTTCCCGGCCACCCTGGAAATAATTCCCATACATTAAGGCCGGTCACTCAAGGGCATGATTTTGAGTGATGGATTTTGAGCTTTGAGATATTGTGAAGCATTGTTTTTGCAAGCAGAAAATCTCTCATACTAGCCATTCAGAGTGGACCAGTGTCATGTATAACTGGTACTGCTTCACACCCAAAATTGGTACAAGTTATACTGACAAAAGCACTTTTTGCCAGTAGAAATCAAGTCCCCAGAAAGGGTGAGGTTTCACGTTACAGCTAATCCAGCCTAATAGCTAGTTGTTGATGGAAGAGGCATTCTTGCTCCCATCAAAATGTTCACATCATTTACCTTTGTGTTGATTCTATATCTGCTATGTT